>CM040624.1:83289214-83393590 GCA_022817965.1 Solanum lycopersicoides | reverse complement strand
ATAAACGGTTGGGAAGTATTGAGGAAGACATAGGAAAAGTAAGTATATTATAAATCAAAATATACTACAGAAGAAGCTAAAGAAATTAGAAAACAATATTTTATAAAATTACCAGAACCATTTAGTACCAAAATAATAAAGATTGGAATAATGATGAAATGACAGATACATTAGGATCTAGAATAACATATTTAAAACATTGGTTTATAAAATTATGTGAAGATCAAAAAGAAAAATATAAAATGGAAAGTATTAATTAAAAATCTAAAATGTTGTAAAAAAAATAGCACCTCAATTTGGATGTAATGAAAAATATTATAAAAAACCTAGAAAAAATAAGAATATAGGAAAACCCCTAAGAGATATAAATATAAAAATCCAAGAAAAGAAATTATGTAAAAAATGATAAGAAAAAGTAAGATTTAAAAGAAAAAAGAAATTATCCGATTGTAATTGTTACAATTGTGGTAAGTAGGACATTTAGCTAGAGATTGTAAATTACCAAAAGAATAAAAATAAAAGAATTGCAGAAATAGTTATTGAAAAGAAAAATATATGCAAATAGATTATATAGATTATGAGTTAAGTGATAATGATAGTATCTATGAATTTCAGATATGAAATAGAATCTGAGAATGATAATTTAAGTATAGAATCAGATAACAAGTATAGAATATAATGACTGAAACTGATATAAAATTAATATCAAAAGAAAAATATCAAGATGAAGATTTTGAAGAACAAAAGATAATATTTGATAATAAAATATTTCAACAAATAAGAAATAAAGAATTAGACTTAAGCGTACAAAAAATATAAAAATACCTTAATTAACAATTGGTTTAAGAAAAGTAATGAAGAATATTATGTAGTTAGTCAAAAAGAACATATTATTGATTGCAAATATACAAAAGGAAAAGCACAAATACCTATACTAAATAAAAGAGTAATAAATCAAGAAATACAACAAATAAAAACAAAGTACCTATTAAATATGTACATTTAGGAGCAACAGAAATATTAATAAAAGCGTGTTTTAGAGAAGGAATAGATACACCAATAGAAATATATTTAGCAGATGATAGAATTATACAACCTATAGAAAAAAGCGTAATAAGTGCAATAAAAGGAAATTTAATATACCAAAAATTTAAATTTATAATAAGTGCAAATTATTCAATAGCTTAACAGATAAAAATATAGATAAATCCTTAGTGTTATATTGGAATTATCAGGAATTAAATTAGCACCTGGAAGTAAGATATTTACAGTAAGATGTAAAAATTTATATATATTAACAACTAAACATAAAATATATAGCAGAAAATAAAATCAATAGGATTAAGATAGAAAATCCTTTTGAACAAGTTATTTCAATAATCGATAAAATGATTATAGTTACAAGATATTGACTTAGAAGAAGATTTACAAATAGTAAGAGATAGAATAAATACTCCAAGTATATTGAGTAAAAGTACATCATCAAAGCTAGTACCTCAAAAAGAAAATACGAATTAACAGAAAACAACTATTATTATATAACAGGAATTATAAATGATAAAAAATACAAAATATTAATCAATACAGGACAGGAAGATAATTATATAAATAAAGAACTTGTATTAGAAGAAGAAGTTATAAGAACAGGACAAGAATGCCCTGAATTACCTAGTGAAATAATATTATATGAAGAAATAGTAGAAAAAGAAGTGATTATAGGAGGAATCCTATTAACCATACAGTTTAAAATAAATAATGAAGAACAGAATATAACTTTAGGAATAAACTGGTTAGATCAATTTATCCCGTATAAAATTGAAGAAAACAAATTAATATTAACATGTCAAATAAGAAGATAATAATACCAAGAACGTAAAAGAATAATGAAAATATATATTCTTGCTAAGATAATTATAGAAGGATATTACAATAGATATTATACACCTATGATAGATACAGGAGCAGAAGCAAATATATGTAAATATAATTGTTTACCTGAAGATAAATGGGAAAAATTAACTACACCTCTAGTAGTAACAGGATTTAATAATGAAAGTAGTTTAATAACTTATAAAGCAAAAAATAAAAATACAAATTTGGGATAAAGTATTACTAATAGAAGAAATGTATAATTTTGAATTTACAACAAAAGATATGCTTTTAGGAATGCCATTTTAGATAAGTTATACCCTCATATAATAACAAAAACACATTGGTGGTTTACTACCTTGTGGATATAAAATAGGAGCTAAAAGTTTACAATAAACAAAGAAAAATGATGGAATGGATAAAAGGAAATGAAAAATAAATCAAAAATTAGAAACCATAAAAGAAGTAAATAAAGTAGAAATTATAATTTTTTCAATAGATAAATTAAGCTTAATAAATAACAATTAGAAGCTTTATATAATGAAAACCTTTAGCAGGATGGGAAAAACATAAAACAATTGTAAAAATAGAGTTAATAGATGAAAATAGTATAATAACTCAAAAACCATTAAAATATAATTTTGATGATTTAACTGAGTTTAAATTACAGATAGATGAACTATTAGAAAATAAGTATATACAAGAAACCAATAGTAAACATACAAGTCCAGCATTTATAGTAAATAATCATAGTGAACAAAAACGAGGTAAAAGTAGAATGGTAATAGATTATAGGAATTTAAATGCCAAAACTAAAACATATAATTACCCTATACCCAACAAGATATTAAAAATAAGACAAATACAAGGATATAATTATTTTAGTAAATTTGACTGTAAGTCAGGTTTTTACCATTTAAAGTTAGCAGATGAATCTAAACATTTAACAGCATTCACAGTACCGCAAGGTTACTATGAGTGGAATGTGCTACCCTTTGGATATAAAACGCCCAGGTAGATATCAACATTTTATGGATAATTATTTTAACCAACTAGAAAATTGTATAGTATATATAGATGATATATTATTATATTCAAGAACACAAGAAGAACATATTAAGTTATTAGAGAAATTTATACATATAATAAAAATTTCAGGAATAAGTTTAAGCCAAAAGAAAGCTGAAATAATGAAATCACAATAGATTTTTTAGGAATTCAGATAGATAAAAACGGAGTAAAAATGCAAACGCACATAGTACAAAAATAATCTCTTTAGATGAGAATATAGATACAAAGAAAAAATTACAATCCTTTTTAGGATTAGTAAATCAAGTAAGAGAATATATACCTAAATTAGCTGAGTATTTAAAACCATTACACAAGAAATTAAGAAAAGATGTAGAATATCATTTTGATAAAAAAGATAAAGATTATATTAAAAATATTAAAAATATATGTAAAACATTACCAAAACTATATTTTCCTGATGAAAATAAAATATTTGATTATATATTAGAAACAGACTCTAGTGATCATAGTTATGGAGGAGTTCTAAAATATAAATATGAAAATGAAAAAATCGAATATCATTGTAGATATTATTCAGGATCATATACTGAACCACAAATAAAATGGGAAATTAATCGTAAAGAGTTATTCGCATTATATAAATGTTTATTGGCTTTTGAACCATATATTGTTTATAACAAATTTATTGTTAGAACAGATAATACTCAAGTTAAATGGTGGATAACAAGAAAATTAGATGATTCAGTAACTACAAAAGAAATAAGAAGATTAGTATTGAATATACTAAATTTTACATTTACAATTGAAGTTATTACAACTAACAAGAATACAATTGCAGATTACCTATCAAGACAAAGGTACTCAAACTGAGAAAGATACAATGGAAGAAATACTAAAATCCATTACTACACTTTGTACTAAAGTGGACAGTATGGATAAAGAAATACAAAAGCTTAAGATTAATGAAGTTAATCTGAAATCTAAAGCTACAGATAACAGTCAGCAGCATGACTATAAAAATGCGGAGTTACGTCGTGAGGCAGACGGTAAACAGCCAGAGCTAAAAGGTGACGTTGAGAAACACCTAAAAACTCAATTTACTAACAAGTTAGATATTGCAGTTGCAGGTACAAGTAAAAAGCTATGGAAAACCCTATTCCAAGAAATACAAACTTAAATAGCCTATTTACAAAACCTTTATACAAAAAACCCAGATAGTAGAAACCTCAACTCCACAAACAGTTACTTATGCAGCCAGTATAAACAAAGAAAAGAACATATATAACCATATTTCCAAAAATTATATTGACAACATATTTCAGATAATAACCTTTCTAAATACCAAACCAAGATCAACAACCACTACAGTTAAAACACAAGATTATGTAACCCAGAAATTACAGGGTTATAATAAACTCATTGCTCAACCAAAAACAAACCCCAATTTAGTCAAAACATGTTTTAATTATGGTTTACTAAGTACAGTTTATACATATACAGGCGAAGAATTAAGTGGAATACCAGAAGTCCACAAGTCATTTTTGATATACAAAAAGATAACTAAAGGAAATTTATTCTTTGTGAAGATATATACAGCAACGGCAGAAATACTCTTTAATGAGATAAAACCAATAATTCAAGTAGTAAAAATTGGTTTAACCCAAGATATGATTATACCGGAAGAAATAGGACAACAACCGGAAATACCAAAAAATGAGATAGCAAGCTTTCTTGCAAATAAAAGAATAATTGGATTATCTACGATTATTCAAGAATTAGCAAATAATTATTTACAAGGCAAAGCTATATGGAGCTATTATTCAAGAGATCATTTGATGATTTACGCAAATTCTCGAGAAGTTAGACAAGGAGATATGGATGAAGTTCAAAAATGGATATTATCCTTGTTAAAACCTGAAGATATTCCAACAACTAGAGCAATAAAAAGGGATTTATTTCTGATGAATTATTAATCAGATATTGTAAGATAATTGGACATAAATACCCAGATCATATATGCTCAAAATGCAATGAAGGTGATAAAGATATTCCCGCAGTATTATTCGAGTAAAGAAGATAGAGACCAAGAGATAAAGAAGAACGACAAAGAAGATAGAGACAAAGAGATAAGAATCTTTGACAAATGTAAAAAAGATAGTCAAAAGTAGTTAAAGTATGTCGGGTAGGAGAGTAGGGGGGTAGAAGGGGGTGGTAAGGGGTGGGTAGGAGAGTAGGGGGGTAGAAGGGGGGTAAGGGGGTGGGTAGGAGAGTAGGGGGTAGAGGGGGGTAAGGGGGGTAAGGGGGTGGGTAGGAGAGTAGGGGGGTAGAGGGGGGGTAAGGGGGGAGGGGTAATAGAGTAGGGGGGTAAGGGGAGTAAGGAGGGGGGTAATAGAGTAGGGGGTAAGGGAGTAAGGAGGGGGGTAATAGAGTAGGGGGTAAGGGGGGTAAGGGGGGGGAGTTAGGAGGGTAAGGGGTAAGGGGGGTAATGGGGGGTAAGGGGGGGAGGGGTAGGAGGGTAAGGGGGGGTAAGGGGGTAAGGGAGGGTAAGGGGGGGGGGGGTAGGAGAGTAGGGGGTAGGAGAGTAGGGGGGTAAGGGGGTAAGGGGGTAGGAGAGTAGGGGGTAAGGGGGGGAGGGGGTAAGGGGTAGGAGAGTAGGGGTAAGGGGTAAGGGGGGTAAGGGGGTAGGAGAGTAGGGGGTAAGGGGGTAAGGGGTAAGGGGGAGTAGGAGAGTAAGGGTGTAAGGGGGAGGGGGGAGTAGGAGAGTAGGGGGGTAAGGGGGAGGGGGGGGAGGAGAGTAGGGGGTAGAGGAGGGGTAAGGGGGGGAGGGGGTAGGAGAGTAGGGGGTAGAGGGGGGGTAAGGGGGGGAGGTAGGAGAATAGGGGGGTAGAGGGGGTAAGGGGGGGTTAGGAGAGTAGGGGGTAGAGAGGGGGAGGGGGGGAGGGAGGGGGTAGGAGAGTAGGGGGGTAGAGAGGGGGTAAGGGTAAGGGGGTAGGAGAGTAGGGGGGTAGAGGGGGGTTAAGGGGGGGGGTAGGAGAGTAGGGGGTAGAGGGGGTTAAGGGGGGGTAGGAGAGTAGGGGTAGGGGGTAGAGGGGGGAGGGAGGGTAGGAGAGTAGGGGGTAGAGGGGGGTAAGGGGGGGTAGGAGAGTAGGGGGGTAAGGCGGGGGTAAGGGGGGGCTAGGAGAGTAGGGGGGTAAGGCGGGGGGTAAGGGGGGTAGGGGGTAGGAGAGTAGGGGGTAGAGTAGGGGGGAGAGAGGGGGGTAGGAGAGTAGGGGGGTAGAGTAGGGGGGAGAGAGGGGGGGTAGGAGAGTAGGGGGAGAGTAGGGGGGAGAGAGGGGGGTAGATTAGGGGGTAGGGGCGGGGGGGGGTAGGGGGGGTCGCCAACTTGTCCTTATCTGTATGATATCGTAGCAAGTATAACAACTATACTTAGTATGAAAGGAGGGGGTATGAAAGGAGGGAGGGAGGGGGAAGAGGGGTAGGAAAGGAGGTGGGATGGGGGGTAAGGATAGGGATAGAAAGGGGCTAGGAAAGGAGGGCGGAGGGCTAGGAAAGGAGGGAGGGAGGGAAGGGGTAGGGGGTAGGAGGGGGTAGGGGGTTGGAAGGGGGGGGTCGCCAACTTAGCCTCATTGTATGATATCATAGCAAGTATAACGACTAACTGCATTCAACTTTATAGTGACAGAGCCTATGTTGTGGGGGTCATTTGAATTGCATCGAGAAAGAATGCCAGCCTATATTCATATAAAAGAGGGAGTGCATTGAACACTCTCAAACTAAAAAAAATGAGAGTTTAGGTGTGAAATTCACTTTTCAATAGTTTAGGTATGAAACTTCGAAAAAGGGTAGAGTTTAGGTGTGCTATGAGATTTATCTCTAGAAAAAAAGACCTTAATGAACATCTTATTCTTAATCATTCAAATTCATCTATTTTTTAAGTCTAAATCTTTAATTATTATTTTTTATTGTTACAATCATTTTATGAGTTTCAACAGATAGATCTAAATAATTAAGAGTTAGCAACAAAATTTTAATATTATTAAGATATATATGAATTTCAATAAAAACGAGAATTCATCAATTTCATTCATTGTTATTATTACCAACCACATCATTAACTACACTAGTCATCACCCACCATTATCAACTATCAGACACCCATAACCACGATCCTCAAACACAAACACAATTAATCAAATCATTAAGTGATGAATTTCGATAAAGATGAGAGTTCACCAGTTTCATATATTCATTGTTAGTGTCATTTTCTACATATCTGGCATGATTTGTTTGGCAAATTATATATCAACGCCATCCACATTCCTCAATTCAATAGCCCAGATTAAATAATTAAAAAACTTAATTTAGGTACAAGATTCTAAAACTCTTTTGAGCAAAATTAATAAATATACAAAATTCATTCAAATGGAAAATTGTACAGAATGTTCTATGTGGAATTGATGTCAAATATTCTATTATTCTTCTTATAAGTAAATATCAATATCCTATGAAGTTTCACGATGCAGTTTTTATAACCGGCATGTTTTGGCAGAATAATCACATCCTTTGTAGACCTCCAGACCTGGCTGGTCAAGATCTTCCTCTTTAAAGCAAGCACATCGTTTGCTCATCTTTCCTGTCAACGCTATCTCTGTAGGTCGTTGAACTAATCTCGGATATCCATCGTCACACCAAACCTGAGAAAAGATAAAGTTGAAAGTACTTCATTCATCAAGAGAGTAGAGTTGTGAAATGACATTATCAGCAATATCTTTGCCATTTCAATTTCCAGCAATACCTAACAGAGAAGTTGCATTCTGTACAGAAAATGTACAATGACATATCAAAAACCTGTCCATCTAATTGTGTGGCCATTTATCTAGAATGCCATACAAACTACTTGAAAATTTCAATGCAAGCCAAAGATGCATGAACTAATGAGTTGAAATCCATTTTGTTGTGCTTGAGATAACTTTTGAAAAGACAAGGAATGTGTTTACATGTCCCGCCTACTTGTTAAGTTTGAACCAAAACTTAATATGGACCACCTCACTATTTATGTTTAGTTTCTTCTCCATTTAGAAGGCATTGTTGTTAGCAGTCTTTTCTCTACATGCAGCCATAACCAGATCTTTTGTTTTGTTTTAAATTTTTATTTTGTTTCCTTTTACCTTTGTTTGGAAATCGGAAACGAACACAAGGGAAAGTTAACAGTTGACCTTCCCTTGCTTGGTTTGTTAGGAAAGAATGGGAAGAACCACAATGACATGCAGATGAGAACATTTCCTATCACATCAAATAGTCAGGACTCAGGAGAAAGCAGAGAAATAAATATGTCGTTAGAAGAAGAAGAAACTTTTATATGGCCTCAACGAAAACTTTCACTTTCCTTTGGGCTCCAAGCAAGGGATAATGTATTCTCTTCTGAAATTCCCCCCTGTTCTCAACCTAAAGCAAATAGGGAAGGGAAAGCTATTATCTCGTCTTCCTTCCATTCTTCTCTTAACTCAAGAACTAGTTCTTAAAAGATAAATCTTTGAGGTACGGAGTTTAGGACATTGAAGAAAGAATTGTACCTCTGAACCCTCTTGTTGACTCCACCTTGAATTACAGCTAGGTAGTTTAGCCTCTTCATTCTTTTGTTTTTCCATCAGCTGAGCACCTCTGGCGGCCTTTGCTTCAACCCCTTTTAAGTACTTCGTGGGATTGCCTTCACTATCATAATACCGACCAACTAGCTTACCAACATATCTGCCAGAAAGGAAGTAAGTTAGGTATTCGTTCAGTTCTTCAATCTTAAACTTCCTACCTATGTTCGACTATTCGTCACAATAGGGGAAACAAACAGAGGGCCGCTACTTAAACCAAATCTTTGTTATTGGTTTTGGCTGCCAAATAAATGAAATACATACCAGCAGGATTTTATATATTTATTTTCGTTGATAACTATGCACCAATGTAGAAATGGTAGCATTCTAGATATTAAGTCAATGGTTATAACAATATTATTTGCTTCACCAGAAACAAAAACATCTCAGGTCGGTCATCTTTAGCTTAATCTTCCTTGTTCTTCACATTGATTTTTATTTTGGCCTACTACTTACCCTTCAGACACACTTCACACATAATATGCTGAAGAAACCCAGGTCCTCAGAACCAAGTCACATGAATATCCTACAAACTAAGTGGTCGTAAGTCGCCAGGTCTATGGATAAAAGTTCAGTAGTTTGTTACTTGGAAGCTAATCCTATAAGCTTTATGGCCCTGATAATGAATTTTATCCTGCAATCATGCCTCATACACTTCATTTCTTTTTTAGTTCCAGTTGGAGTATTTCATTTCATAATATCTTTTTCAAATAAGAAATTTCTTCAGGTATGGAGAGATGATGGTAGGACCAAGGAAAGACCATTCCGTCAATTAGGAATTTGTTAAAATCTAGAAGGCAAGGGAGTTTAAAATTTACCAATCTTGTGGCCAATAAAATGTCTTTATCGGGAAGAAATAAAAAAAATATCTTCAGTGGGAGAATATGGGATAATATGGCTGACAGGCTGTAGGCTGCGGGCCCATATTCTCTGCCAGATGCAAAGGACTCATAAGTGGCAATTGCAGGAGATAATACCATTAAGCATTACATTTGAGCAGAAAATATAATGCCGCGTATAGTGCCACTAGGCGTATTGAGCAATACACTTCCGGGGCGTTTTTAACCTTACAAAATTATAGCTTATGGTGATAAACAGAAGCACCTAACAATTAAAGTATGAAACTTGCAAAGCTTGCCACTTGGCACGTTTTATAAGTGTTTTAGGAGCGTGAAATACACGCACCGACAATATTGAGTTGCGGGTTTAACCCTAAAGTTGTACTTCAGGTGAGTGATAGAAACACCCAAAGCAAAAATATGATAGTTTGGTGGTGGTGGGGTGTGGGTGGGGGGAGGGGGGAAGCCAATAATTCATCAAAAAACTATTCATCATGTAGCAGCTTCTGTTTACTTCTCAAACAAATAATGCTCTAACTTGTGTTCCAAATCTATGGAATTTTGATTCTTCCACAAATAAAACTAAAAAGATATACTGATCCAAAAAAAAAAAAAAGACTAGGAGATAGACGAGGGTTGAATTGTGGCATGATCTACCAGATTTTCTTTTATTGTAAACACTAATATAAGGATATGCGAACTAGGTGACTTTAAGCATTTCTCATGAATTCTTCTTCTCTTACAGAGATCAATGTTACCTTCACATTCTTTTCCATTTTCATTTCTGTTTATGGAAAGCTAAACCTCCACCTAAGGTTAAGGTTTTCAGACGGTCTTGGTTCCCAAATAGACTGAACCTAAGACGTGTTACACCAACAGATAAGAAAGTAGACATCATTTCCAATATTTCTTATAAGTAAGAGGAAAGTGGTGATTGTCAGTTTTGCTGAATGCCTCTCAAAGTGAGAGTTTTTCTATTATATAGAGAGAATAAATATTACAAATCCCTAAAGATCCGTCATTCCTATCCCTAAAGATCAGCTATTGTATCTCTACAAATCTGCTATTCAATCCCTCCAAATCCGTTATTCTATCACAATATTTATTCCTTTGATTCTACAACAAATCTATATGATCATGCTAATTTATATCACTATCTAATTACATTAATATATACAATTATTTAGATTTCCATCATGCTAACATCCCCCCTCAAATTGATGCCGGTGGATCAAGAAGCATCAATTTGCCTACTAGAAACTGATGGCGTTGTCGTGCCATAGATTTTGTAAACGCATCAGCTATTTGAAGATCACTGGACACATGTGGAAGAGTAATGACTCCTTTATCTACAGCTTCTCGTATATAATGACAATCTACTTCGATGTGTTTGGTCCTCTCATGAAAAACTGGATTAGTAGCAATCTGAATAGCACTTGTATTATCAGCAGGGAGAGGAGTAGGATGAGATTGAGGAAATCCAATCTCAGCAAGTAATCCACGAAGCCATACAACCTCGGAGCAAGCAGTAGACATGGATCGATATTCAGCCTCCGTTGAAGATTTTGACACACGATCTTGCTTTTTACTCTTCCACGATATCAATGACTCTCCAAGAAACATGCACCAACCAGTGACTGAACGACGAGTATCAGGACATCCCGCCCAGTCAGAATCACTAAAAGCATTAAGACGAATAGGAGAACCACTTGGAAAGAACAATCCACGAGTAGATGTTCCTAGAAGATACCGAACGATGCGACGAACAGCCACTAAGTGGAGATGACGGGGAGCTTGCATAAATTGGCTAACTTGTTGCACTGCAAAAGAGATATCAGGCCGAGTAATAGTAAGGTAATTTAGACTCCCAACTAATTGTCGAAACATAGTTGGATCAGGAAGAAGATCGCCTTCCTCACGACGATACTTCAAATTCAATTCCAATGGAGTATCTACAGAGGAGGAATCTTGAAGACCAGCCAAAGAAATCAGATCCTGAGTATATTTGTGTTGGTTTAGAAACACACCTGAAGCAACATTACGAACTTCTAAACCCAAAAAATATGTAAGAGTACCAAGATCTTTCATATGAAAAGAATCTTTAAGTTGCTGTTGGAGGCTAGTAATTAGTGAAGAATCAGTTCCTGTGATGATAATGTCATCTACATACACCAAAAGAAGAACACAACCTGTAGATGTTTTCCGAAGAAACAAAGACGAGTCATATTTGCTCTGTTCAAAAGAAAATTGTAGCAAAGTAGACCGGAACTTATCAAACCAAGCTCTTGGAGCTTGTTTTAATCCATACAAAGACCGCTTCAACTTGCACACATCTGATGTAGGTGATGAGAACAAACCAGGTGGAGGTTTCATATAAATCTCTTCTTTGAGATCACCATGGAGAAAAGCATTTTTGACATCCATTTGATAAAGAGACCAGTTTTGTGAAGCAGCAATGGCAATAATAGTTCGCACCGTAGTCATTTTTGCTACTGGTACAAAAGTCTCCTCATAGTCCACCCCATACTCTTGTCTGTTACCAAGAACAACCAATCGAGCTTTGTACCGATCAAGAGTTCCATCAGAATGAAGTTTAATTGAATAAACCCATTTACATCCAATAGGGCGGACATTTGAAGGACATGAAACAATGTCCCATGTGTCATTTTCTTTAAGAGCCAAAAGTTCCTCCTCCATTGCTTTTTGCCAACATTCAAGCTTGGAGGCTTGTGAGTAACCTGTTGGAATAGAGATGGTGGATAAAGTAGAAGAAAAACCATACCGTTTAGGAGTTTGAGACACTCTAGTAGATCGCCGAGGAGGCTCAAGAGGAGCAGGCCTTGAAAAAATCTCAGATTCTGGTTGTAGAGCAGTCTCAGGTGGCGAATCTATTTCAGGATGGGGTAAAGTTGGCCGACGTCGTTCATACACAAATCCTGGTTTGAACCGCTTAGAAGACAATGACAAATCCTCAAAAGTAGGAAGAAGAGGAGAAACAGAATATGACTCAATATGAGTAGGAAAGAAATACTGATTTTCAAAGAAAATAACATTCCTAGAAACACGAAATTTGTTAGAACTTGGATCATAACAAATAAATCCTTTCTGCGAAGTACTATAGCCCATAAAAGCACATTTAATAGACTGAACAGAGAGTTTATTGCGTTGAGAAGGAGGAAGGTGCACAAAACAAACACAACCAAATGTATGAAAACTATGATAGCTAGGATACTTGTGAAAAAGACGATAATATGGAGACTCAAGGTTTAACACTTTAGATGGAAGTCTATTAATCAAATAGACAGCAGTAGACACAGTTTCAACCCATAATTTAGATGGAACAGAGGACTCAATCAATAAAGTACGAGTGACATCCAAAAGATGACGGTTTTTACGCTCAGCAACCCCATTTTGTTGTGGCGTGTATGGGCAAGAGCGTTGTGATACAATTCCTTTCTCAAGCAACAAATTATTGAATTCATGAGACATATATTCTCCACCAGAATCAGATCTTAATATTTTTATGCATGTGGAAAATTGAGTCTCAACGTAAGCCAAAAACTTCTTGAATATGGAAAACACTTCAGATTTAGATCGAAGAAAATACACCCATGTAAACCGACTATGGTCATCTATAAATGTCACAAAATACTTGAAATGAGCATGAGAAATTACTGGTGAAATTCCCCAAGCATCACTATGAATGACATCAAAACATTTTGCAGCACGACTACCAAATTAGGAAAAGGAAGAGTTTTACTTTTGCCTAATTTACAAGTAGAACAATCAAAGGAAGCAACTGAAAATTGATTTTTATTTCCCAATAAACCAGAATTGGACAAATGAGACAACACAATAGAATTTGGATGTCCTAGACGTTTATGCCAAACCTCATTCTTAGTAGTGGTGGAAGCAAAAGTCAGAACAGGAGGAATAGAAAAGTGTATAGGAAACAATCTTCCAACTTTAGGCCCCTTCGCGATTATCGTCCCCGACACCTGATCCTGCACAAGGCAACCATTACGAGAAAAGTTCACATTACAATTGTTATCTACCAATTGGCCAATCGAAATAAGACTAGTGGAGAGCTTTGGTGATACAAAAACATTCTTGAAAGTTTGAGTAATATCCCCAACCTTGGTAATGGGTAAATTACTACCATTGGCAACCTGAATTTGTGTTGGACCATTATACTCACGGATGTTTTTGAGTATATCAGTTGAGTTGGTCATATGATTGGAAGCGCCAGAATCAACAAGCCAAAATTTAGATATTACCTCATTACCTTGTAGTCCCAAAGTTGAAAATGCTGACAAGATCATTTGTTGTACCATTTGAGGAGTAATAACTTGTCCTACCGAAGATGAGCTATCTGTAGTGGAATCATTTATCCCAACTTGGAAAGCCTTTGTCCTACGGTTTTGAGGACGTGTGGGACACTCTTTGATAATGTGTCCTTGTTGTTTACAATAATTACAGAACTTCTTGCCACAATTGCGAGCAATATGACCATATTTCTTGCAACTGTAGCATTGAGTTCTAGCCATATCCACGCCCTTTCCTTTCCCTTGAGCTGCAAATGCAACAGCGACAACATTTCCTTGATGAAAAGCATTTTGTGTGACGAGACGCTGCTCCTCACGAAGTAATTCCCTAAAACAGACATCCAACGAGGGAGATGGATCACGACTCATCAAGTTGGAGCGAACACTTTCAAAGTCAGATCGTAATTTCATCAAAAATTGATCTCGCTTGCTTTGTTCATGAACTCCTTGAATGATGGAGAGAGATTCAGAAGGTATTTTAGCATAAACGATATCGGTAAATTGAGCCCATAAGTTCTGAAATCTAGACAAATAATCTTGAATAGAGAGACCTCCTTGTGAATACATAGCAATTTCATGCTCTAACTGAAAGCGCCTTGCGGTATGGTCTTGGTTGTAAACCTATAGTAAATAATCCCACATGGCCTTTGCTGTCTTGTATGGCCTGAGATTAAGAACAATAAGAGGGTCAATTGACCCTAAAATCCATGTCATCACCCGAGCATCTTTAACCTTCCATTGACCGAGCTTTTTAGGATCGGTAGGAGTAGGATCGCTTCCATCTATATGTCCCCATAATTCTTTTCCGGTGACAAATAGTTGGAATTGAAATTCCCAGGCGGAGTAATTTTTTCCCGTGAAACGAACATGGAAAGACTCAAACTGATATGACGACATGTTTTTGACAAGCTAAGAAAGATAGAAATGCAATGATGCAAAATAACCAGAATGAAAAGAGACTAAGATTCCAAGATGCCTTAACTTCCAAGATACTTAGGACTAACTGTTGACTAACAGTAAGCACAACCAAAACTTCCAAAAAAAAAATCTGGAAGGAACCACAGATGAAGGACACTAAGAATCAAAGCACTGAAAAAGGCTCAGATACCATGTCAGTTTTGCTGAATGCCTCTCAAAGTGAGAGTTTTTCTATTATATAGAGAGAATAAATATTACAAATCCCTAAAGATCTGTCATTCCTATCCCTAAAGATCAACTATTCTATCTCTACAAATCTGCTATTCAATCCCTCCAAATCCGCTATTCTATCACAATATTTATTCCTTTGATTCTACAACAAATCTATATGATCATGCTAATTTATATCACTATCTAATTACATTAATATATACAATTATTTAGATTTCCATCATGCTAACAGTGATAGCCATAATCATTTTCTAATATGCTACAGTGCCAAACTACAGCATGTGGCTAGCAAGAATTGCAAAAGCATGACAACTGTGGACATGCAACAACAAAGTAACAGTTACTTTGAGGTACTCGTTGTTGATGTGGTACTTATTCCCTGTTATTAGATCTCATTACTTCAAAAACTTTTGTGTTGCAATGCGTTAACTTCTTGCTCTCCCTCCTAGCTTTCGGGTATCTGATTAGCTCTCTAACACTTTGAATTGGATCTCTTCAAAAATGAAACATAAGATTTTTGCTAAGGAACATCACTAATCATCTGTGACTTTCTTATTCCACTCTCCATCCTTTTTCTTGGATAAGCAATAAGTGTCCAAGGGCCAGTCGAGCACAGTTTCAGAACTTGGGGATAATGGGCCTGTCCTTCTACCCTTCTCCATTTAAGTACTAGGCTTTTGTCTACTGCAGTATTTGAACCCATGACATGTACCAGTGATATGCCCTTACCAACCAACACCCTTGGAGCTTTATAATTGCACTCTTCTATGCTTTTGTTACCCGTCCCAATAGACGCACAAAAACATGCAACCACCTGCTTGTCATCTCTATATAATTCTCCACTAGGAAGACCTACTCCTTGACGTTTTACAGAATATCATGGAAAACAAATAATAAATCTAAAGTATTGAATAAGAAAGTGAAGACAGTGTTGATAACTTTTCGCCCAAGAGAAGTCCAATGTTCACATTCCACACTACCCATTCAAGAGTAATAGGTTCAAAAGATAAAAATTACTCACGTGTATGTTCGGAAGTAGAAGTCTCTCCAGTCAACAATACTTTTAACCTATAAAAGTGAGATATAGAGAATAAGTTCTTCCCCGTCGAGAAATAAATTGCTAGATACAACATATGTCTTCGATATTTCTGCAAGTACAACTTCATTCACTTACGGATAATATGTAGTGCCATGGGCAGAGGTGGTCGGTAGGACGTAAAAGAACAATGGAAGAAGATAAACATAAGCAAAGAGAGAAACATCTAAGCATATGAACCTTGCATATACCAGAAGGCATTTTGTAAATTACTAGTATCATAAACTTTATTGGAGGCACGGAATACCATATACCATAAACTATCAAGGAACAGTGTGGGTCATCAAAAAGATTGCACCAGATATTTTAGGAGGACTGAGAATGATCAAGGGCATAACATGTTCAAAACAAGAAGTAGGCTCTGAACGACAACAAAATATCATATTACCTCGGCGCTGGATAAATCACGCAGTGAGTCAGTGAGTCCATCTCCTGTATTAACATAAAGTAAAACAACTCCATTTTAGAAGCCACAAATCATCAAGACAGTCAAAACAGAAGAATTATATTTCATCTATACCATGGATATAGAAAAACAAACAAGAAGTTCGAACATCACAAGTGCTGCATTTAGTCTTAGTTTAGTATTATTACACTTTACAGGATACCTAAAAGCATACACCATAGAGGCTATCTAGAAGCAAGAAAAGGGAATTCTCTTTAAGTGGTTTTTTTTTTTTTGGAAAATTGGGGGTTAGGTTTGGGTTGTTTCATGCCAGTTTTAAGATGAAAATGCCCAAAGAAAGGAGATGGAGCACAATGATTTTGTTGTATAAGAACAAAGATGACATTTAGAATTGCAACAACTATAGGGATATCAAGCTGCTAAGCCACACTATGACAGTTTGGATGAGGGTGGTGGAGATGAAGGTGAGGAGTGGAAATTCCCGTGAGCTAGTTCGGATTCATGCCGGGACCTTCAACTACAAAACATTCATCTAGTATGAGACGGGTGGAGCAGTACAGAGAAGGATGAAGGACCTACACATTTTATTAATCGACCTAGAAAGGGTTTATGATAGAGTCCTGAGGGCGGTTCTATGGAGATGCTTGGAGGTCAGATGTGTACCTGTGGAGTATACTAGGGCGATAAGGACGTGCATGATGCAGATTCATTTTCTCTTAGAGAACCCCTAAACATCTCACCACAACCTTGCTAGATGTGACTCTTGAGAAGCAGAATTGCCTTAAAATGGAGCAGATTTCCAAGTAAAGGAGGAAAGCAAGTTTCACAAGTGGCATTCCATGTTGATTGTGTCCTCCCCACTCTCCAACACACCTCATCTTCACCCCCTTCGCATAATACCCCATCCCCACCACCCCACAAATCCACACTGTCACCCCCACCCCACCTCTCATAGTATTTTTCTAGATTATAGTTAAATGCATTAGCAATATCTTTTGTTTACATATCAAACACAAGAAAATAAATAAGAAATCCAATTATTTTCCTAAACATTTTCCATAGGAACACCTTCATATCGAACACACCTTTAATCTAATGTTGTAAGATCTTCTATCTATGCGAAAAGAAGGTCGATTTCTTAAGTTGGTTTTGCTTCTACCATGAAATCGTATTCACTTTCCCCACGTGTGGGATTTACTAGTTAGTTGTTATGAACTCTTATTCACACTATATTCAATTATACTACACGCACTAGATAAAGTTATAATAATCTCAATGCACATAAAAATACAAAGAAAAGATTCTAACCTGTAAAGTTTCCTGAAACGAATGCACGCGAAGCATCTCTGAAATTCGAAAATTATAAAAAAAAATCATTGTTAGTTGGAAAATGGTGAGGCTAAAAGTTCTCCAATGAGATTAACCTTATATTACACTGAGCAGCAAAACATTAAAACTGATCGTCTTCTATAAGAAAATTTTAAAAAAAAAATCACAAATAAATTATAAAACATAAGAACAATAACCACTCTTAAGATTCAAAAGTAATAGAACCAAAGATTACATTGACTCTTCAATTACACATTATGAAGCATAAATACAACAAAAGCAAAGAATTGAACCTTCCAGCGAAATGGTTGTAACCACCTCCAACTCCATAGTGACTCTTCCCTTTGCTCACATCAAATACAGACCTATTAATAGCATTCAAACAAAACTATTTCAAATCAATGACATGTTAAAAGAAAAATCCAATCTTGAAATGAGATTATAACAGATTTAACATGTACCCAATAATTCCAAGAAAAATGGGCAATTTTGGATCAGACCCATTATAAAGAGCAAGTTCTTCAACAGTGAAAAGTGTAGGAAAATTCTATTAGAAGCACACAACAAAAATAAAATATATTAAAATGATGTTAAAGATTAGATACAAATTAATCAATATAACAAACAAAGAAGAGTTAAAAAGACATACTTGTGGAGCAGATTTAAGTGATTTGATAGGGAAATTTTTGTAAAAGAGAAAAGAGAGAATAGCCACTATAAGTGGAATCCCTAAAAATGGAGACCACCCCATTTTTTCACCCTTCTTCAACAAAAAATTGTGTCTTTGAAAATTACTCCATTATTTATTGTTGAAAAACAACAGAACTGAAAAATTACACACTTGAGTTTTCAGTCTATTGTGGAGAATTGAAAGTTGACTTTCACAACTGGGACTTTGAAATGCTAAGGAGCTGTTTGGCTAGTACTATAATTTCCGGAATACTTTTTATTTTATTTGAAAAAATTATTCACAAAAAATTGGAATTCAACTTTCAAATTTTATTTTTAAAAGCTTATTTTGATGGATATATAGCTTATATTTTTTTTACTTATTTTTATTATTTTGATTAAAAACAACATTTTAAATATATTTTTCATTTTATTCTGAATACTATAAATCAATTTAAACAAGCTTTAACTCACTTTTCCTTCTTTTAAAATTGTATTCAAAACCTTAAGAAAAGAACATACGAAAGAAGGGCTTGAGTTTTATATGTGTACCAACGTCCAACGATGTAATAATATATTTAAGTCACCTAGAATATATAGTTAAAAATACATTAACTACGCGAAAAAAATTACAATTAATATGCTATTACATATTAAACTATGTTAATAGTGTAAAAATAAGATTTGTCGTTTGTTACAAAGATGCATAACGCAGGGATTACTAAATCATGGATTAGTAATGCAGGAATTAGTAACGCAGTGTTTAATAACGCAAGGATTGATTTTTATCAAGTGTTTGGTTCATTACTTCCCACCTAATTTTATGTTTGGTTTAAGATTCAAGAAAAACTTCTTTCCTATTATACCCTTGGTTTTATTGTGAGATTTTCCTTTTCATTTAACTAGCCAATTAGTTAAATACTAAAATATAAAAAAAAAATAAAAAAAATTGAGGTATCATGTGCCACCATCCTTAATAGCACAATATATTTTTAATTTTTTATTAGTCAAATACTCCTTAAATTTAACATAGTTTTAAGACTACTTAAATTGTTCAAATAGACGAAACTTATTTTTTTTTAAAAAAACAAATAGTTCATGTGGTCAATTGACAATATTAAAAAAATATTTTAAAAAATCAAGCCAATATAGCAAATCAAACATGAAGAGGAAAAAGAATTAGTTTGTGAAATCATCAAATTATATGGAACGAATTTGGAGAATTTAAAAGAATATTTATAATATCCTAAAAAAAAAAGAACATTAAATTACATAAGAAATTTAGGAAAAAAGGATTTGGGGATAGTTTAGTAATTTAGGGGTCTTATCCAAGGATTGTTAAACCTTGGATTAGTTATCCCTCCCTTTTCTAAGGATTAGATAAGACCTTGTATGAGGTATAAATAATCCATGGATTATGTTAAATAGAGTAACCAAACAATGTTTTTTTTGGACTAAAATATAATTCATGGACTATTTTGATTAATACCTCCTACCAAACGGATCGTAAATGTGTACGACTGAAATTGTAAATAAAAATACGGCAATGACACATAAGCTGAGGTGGGAGATAAATGATTTATCTTGCAATCATAGGCAATAAAAATAAAATAAAATTCATTAATCAAATGATATACTATAAAGACTCGATGGTTGAAGTTGTTTAGTCACATTAAAAAATCTTAGAACATTTATCCATTGCTCCCACTTTTTTAGTCTATGAACTGCTATTGTATTTGGAATAAGTTCATGTGAACATTTTCCATTAGTTCCAGGATAATCATACATCTTTGGCTTGTTTGAAAATCTATTTTTTGCTTTATTTCCCATATTAAGCCATTGGCCAACCAATTTATCTTCTGGTCCATACGTATTATTCGCAGGAATATTCGATCTTCTTATCCATTCCACCAGATCCCATGATAAAACAAATCCCATTCCGGACATATAATGAACAAAGGGATTCATACTAGGACAAGGTATAACAAAGCCATAATACAAATCAACTCTAGGTAGTGGTTGAAGTGATGATGCTAATGGTTCAAGCCTCAAATAAACATCATCATCAGCCTTCATGACATAGTCATAACGTGTGGGAAGTATTTGAGGAAGACTAGAAAAGTAAGTATAAGTTTTGCCACTATTCATGTTCTCTGTGCAATTGAGGACAATAATGTCATTAAAACGCATGATTTCTAAAGCGACAAAAGTTCTTTGTTCTGAATTGGTGATATTGCAGAAAACGAACTTTACATCGATACGAGCTATGGAGGTGGATTGAATTCCATATACAAGACGAAGGAAATGTCGTCTATCGAAATTTCCTGGTCGTGTAAAAATTCCTATCAAAAGGGTGAACTGTGTGTTTATTATCTGAGGCGCTTGTTGCAGTAAAACGGTATTGGTTAAGGAAGTTGTTAACGAAAAATTTAAGTGAACAGTAAATGATATAAAGAAGATGAAGATAAGTATAGCAAAACAAGATAAAGAAACTAGAAGTAGTTTCCTCCTTGGCATCATATAGTTAGAAATGCCCTAGAAGGTATATAACATTGAAAGTTTAGAAAAAAAGAAAAAATAAGCCAAGTTTGAATACTTTGAATATAGATTATATGTGCTAAGTTTCTAAAATACACACATCTTCTTTTAAAAGGTAAATGACTTGTCCTTATATGACATGGTTAATGGTATGAAGAAAGTAAAAACCTTGTGATCTTGTCATGCTTTGTATGCAATGTTTAATTAAACTTGTGAAGTACATAAGATATGGTGCTTAAAATGTGAACAATTTAACAAGTTTTAGATTTTATGAGAACTTTAATTTCACTTGAATCCAAAACAAACATAACTCAAAAAGTATGTTGGCACAAAAATTATAGTCTAGTAGTATTATGCTTCATAGTTAAAATGGCATAACGTTCGAGATGTTTGGATTGATTATTTTTTATATAACTTATAAGCTAAAAGTTACCAGTTATAAATTGATCGTACATAACTTTTGAGTTTTAGCTTGTTTTCATACTTTTTAACTTAAAAGTAAATGCTTAAAATCAAATTATTTTTTAGACACTTTCAAAAAGTGAAAAATGACTTAAAAAACAAAAACTTACTTATAATTATGGCATTCTGTAATTAATCCACTGCACCATCTAATTATCATCAATTCTTATAAAAGATGGTCATTCAAATACTTTTCAGTTACAAACAAAGTGCAATTTACTCTTCTAAGCCGTGAATTACGAATTTCTCAACGATGGCTTATATTACATAAATATACTCTAAAATTTTGTCATTCCGCATAATTTTTCCTTTCTTTATTCGTCAAAATCGGTTGCTTTCCTTTTCCTCTATCTTCATCCTCTGCACGTAAATAAAATTATTTTTGTCATCAATTATTACTTTGTTTCGCCTCTCTCTTTCATCTTTTGCCAGGCACAATTTTTTTTTTACCTTGGATTATATAAAAAATCTTTAGAGAAACATCTTTTTACTTTAGACATAAGACTATCTTTAACCTATACATATAAAGATCCTTTAGATAATCTTAGAGAAATTATTAGACATAATCAAAATCAAATAAGTAACGAATTAGATCTAATAAATTTTGAAGAAACAGAAGTAATTAATATAATTAAAATTATTAAAAATAGTCCTTATTATTATAATTCTGTAGGATAATATATGAGAAGACCCTATAAAAATATTAAAGAATATAAAAAGGTTAAAAGAGAATTATTAAGTTTATATTTAGAATCAGATAGATTATTAAAAGATCTAAAAACAACAAGTTCAATAAGTTCTAAAAAAGAAATTAGTAAGAAATTAGATTATATATTTTTCTTAGCTAAAATATTAGAAAAGAAATTAGTAAGACATCTTATATCCAGAAATATTCAAATTAAAAGTATTTTATGAGAAATCTTCCTTTTGCAAAAAGTATAAGATTTAATTATTGGCTATTATATAGAGATAAAAAAGAAAAAGAAAGACTACAAAAAGCAGAAAAAGCAATAGAAGCATATATATATATATATATACGAAAACGAATTTTTTAAACCAAGAAATTTTTATTTTGAATATAACGTAAATAACAACGAATATATAAATGCTTTAAAGTGGGAATTACAAGGAATTAGTGAAAGTATAAATAGATACAATAAAAGAATAGAATTTTTTAATAAATATTATAAACCAACTACTTTAGGATAAAATATTACTAGTAAAAATAGCTTCATTAAAAAGTTTAGAATATTTAGATCTACAAATAACTATAGAAAAAAGATTTAAAAGATTAAAAGGAGAAAGTATTATTAAGTGTAATTTTGATAGTGGAGATCATAATCTACATACAGAAGATCCTCAATATAATACTTTAATAGATTTAATAATAAACCTTAGTGAAAAAATTAAAGAAAATAATAATAAAATTATAAAAATATTAAGTGAACAAGAAGAAACTCAAAATAGACAAAAACTAACTTTTAATAAGATAGAAGAAAATTTAGATTATTTAAAAGAACAAGGAATAGAATTAACTAAAAGATTAAATAATAGATTAAGAGAAGAAGTTAATAATACTTTAGTTATAAAATTACAAGAAATAAAGACAGAATTAGCATCAATAAAAAAAATAGTTCTTTCATGATAGATCTAATAGAAACAGAAACATTTAAAGAAGCAATAACATTAATAGAAAAAAGAACAACCCTTCCATTAGATTATAAAGAATTTAACGCACCTTCAAAATCAGATCAAATTATCATAAAACAGAATAATATAATAATATCACTTTTATTACAGTTACATAATAAGATAGATAAAAAAAAAAAGAAAAATCAGAAGGTAAAAATATTACAACTGGAGTAGAAGAATTAATAGAAAAGCTAAATAAGATAGAAATTACTCCTCAAACAGAAAAAATAATTAAAAAACAGAAAAAATGGACATTTTTCCAACTAGATCAAGAAATAAAAGTCCAGAAAGACCAGGACCTAGTTACACCCAGAATAAAATAAGTAATAATTTTATATCAAGAATATTAAATAGAAAGACAAAAGAAGATAATAATCAACAATTAGATTAAATAATAGATACAGATAAAGATATACAAATATTCCAACAAAATCAATTAAATTTATTAAATCCAAAAGTTTTATATAATACGAATTCAAAATCTCAATTATATAGACATTACAGAGAAGAACAATTATCAGTATTAGGAAAAAACTCTGTATCCTTGCCCCTTATAAAAGAAGAATCTGTAAAAGAAATAAAATATGTTAAAAAGGATTTAATGCATATGGGATTAATAGTTATAGGAATTAAAGGATTAACTAGAAAAAATTTAGGAACTAAAACATTAATTACAATATATGATAAAAGATGGTCAGACATAAAAAAGGCAATTATCGGATTAACAGAAGTAGATATGACTAATAATGGAGGAATTTTTTATATAAGCCCAGATTTTATGATGAATTTGGAAATCACATTAGAATAGGAATACAAACTAAAGGATATGAAGAAATGCATAGTGGAAAGAATTTATTAATGTGCGTAGGATTTTTAGGAAAAATGACAGATAGTAGTAATACTAGATTTAGATTACAGATAAAAGATGTAGTAGAAGTAATGGGAAATAAAGGAATAAAATTAATAAAACCTATAAAAATAAATCCTGAAGAATATGCAGGATTAGAATGGAAATTAGGTGATTTTAAAGAAAAAAAAGCCTTAATACCAGATAATCATTTAATATATACAAATTCTAAAGGAGAACCGTCAATTAGATTTACAGACTATAATTATGAAGCTCAAAAAGACATTGAAGAAGAAAGTGTTATAGAAGAAATGCCTTTAACGGGAATGAATATAGAAGTAATATTAGAAGAAGATTATGCAGTAGATTTAGCTATAGAAAAAACAAAAGAAATATGTAAAAATAATGAAAGTAGATTATTTACATGCAAAGGATGTAAATTAAAAGATTTAAATTTAGAACAAGTAATAGCCCATTTTAAAATATGTGAACAAAGAAAAGATAATAAGGGTTATAGATTAGAAAAGAGTTTACAAGAAAAATCAGAAAAAATAGATAATATAATGACTGAAATACAAGAAAATGATAGTGAGATATCAGAATTAGAATCTATATTCAGTAAAAAAGAATTAATGGAAACAGCAAGTTCTAGTAGCCCATTTTAAAGGACAAATGAACAAGGTTATACTGCAGATAATAGTACAGGAAATATACCACGTAGAAGAGTATATAGACAAGGAGATGTTCCAATAACAGAAGTTAAACCTATGGGAAAAAGAATGCCTATAGAAGAACCAATAATACTCCAAGAAGGAGGAAGTAAAGGAAAAATTCTAAATATAGCTGCACATGATCCACAAAGATGGAATTCAGTAATAGATTTATGGAAAGGAATAGTAGTAGCAGACTTTATAAAAAATTATACAGAAACTGATGCAGAAACAATGTATAAATACTTAGAAACATTTTTAGGAGAATCAACTAAAGCTTTATGGGAAGCTTATAAAGTAGAATTTCCATCAGAATTTCAGTATTTAGTATCCTTAGGACCAAACCCATATAATTTTACAAATAAAATACATACCTTAATAACAGGAGAAGACCCAAATAGTGGATTAGTAGCTTTACAAAGGAATGCAGTAATAAAACTAGAACAATTAAGCATAAGTAATTGGTATTATATAAAGAAATTTTTAAATAATTATTTCTACTATTGTACAATTAGTGGAAATGCATTTGATCAAGATTTAGGTAAGAAATTATTTAATAAATTACCTGGAGCCTTAGGAAGAGAAATAGAAGATAGATGGACTAAAAGAGATGGAGTAGCCCAAAATCTCCGAGCAAAATGGTCAATAGGACATAGAATACAACATATAATGGAAATATTACAAGAAAAATGTACTAATTTACAAATACAAAAACAATTAAAACAGAATGAAATGAATTTCTGTAAAGATATAATATATACAACTCAAAATTATGATAAAACTCAATACAAAAAGAAAAGATATAAAAAATACAATCCACAATATAATAGGAAATATAATAAAAAAGGATATTTTCTTAGGAAGTCCTCAGCTAGAAAACCATATTTAAATAGGGATAGACATGTTAGAAAATATAGAACAGATAGAAATTATAAAAATAAGTTAGAATGTTTTACATGTGGAAGTATAGAACATTTAGCAAATACATGTCCTAAAAGATATAATGCAAAGACTAGAAATGCTCAATTAGTAGAAGAATTTAACGAAGCATTATTAAATGTAGATGAATATATGTCAGATAATGAAAGTATTTACTCTATAGTAAGTATTGATATAGAAGAAAATAATAAAGAAGAAGATTCTTCTAATTCAGAAGGAGAAGAATTAATTAATGAAATAGGAATAGAAAATTTAAATATAGATGATTTAAAAATTAATTTTATGAATATAATAGAATGTGAACATAATTTTGAAAAAGACACAGGACTAGATAGTAACCCATGTAATTGGTGTAAATGGTATCCAAGTAAATATAAAAGAGCTAAATGTAACAAATGTTTTTTAGAAGGATGTATAAGTTGTATAGAAACACAGTTAGGAATAATAATTCAAAAAAGGAAAGAACTAAATACAACAGAACCTTTAATAAATTTAAAAGTATCAGTATTAGAGGCAAAAGTTAAAGAATTAGAAGAAAGAATAGTAAGGTTAGAAAAAGGAAAAAATATTGAACAAGAACTACCATTAGATAATCAAGAATTAATGAATGAAGAATCTAATACTTTAATATGTAATCAAGATAAAAATATAAATACGGTTAAAGTATTAGCAAGACTACAAATAGGAAAATATGAACTAGAAACATTAGCATTAATAGATTCAGGATGTACAAAAAGTATTTTAAATAAGAAAATAGTACCACTAGAATTAATAAAGACTTTAGAAAAACCACTTGCAGCTATGCAAATGGATGGAACACATAACATATATAAATATTACATAGATAAAGCACAAGTTAGTTTTTTAAATACTTGTTCAGAATTTTATAAACCTACCTATAAAATGGACAAAATATGGGTAAGAGACTTAGATATAAGAGTAGATTTTGTTTTAGGACTTGACTTCATACTATATAATAAAGGAGGAACTTTAATAACAAGTGATGGAATACTTTTTATGAAAAACATTACTTATACTTCAGTATTAACTAACAAAATTAATACTCAAATAAGACATAAAGAAAAATGTTGTGAGAATTGTGAAAATAATATAAAATGTAGTAAAACAGGATGTAATATATTATATGAAGATATACTAGAATCAGATGAAGAAGATATAGTTAATAAAAACTATGTTTTAATAGAAATGGAAACAGAATTATATAATTTTAAGACAGGAATTAAAACAATAGGACAAATAAGAAATCAACAAGATTTAGATAATATAGTAAAGATTTTAGATCAAATAGAAATAATAGGAGAAAAACCCTTAAAACATTGGGAAAATAATCAAATAGTATGTAAGTTAGATATAATAAACCCAGAATATATAATAAAAACAGCTTCTATAGAAGCTACTAATCAAGATTTAGAAGATTTCAGAATACAAATTAAAGAATTATTAGAATTAGGAGTAATAAGAAGATCTACTTCAAAACATAGATCAGCAGCTTTTATGGTAAGAAATCATAGTGAAATAGTTAGAGGAAAAGCTAGAATGGTCATAAATTATAAAAGATTAAATGATAACACTAGAACAGACGGATATAAATTACCAGATAAAACAGAGTTAATAAATAGAATTCAAGGTAAAACAATTTTTAGTAAATTCGATTGTAAGTCAGGATATTGGCAAATAAAAATGCATCCAGATAGTATAGAATGGACAGCATTTACTTGTCCTGAAGGACATTTTGAATGGTTAGTTATGCCATTTGGATTAAAAACAGCACCTCCAATTTTTCAAAGAAAAATGGATCAAATATTTGGAGAATATAAAAGATTTGTGTTAGTATATGTAGATGATATTTTAGTATTTAGTAAAGATATAAAAGAACATTTAGGACATTTACAAACAGTTTTTAGATTATTTGTTAATAATGGAATAATAATTAGTAAAAAGAAAATAGAATTATGTAAAAATTATATAAATTTCTTAGGAATTACTTTAGGAGAAGGAAAAGTTAAACTACAACCTCATATAGCTAAAAAAGCTTTAGATATGCCAGACAAATTAAATACATTAAAAGAGTTACAAATTTTTTTAGAAATAATTAATTATGCAAGACCATTTATTAAAGATTTAGGTAAAATAGCAGGACCGTTATATTCTAAAACAGGCTCTAAAGGGCAAAGAAATTTCAATATAGAAGATATAAAATTAGTACAACAAATAAAATAAAAAATAAAAAATATACCTGATCTTAATATGCCATTAGAATCAGACTATTTAATAATAGAGACAGATGGAAGTTTTGATGGATGGGGAGCAGTATTAAAATCAAGACCCCATAAGTATAGTTCTAAACAAGAAGAAAAAATTTGCGCTTACCAAAGTGGAAAATTTAAAGAAAAAGGAAATAAAGCTAGCATAGATGTAGAAATTTAGCTATAATATATGGTCTAAATAGTTTTAGAATTTATATATTAAATAAACCAGAAATTTTAATAAGAACTGATTGTGAAGCAATAGTAAAATTTCATCAGAAAATCAATGATAAAACAAGTAGTAGAAGAAGATGGTTAAACTTTTTAGATACTATATCAATTTATAATTCTATAATTTTTGAACATATTAAAGGAAATGATAATAATATTGCAGATCAATTAAGTAGATTATTAATCAAAGTTTAATTTTACATTTTTCAGAATGAGACCATCTTTTCCAGACAAGGGCAAAGGAGTTCAACCTCCATCCCCAGATTATTCAGACTTATACAAACAGACAGTATTATCTAATTTAAATTTTAGACCATTAAGTAAAATAGATGATAATAGAATAGAAAGACTGCAACTTGGACAACATAATTTAATAGCATACGAATCATCTAATTTAACTTTTAGAAGTCTACCTATATACCAGATAGATAAACAACATAAATGTTTAATAGATAACATATGGATAGCTCATAATAAGAAAGACACTAAATATATAATAGCAGTTTTAAATGCCTTAGGATTCTACTTTAATAGTAAAAATAAAGAAAATAAATTTAAATATTATGTTGTTATTCATGGTAGAATAAATGGAATTTTTCAGACTTGAATAGAAGTTTTAGATTCTATAAAAGGATTTTCTAAACCTCTTTTTAAAGGTTTTAATGATTTTACTGAAGCACTAGACTATGCTAGGGGAGTATTAGGCCCAAATTACTATATCTCTCCCTCTCTTAAACAAAATCCAGACAAAATCCCTCAATACCATATTCAGAAAGACACAGATAAAATTATATTTTGCGATCATTGTTCTTCAATGACCGAAGCCTTCAAGAGACTAAATCATAAGAATGAATTATTAGCTCAAGAAAATCTTCAGTTGAAAGACAAAATTACAAAGATGGAGAATGATATGAAGACCAAAGACAACCAGATCAACATAAAGGGTTTTCCATCCCCACTAAAAATGGATGAGATGGGTGTACATTCCCCTCTGAATGTAAATAGATCCACTGTATCGGATAAAGATACAGCTAGTCCGGTTCAAACGGTAACCGGTAAAGACTTATCAAATCCGTTAATGGGTGTCACTTTGCCAAAAAGTGAAAACGAAGAAGGATCATCCTCAAGAAGACGTTTACCCCTTTCTTTTAATCAGCTTCTTAGACAAAAAACTAAAAAAGTCCAAAAAAAATAAAGACTTAGAATCCATAATAGCCCAAACTGTAGAAAAATTATTTAAAGCACAACAAGAAAAAGACAAACATATAAATCCTAGCCCAATACAAAGCCCAAGATAAAATTCAGTTTCAAGGCCAAATACTTCAGATGGATTTTCAGACTCTCTACAATTTGCTCAAGACCCAAACGATGATGACTCGGGTATGAGTTTTGATTCAATTGCTTTACACAACTTAGACACATAAAAAAAATATATATATATATATATATATATATATATATATATATATATATATATAGTGTGTAATAATAATAATTTTCTTATTTTCAAAAGAGGAATGCCTCTTTAGTCAACAATGTGAGTCCCACTTTACTCACTACCACACATGTGTGGAAAAACGGTTGGGACGCGTCTTTACTTCATCACGCATTAAGTAAAAGATAACGATAAGTGTTAAGACTTTTTGTATAGAGACAGACAATAAGTGATAATATCAGACAAAGGACAGCAAATAATGTAAAAGAAGGAATCATTTCACGTGCGATGGGGCCCAATGCGCACCCGGCGAAAAAGATAAAATTCTTTTTTCATTTTGAAGTCCGAAGTTTGAAGTCCATAATTGTGTATATAAAGACGACATTAGCAGAAGAAGAGATAGAACGAAAAAATCACCAACCAGCAAATCTCAAAGCTTACCCAAATATCTTTCCTCTTCATAACTAATAAGAAAAATAAAAATATTTTAAGACCTTAGTTCTTTGTTTGAAGTTTGTTTTTAAGATTTTGTAAAGTTCTTGTGGAAGTCGTTCGGGTTTCCCGAAAGGGAAACTTCACTCTGTTATAATAATGTAAGTTTTCATATCTATGTTTCTAGTTAACTTCCCATATATGTAAATTATTTATGAATTTAGTTTCAAATATTTATGATATGTTAATATTTTGTATATGAATTTATGAATTCTATGAATCTATGTTATATTTATGAATCTATGTTACTTAGTATATGGTTATTCTCTTAGCCTCTTAAAAGTATCGATGGATTAACCTGTAAATTCCTAGGAAATTGTTAGGTCAGTTTGAATGTTCTTCTATGAACAATGAATGACCAAAATCCGGGGTGTGGTTAAAGAAGATTTCTTTTAAGAACAAAAGCTAAGGGAAAGAGATGAACCGTAATAATAGATTCATGAATATACATAGTCCATAAAAAAAAAAAAAAAAAAAACTAGAAACTAAAATGATATTTACTTATTAGAACAGAGGAGTGAAGGAGTACTGAGTAGGATTTTACAACTTATAAGTTTAACGAAAATTTTTATTGAAATATCTATTGAAATAGCCCCTCCTCATTCACTTTTTGTTTGTTGCCCATACAATTACGTAAGAAAGAGAAAAGGAACTTAGAGAGAAATCTTACTAGCTAGTTTAAGAGTTAATTATTTAGATGCATTCTAATTTTCAATATTATGAATATTATTAAATTTTGATGCGGTCAATTTCATATATGTCTAGATACATGTGACTCAGGAAATATTAGGTCAAAATTATGTGTAATTTGTTCTGAATACATTGTAGTAAAGTTGATTCACATGTCTCTGAAATGCATACATCTCGCTTGTCTCCCTCGTGTTTCGCGTTTCGCTCGTCACTCTCCTATGTATATGGTATCTTAGATACATGTGAATCACACTAGATACATGCATGTACACATATCTAGTGTGATTCACATGTATTTGATATATATGACTATCTCCCTCCCTATCTCAATCACATTTTCCCCTGTTTTAGACTATTTGATAAAAAAAAATACATGTATTTGATATATATGACTATCTCCCTCCCTATCTCAATCACATTTTCCCCTGTTTTAGACTATTTGATAAAAAAAAATACATGTATCTTCCTCAATATATAGTAGAAAACTGTTAATTAGTGCCAAAATATGTAACTATTTGAATGTATAGATATAATTAGTATATATATATGGAATAAGTGTATTCTTATAAGGTAGTATTCCAAAAAAGAAGAAGGGGAAACTACATAATTATATATACTCCACTACCACATATATTATTATATATTATCTACACTTTAAAAATATTATATATTTTATCATTAATTAAGAGTTTTCTACTATATTTTGAGGAATACACACCTCGATGCATGTATTGTTGCTATCAAATACACTAAAATAGGAAAAGAGACGAGCGAGATGGGAAGACGAACAAGATATCCTAAATGCCATCACGCTAGATACACACTAGCTTGATATATATATCTGGTGTCATTTACATGTACATGTATATCAAATACATAGGAAAATCGTGAGCGGAATGGGAGAGAAATAAGTGAGATTTGTTATGTATCTCATATACATGTAAATTTACTTGAATACATTATATTTATAATAAATTACACCTAAATTGATCCATGTATCTCGAAATACATATATCAAAATATATCAATAAATAATAAAGTTCATAATATTTTAAATTAAAACATATCTAAATAAGTACCTCATCATATAAACTAATGAGATTTACATAAATTTTTTCTAACAAAAAAATTTGCTCATAATTGGGCTCATCTCCAAATGGGCCAACCCAATAGAAAAGCAAAGTCTTTCTTGGTCTCTTGATGCATCTTTGTCGTCGTCGTCGTTTTCTTTCTTCTCAGAAGAAGTTTCAGAGATCGGATTCTCCTCCTCTTCCCCCATAGCTCTCTCAGCCTGCTTTTCCATTTTCCTCTCTCGCTCTCTCGCTCTCTCGCTCTCTCGCTCTCTCCTTTCAAGGTACTTTCTCTCTCTACAATTTACTACTCCTTGGATCATTTGATTTGCTTCAAATTATCTAATTTTCATCCTCAGAGATGTAGTATTTTTTTTTTTTTTTAGCTTTGATCATTTAGGCATAGTATCTTATAAATTGATTGGTTGGTTGTTTGCAGTTGTAGAAAATAGAGAAAGATGGGTGTGAAGCAAGTTCTAAGAGCCATGGATGCTTTTCCACGCGCGGAAGAGCATTTGTTACAAAAGACTAAATCCGGCGCCTTTGGTATTATTATCTCTTAACTACGTGTCTTCTCTTCATGTGGGTAGCTAGCATGGATGATCATGACTATTTTTTTTTCCGGAAAAAGAAAAAGTTGTCTTAATGTTTCAAAAGAAGCAGTAATTAGAACTGTTGGCTGAGAATTGAATATCCTAAGCTGCGTCTACATTTGAATATGTGCTTGTGTATGTTTAAGTTGTGCTACTTCGTGTTTGTGCACATTTGTTTTTAGCAAGTGTTCGTCTAGTTAGTTGATCGTAGACTATGTTTATCTACGCTGTGAATTTTGGAGATACATTTTTGGTTCATGAAAGTTATTGATGCTACGTCTGTTTGTTCATTGGTTGTTTGATTCTATAAGGTTTTCCTGTCCTTTTGTCAAAGTTGCTCCCAACGCTTGGTTAAAATCCAATCCAATTTATCTTATTCGATTAGCTAACATGTTGTTTTACTGTATTTTGAAACAGACCAAGCCAATCTCGATTTAAAAAAGAAAACTTATTGCAACTACGAACGTGAACAAAATCTTTCTCATTAGGCTATTTTAACCTATTGATGCAAAGGGCCTGGTACTGAATGGCAACTGTTGCTAGTTACTTCAGTTGCCATTACTTTAGAATTTTCCAGTTAGAAGATATATGCTGACTATATTCTGCATCTTTTCTTTAGGTTTGATTCTTGACTAACTTTACACCTTTGGTTTTTACTCACTAGTTTCCATTGTGGGGCTGGTTATCATGTCAACATTATTTCTGCATGAACTGAGTTACTATCTTAATACGATTACAGTTCACCAGGTTTTTTTCTTCTCTTCAATTTTGCTTTCTCTTATTGTTTACTTTATTCTGTCCCACTTGAGAGTAATTTAAAGGTTGCTGATCTGAATTATTTTTTCACAGATGGCTGTTGACTTGAGACGTGGAGAGACTCTTCCCATACACATCAATATGACATTCCCCTCTTTACCTTGTGATGGTAAGATAAATAACTCCCCTTCTGGTCTATGTTTGCTTACACACTTTTAGATTTCATTTCCTTTGTGAATACCTAGTATCTAAATGCTTCAGAGTTCAGACATTGACCAATTTGTTCTACCTTGGTAGTTCTAAGTGTGGATGCTATTGATATGTCGGGGAAGCATGAAGTAGACCTTGATACAAACATATGGAAGGTAATTGGTCTATTTGATTTGAGAAATTAGTGTTCTGCCCTACCTATCATAAAAAGAAGTGCTCTACCCATCAAACTGAAAGGAAAGTGACCATGTTCCGCATGACAAGATGATGCATAAATCTGTAGATTTTAGTATGCGAACCGTGGTTTCACTTTTGTAGTGTCTTCACTAGCAACTATTTGTACCTTTATTAGATTTAATCTGGTAACAGTATCTTTCTTAGTTCTTGATAAAAGAATATCTTTCTTAGTTTTTTTCTTCCTCTTTTGTGTTTGTTGTGTGGGTGGGTGGGTGGGTGGGGTGGGGGGGTAAAATGCAGCATTAGTGGGTTATGACAGAAAAAACCAGTTATTCTATTTTCATTTAGTATTTCATGCTTATATTTTTCTGAGTTTGACGTTTTTATGTTGGCTAGTTGCTTTAATCACATATTGGCATCTGAAGAGGACCGAACTATTAAATTTTTGTAGAGTGTTTATGGTTACAAGTTTTGCTTAAACAGTTGCCAATGCAATGGTTAGAATTAAGGAGTTGTTCTTTTTGTCAAGCTGTTTTTGTTTATGTTAGATTCACTTTCTTTCTGGCTAGAGACTAGTATGTTTCTGCAGGGTAGGTGTGAGATTTTGAAAATCTCTAGTTTTAGTGAACTACAAAATTTGTATTATAAGATACTTTTAGTAATTAGTATTGGAATAAATGCACTTAAATAAAGTGTAATAGGCGCAGAGGATTCATATAGCCCATCTGATTTGAGTAAATCAATGAATTGGTTCCGAGTATGTTGTTTTGAGCAAAGGAAGGGGTTAAGTTGAAAGCATGTGGGTGGATAAAGATGATTTCATTGAACTTGTGGAGTGAAGGTGGAACTCAAACAAGGTGAGTTGTGATCTAGATACTATTGTTGCCAAGAAGTTAAATGATATTAAGAAATGGAACAATTAGGTGTATCGTTGTCTGGAAGAAAGGAAAGTGGAAGGCTTTGAACAGGCTGGAAGAATTGGATCATTTTAATGGAGCCATAGTTGATGAGAATGCAATAATAGTTGAAAAGGAAACAATCACCTCAATGCGAGAGGAAATTGCAAGGAAACAAGAGATTTACTGAAGGCAGAAGTCAAGTTGTCTATTGGTAACAGTTGGAGACAAATACACAAAATGAAGAATTTTTTTTGGGTACTATGACCCTTTTTTGTAGAGGAAATAGAGGGTATCTAGAGCAGTTTGATGGGGACAAGGCTCTCGGGCCATATGGTTTTAATATGTTTATCTTCCAGAAGTGTTGGAAAATTGTCATGGATGATAAATGAAGATGGTGGAGTGATTCAACCTGAATTGTACCTTTGAAGAAGCTCTAATGCTACTTTCATTGCTTTATCGCCCAATAAAAAAAGGAGTTGTAGAAGTTAAAGATTTTAGACCAGTTAGTCTATTGGGAAGTGTGTGAGATTATTTCTAAACACTATGACAGAGAGGCTGAAGAAGGTGATAGCAAAACTTATATCTAGTTATCAAATGCACTCATAATGCAACAATAGTAGCAAATGAATGCCTTGATCAATACTTACAAAAAGAAGAAAATCTGGTGTTATATGCAAACTAGAGTTTGAAAATCATATGAACATTTGAATTCAGTTTTCTATTGAACTTTTGAGGCATATGAATTTTGGGACAAATGTATCTGACAAAGCGAATATCAATTTTTAAGGGAACATGATTTATCAAGATCCTTAGAAATTGTGTAGGAAAGTTAGTCATTAAACTTGCGTTAGAAACTTATTGTGTTCTTGTATTTAGAATACTAAAATGATTTTTCTTGGTATTTTCCCTTAATTTTTCTTTTTTTGCAACACATATATACTTCTTATATTTTCTTCATTTGCATTTCGTTACACTAAATTGCGGTTTGTGCTTAATTTCCCAATATACCTTGACACTTTTCTATGCTTTTTGCTTTGACACCAATTATTCCAGTTTGACATAGTCACAGAGAGCTTCTAAAATTAAATTCATTAGTAACTTTTTTTAGTAATGTTGAACTTATCCAATCTTAGAAAAACTCTAGAAATGTGGCCTAGTGGTCAATAAAGACAAAACAACACTAAGTGATTTCTTTTCATCTGCTAAAGCCACAATATGCATCGTTAATAGGTACTTGTTGGTGGGAGGTAGTAGATATCCGGTGGAATAGTCAATGTGCGTGCAAGTTGGCTCAGTACACTATTGTATTAAAAAGAAATTTATGCAAAAGCATAAAAGTTAAGCTTCTTAGTTTCATAATTGTTGAACCTATTGTCTATTTAACAGGGAAAGAAACTTTTGATAAACATAAAGCAAGTGCAGGTTAAAAAGATACTATATTGCACCCAAGGGTGTGGAAAGAAACTTTTGATAAACATAAAGCAAGTGCAGGTTAAAAAGATACTATATTGCACCCAAGGGTGTGGCCTGGTGGTCAATGAAATAGTTGAGAGTCATAAGGTTTTAGGTTCAAATCCCAGCGGAGACTATAAAAAAATAAGTGATCTTGCCATCTGTCCTAACCTTGGAGGACCGAGTTACCTGATACCTATGTTGGTGACTTGGTGGAATGTGTCGGGTATTCCGTGGAATTAGTCGAGTTGTGCGAAAGTTGGCCGTGACACCACAGTCATAAAAAAAAGATATTTTGTTACTTAAACCACACTTCCCGTTCAAATCTTTTATGTTTTCGAATAAATTTGTGTGTTAGATGCAGTGTAGTCAAAGGCGTGCTTTAAGCATGCTTAAGCCCTAAAGCGAGGCTCAGAACGTGTTGTGCGCTTCACCTCGTTTTATGTGTGCTTCAGTGTCGTCATCAAGGTTCTAAGGCAAACTTTTCCTTGCCAATGAACCTCTTCAGAAGAAGTGACACTAAACAATTGTACTTTATCATAAAAAAAATTCAATTTCTTTGGTCATATAGTTTATTAGTCTTGGACTAAACATATACATTCATATTTTTTTCTCCCTTTGCGCCTTTTTTCATTAAAGTCCACGCTTTATCTGCGCTTTGCACTTAAAGCCCGAACAGACCTTAGAGCTTTTTTGCGCTTTTTGCCTTTGATAACACTGGTTAGATGTTTCGTAATGTATGCCTTATAGGTGGGGAGATTTGTATAAAGATAGATGAATCTTGGGAACTCCAGCAGGGTAGTGTAGTTATGAGAATAGGAGGGAAGTTAGTGTTGTCTGTAATTGTAACAAGCTACAAGCTTTGAACTTTACCCAAAAACAACTGTGCTACTTTACAGAGATGAATATTAGTCTCTCATTCATGCTAGGTAGCTATCTAGAACTAGTGGACCTCCTTAACTTGCAAAATCTGAGTTGGCCTTACCGACTTCTGTTGCTCAGTTCAGTATAGATTTTGTTATTGCCTTTCACTTCATATGGGAATTTTGTTTTCTCTTGCAGTACTTACTTCCTATGCCCTGTCCAAGCACATATCCTTTTTCTTTTTAAATCTTTCCCTACCTTTTTCCGGAGTTGTGAAAGCATTTTGCTAATGGTTAAGAGTTTTTGCAGCTTCGCTTGAACAGTGACGGCCACATTACTGGAACTGAGTATCTATCAGACCTTGTAGAGAAGGAACATAAACATGGTAATGCCTTTTTGTTCTGCTCTTGACTCTGTGTATAAATTGCCTGCACCTTTTTTCTCCTCACATTAGTGAACGTGCAATATTTTTTGTTTTGGATGAAAAATATCCTATATGTTTAATAGCAATGTAGCATGGTTCTAAATTGACAACTTTGATCAGATGATCACAAAGACCATCACGATGGTTCGGATAATAAAACTCATATGCAAGGGTTCGATCAAGATGCTGAAAATTTGATTAAGAAGGTCAAGCAAGCATTGGCTCATGGGGAGGGATGCAGAGTAAGTGCCTCTTTCATTTTTAGCTGCTTATTTTATTTGTAAACACCCCTTTTTCTCCTTTATACCTCAGAAATAAGATTAGGAAAAAAATTTGTATCCTTATCCTTGGAAGTACCAGATACACCACTTGGGCTAAATAAGAAATGATAATGTATTTGCTTATTACAGGTCTATGGTGTTTTGGATGTCCAACGTGTTGCCGGAAATTTCCATATATCTGTTCATGGGTTAAACATTTTTGTTGCTCAAATGGTTAGATCTCTTGGAATTATGTTCTTTTATTGTGTCATAAAAAATTATGTTCTTTTATTGTATGATTTTGTGCAATGATACAACAACCCGTTAAGATATTGACTACTTCATTTAACTTTCTTTTCTGTTATTGTTGATTATATATGTACTACTGATCTTTGAAGGTTTCTAGTTGGAAGATGCTAATATTAAATATTGAGAATCTTTTTACTTTAAGTTATTTTCTGAGGAAGTAGGGAATTCACACCTCTGAAAGGTCTCAGAATCCGATATACTTGAATTGAGTTATATCTTGGTGGTTCAGCTAAAAAAGAAATTTCCATTTGTCGCTGGAGATTTGGTATTTCTTGTGTACTTGTGATGTTTGTAGCTAGTTTTCTTAGATCTTAATTAGTTTTCATTAAGGGAAGTGTTTAGATATATAGTCCGATGATATAGTTACAAAATTGAGTTGCTGAATAGTTTGTAATGGCAAGCCATATACTTTTAATTCACAGGTAAAGCAAGTAAACCACATTTTTGAAACCTGTTTGCTGCATAAATTTTGGTCCCTGTTTTGAAGTACATTACTTTCTTCCTTAAAGTGGAACGTAAGTAGACTTGAAAATAACAACCTGTTAAGAATTGGTTGATTGGAAGTTCTTATAGAATTTGTTTTCCTGTTTCTTGCTTCCTTTCTTGCTTACTCTTGTTTGTATCTGTTTTTAATTACTGCAGATTTTTGGAGGTACTACTCATGTCAATGTGAGCCATATCATCCATGATCTATCATTTGGGCCCAAATATCCTGGTGGTCACAACCCACTTGATGGAACAGAACGAATTCTGCGTGGGGCAAGTGGAACATTCAAATATTATATTAAGGTTTGACTTGTAGCCCTCATTTGAAATTAAGAACATTGTATTTGATGTTTAGTTTAAACTACATTACTTGGACATAGATAAAGTGGTTTTAGCTAAAAAAGATGATTGTAACTGCATATAGTTTCACTAGTTCTTGAACACGTGCGTTGCACGTGATTTTATTCTAATTAGTACAAATTTCTTAAATTAATAGAGAAGGCAGTGAAGCAATTGAGCAGATGCGAGAATTTCAAAAAGTGACCAAGCAAAACAAGTTGCATAATATAAAACAAAGTCTGAAGACTGAAAACACAAGCAATGAACAATAAAGAACAAAAACTATTAAGAGCAAAACAAAGGTCTAAGAAACTAGTATAAAAAGAATATAGCTTTGTTGCAGAAAGTGATTAGAATACACCAAATATTGAGCATTTTTAAAAAAGAAAGCATATAATAATTTGACAATAGCCCAAAGGACAAAACTTTTGATTTTCTAGAAGGTAAAAGAAATGAAAAGTTCTTTTAACTGATGGAAGCTAAAAAGAAGTACAAAATAATATCAATTTAAGATGATACACTAGCCCAAAAGATAAAACTATTGATTGTATAGAAGGTAAAAGAAATGAAAGTTCTTTTAACTGATGGAAGCTAAAAAGAAGTAGAAAATAATATCAGTTTAAGATGATACTATGTGAGTTAAAGGCACAAAATTAATGAATATTATTAGAATGTAAGTTATGAAAATGAAGAGGTGTAGTTACCGAGTTGATTTTAATGAAAATATATATTTTTAAATGATTTAAGAAAATAAATTAATGGGTAAGGGGTATTTTTGTAATCAACTTTTGACTTAGTTTCTTCCCACTTTTAGTCATAAATGATATATGATATGATCAGCTCCCTCCTTGTCCTACTTCCTTTTTCAGGTTGTTCAAGATTGTATCCAATTGAAATGAGAACTGTTTTCAAAAATATTATTGTAATACTTCTTGATTACTTTCTTATCAGAAAAAGGTCAATTTTGGGACCTATTTGCACTCTTAACAGTATTCCATTTTTTTGAAGTCGAAACTTTATCTGTACTTGTGGGCCCACTTTAATTTAAATATGATAGAAATTCAACTTTTACCTTAGTAGTCGAGTAGTCAAAACTAAATGTGACACCTGTATTCAGACCAAGGGAGCTAATATTTAAATACACAGTTGTATATCAGGAGTAATTTCTTGTCCTGGTATCTGCTAGTGTCCAAACCCCACTTGTGGGATTACACTGGGCGTGTTGTTGTTGTATCTGCTAGTGTCCTTGTCACATTGTCCTCAAGTATAACCAGAAGTGAGGGATTTCCTTAAATTATGGTGAAATGTAAGGTCTAGTTACCTTAATACCTTACCAAGTTCTTCTTAGAAGGCTAGTGTTGCATTGTTTGTCTCTCCTTTGCCTCTCTGCATTTTGAGTTTCTGCTTTTTGTCGTGTAGATTGTTCCCACTGAATATAGGTATCTATCGAAAGAAGTTTTGCCAACTAATCAGTTCTCTGTATCGGAATACTTTTCTCCCATCAATGAGTTTGATCGGACATGGCCAGGTGCTTCTCTAAAGTCTCAAGTACTCGACAGATTAATTCCTTCTATCAATTGCTGCTCTTTTTCTTTTCTCTTGTACTTTTTGCTTATTGAATGTATTTCCCACTTAATGCAGCTGTATATTTCTTATATGATTTGTCACCAATTACTGTGACCATCCGAGAAGAACGTCGCAATTTTCTGCACTTTATCACTCGGCTATGTGCAGTACTGGGTGGTACTTTTGCCTTGACAGGTTTGCCTCTAATACTTAGCTGTAGGATCTATTTAAGGTATAAAATTCCTTGATTAACCAAAAGTCTCTGCTTTGATTCTGTTCTTCCTTTTACTTGTATAATCTTGTCATTTGAAGGCTGAACTTGATGCTCATTTGTTTTTTGTGTGAAGAATTTGTTAATCATTTGCTGGGGTGTGGGGAAAATGCTTAAGTATATTTTGGTGCCAGTAAATATGATTTTAAGTCTTCTTTTGTACCTATTCTTTTCTTACATATTGAGAATGGAATGCTAATTTCTGGAGAGATTATCTTTAAGAGTTAACCAATGCCTTGGAAATTCTCCCATGTTCTATTATCTTCGCTTCTATTTTCTCAGTCGAGGGATCTTCCATTCAAACAACATCTCCATTCTCATTACTTCCTGGAATAGTATAGACCTGGCATCTGCCAATGATTTGGAGTTTATATTGCGTCTTTTGAGTAGGTACTGATTTTTATATGTGGTTATGACAGTCATAGGCTTAGGAGTGGCTTAATATTGGGACCCCTTTGTTTTGCACTGAGAATAAATCAATAGAATCGTCTAATGAGTCTGATACTAGAAAGGAACTACATTATTTTCACTAAACTGAGAAGGCTTTTGTGAATTTAAGTATGAACAACAATCTTTTCCCTGATTCGTTTGACTTCTTCTTAAGATCTCATTTTGTCTGGAATTTGGGGATACCCCTAAGGACTGTTTCTTGCAGTTAAGAAACTGGACCTTGAATTTAGTTGGAGATCTTTAATCTAATTACACGTTCTTGAAACACTTAAACTGGACCTTAAATTTAGTTGGAAATCTTAATCTAATCACACATGCTTGAAACACGGAAGAAGCAGGACCTTGAATGTAGTTGGAAATCATTGATCCAATCACAAATTCTCACATCCTTACTTAATGTTTTGTGTATAATAGGCATGCTAGATAAATGGATGTTCAGGTTCCTTGAAGCAGTTATGAAGAAAGACAGCAGAAGCCTTGTGCGGTAATTTAAGGTTATCTAGTGACATGTTGCACTACAAAGTAATATTCAGTCAGAGATTTTGCACTAACGTGAGAGTTTTAGCTGTGAACAAGGGAGATCGATAAATGAGGGTTGTGTATATTATGTTTCTTGTGTATTTTCTTTTTTATCCTTTAATTTTGATAGCACTTTACACAAATATACTGCCCTGTGCCCAAGCCATTCTAGCAGTCTGAGAAAAGTTTTACTTACTGGTCACTGTAACATAATCTAGTTTGTAGTTCAAAGAAAATGAACATTTTCAGGTTTTCTTGCTCCATTTTAGTGGAAAAACTTGCTGTATCTGGAGAAGGTTCCGAATACACACCTCTTAAATCATCCATCTGCTTTTCTCATAACTTGGTTACTGGCTAAAATCTATCATACGCCACTGTGTTGATCTGAACACATGCTTGATTACTCTTCTAGTAATAGGATCGGTTGAAGGCAGAGGCTCCTTCATGACAAGTTGCATTTGCTCGCGCTCTCGAATAACCGTGATTATTAAAGCTGTTAATATGGGCGAGTCACTTCATTCGGGTTAACCCATACAGACTTTGACATTTTATGGGTCAAGCGGGGCTACCTCATTTTTGTGTGGGCCAGAAAATGATCGACACAACCCACAAGTACGTGGGCTACAGACTTGCCGGGCTAACCTACTTTTTTTTAAAAAATATTTTTTTATAAGTATTATATTAAATTATAAATTAAAATTTAAAAATATTATCATAAGTATCGATGAAACAGTATTACATGATGTTAGTGGTAATCAAATCCATAAATAAAATTATCTTTTATAATATTTATTAAGTTTTTTTTCAAGTAAAAGTATAAATATATAAATAGAAATATTAAATTAATTGTTTTGAGTTTGGATTCTTTTTAATTTTTAATTTTAATATTATATTATATTTTTTAATAATCTTTTATTGGCCCACGGGCCGATTCTATCAATATTTCTCAAGCCCCACAAATCATCAGGTTTATTTAGGTCGGGCTAAAAAGTTTTTTTCTTAAATGTGCTAAAAAATCTTAGCTCAACCCTATTAAATTTCGGGTTAGGCCAAGCTGGCTCAACGGGCCTAACTCATATTAACGGCTTTAGTGATCATCATTGTTCATGCCATGTAATATTTTGTGCATTAGTGATGTACCTTGTAGATATCTAATACATGCCAACGTACGCAGAATTTTTTGCGAGCAATGTCACCTTATATATAGATATATTAACACAGTTTACATATACTATTATATCTTATATAAAAAAAATTATAAACAAAAACATTATAGCTTTTTATGAATAGATTTTCATTTTGACTATAAACACACCAACTATTTTAGTGCTACATATTTATTTTTATATAAAATATCAAAAGAGAAAAAATTAAAAGCAAAGGAAGAAAAGAAAAAAGGAAAAAGAAACAGAGTCCATATTCGAACTCACAACCTACAGGCTACAAATGATACACTTAACCAACTAAGCTACATGACATCTTATGCCAAGATTATACACTGTATTACATATAAAAAAACATTTTTTTTCCCGATGAAGCCGTGTTCCGTGACCCCCTTGGACCTTTCTAGATCCGCCCTTGAATACATGAACAAGTCACATGAAAGCTATTATCGATTCAATCAATTGATAATAAAGTTATTATTATACGAATAAGGTGATTAGTTAATAACACTAAAATCATTATGCACCAAAGATCAAATCTTTATTAAAAAAAAAATAACCCCTACCTCAAAGTCTCAACAATTGAGAATTATCTAATATGAGGTAGTGCAGGTAAAACTAAAATAATGAAATTTGATGGTGGGTCGTTTGGTTGGAAACAAGTTATCTCATGATAAGTTGTCATGAGGTTAGCTATATTGGGATAACTTCAAATAACATAATTTTTTTAAAATCCCATTACTATTATTTTTAATCCCTCGCACCAAACGAGTTAGTGTTTTAATAGTTGAGTTGGGCTTGAGAAAATAGTCAAGTACGACTTAAGTTGATTAAAATTTAACAAAATCTTTACTATATTTTATTTAATATATAAATAATTATAAAATTGATATTGTTATAAATTCACTGTATAGTAATGTGGATTATCCATTAGATTTATCCAAGTATTAATTGAATTCATGTATAAGTACTTCCAATGTGATAAGAACTTTCAAGATAACTATGTATCTATTAATTAGATGACTTTTGGGAGTGATATCTCAATACTATAAATAGAGATATCACTCACCATTTGGAAGACACACTTGACTAAGAAAAATTCTCTCCTCCATCTTATACTTCTTGTCTTCTTCTTCTTAATATTATATTATATTCTGAGTTTTATTTACAATACGTTATCAACACGAAGTTGCTACTTGCAAAGGTATTACATAAATATTTTTATTTAATTCACATATTTCTCATAATATTAATATGTCAAATTTATCCAAACTTGAGTTTGTGGCATTAGATATTTCTGAAAAGAATTATCTTTCATGGGTACTCGATGCTGAGATTCACTTAGCTGCTAAAGGTCTTGATGCCACCATTACTCATGAAAATGAAGCATCAAGTCAAGATAAGGCGAATGCTATGATTTTCCTTTGTCATCATCTTGATGAGGGCCTGAAGATTGAATATCTGACGGTAAAAGATCCACTTGAATTGTGGACTGATTTAAAGGGGAGATATGACCACCTAAAGGTAACAGTGTTGCCAAGAGCTCGTTATGAGTGGATGCATTTACGATTTCAAGATTTTAAGACCGTAATTGAATACAACTCTGTTGTATTCGGGATAACCTCCCAGTTGAAATTATGTGGGGAGACTATAAAAGATGAGGACATGTTGGAGAAGACACTTACTACTTTCCATGCCTCAAATGTGATATTGCAACAACAATATCGTGAAAAGGATTTTCAGAAATATTCTGAACTGATCTCCTGTCTTTTGGTGGCTGAGCAACATAATGCTCTTTTAATGAAAAATCATGAAGCTCGTCCAACTGGAGCTGCTCCATTACCGGAGGCAAATGTGGTGGAAGCACGTGATCAATCTAAAGTAAAAAGAGATGATCATCGGGGCTATAATAATGCACGGGGACGTGGCAAAGAAAAGAGGCGATACACCAATCGTCGAGGTGGTGGTCATAATAAAAGGGAGAACAATATGAGTTCTCAAAATAACCCCTCAAAAAGTAATTGTCGTCGTTGTGGCATGAAAGGCCATTGGAAGAATGAGTGTCGCACACATGAGCATTTTGCAAGGCTCTACCAAAATTCCTTTAAAAGGAAAGGAAATAAAAATGGTGCTTCCTTTTTCAATGCTCGAGCTGAGTCACATATGACTCTTAAAGATGATGATCAGCCGAGAACATCTCAGAAATATGATAAGGATGTTGAAGCAAATTTGGCTTTAAATGATGATATTTTTTATGGCCTTGGTGACATTACTCATATGGAAGTTGATGACTCCTTCGGAGATCGAAACTGATGTTTGATCTTTTAGTTGGGGAATGAAGTTTGTTAATATTTTACTTATGTGTTTTTAGTTATCATGTTCTTCATGTTGAAGTATTTAAATTTCCGTTGTTAGTTTTATTTTCGTACTTCTTTTAATGTATTTTTATTTTAATGAAAATTAATAGAAATCCCAGTTGTCAATTGGAATCAAGATGAGTAATGGAGATGTGTGCCTTCTTGATAGTGCTACAACACATACAATATTAAAAGAAAAGAAATACTTTCTAATTTGGTTATGAAAATGACATATGTCAACACAATATCAGGTAGTACAAAATTAATTGAGGGCTCGAGGGCTCTAGAAGAGCGACCTTGTTACTACCTGGAGGGACAATATTGACCATTAATAATGCATTATATTGTAGTAAGTCTCAAAGAAACTTGTTAAGTTTCAAAGTTATTCGCCAAAATGGTTATCATATTGAGACGGCTAATGAAGGAAAGGTTGAATACCTTTACATTACTACAATTAATGTAGAGAAGAAAATTGTGCATGAAAAACTACCTGCACTTTCTTCTGGATTGTACTATACAAGTATAAGTACAATTGAATCACATGCCGTAGTAAACAAAATATTTACTAATTTTAATGATTTTATCATTTGGCATGACCGGTTGGGCTATCCCGGATTCAATATGATGCGCAAAATAATTGAGAATTCACATGGGCACACCTTGAAGAGCCCAAATATCCTTCAATCAAAGGAATTCTCTTGTGCTGCTTGTTCTCAAGGAAAGTTGATCATTAAATCATCAACAGTTAAGGTTGGAATTGAATCCCCTGCGTTTCTGGAACGTATACAGGGTGATATATGTGGACCAATTCAACCTGCATGTGGACCCTTTAAATATTATATGGCCTTCATAGATGCTTCTACAAGATGATCACATGTGTGTTTATTATCAACTCGCAACATGGCTTTTGCGAGATTGTTGACTCAAATAATAAGATTGAAAACACAATTTACAGACTATACAATAAAGACAATCCGTCTAGATAATGCTAATGAGTTTACATCTCAGGCATTTAATGATTATTGTATATCTACTGGTATAACAGTTGAACATTCAGTTGCGCATGTTCATACTCAGAACGGTCTAGCAGAATCATTGATTAAACGTCTGCAATTGATAGCTAGGCCATTGCTAATGAGAACAAAATTGTCTGTGTCTATGTGGGGGCATGCTATTTTGCATGCAGCAGCACTTGTGCGCATAAGGCCGACAAATTATCATGAATTCTCCCCATTGTAATTGGCTTTTGGTCAAGAGCCAAACATTTCCCATCTTAGAATTTTGTGGATGTGCGGTGTACCTCCCAATTGCTCCACCACAACGCACAAAGATGGGGCCCCAAAGAAGGTTGGGAATATATGTTGGGTATGAATTTCCTTCAATCATAAAATATTTGGAGCCTATGACTGGAGATTTATTTAGGGCAAGATTTGTTGATTGTCATTTTGATGAATCAGTATACCCAACATTAGGGGGAGAACATAAGCAGTTGGGAAAAGAGATAGATTGGAATTTTATCATCTCTATCTCATTTGGATCCTCGAACAAATCAATGTGAGCAAGAAGTTCAAAGAATAATTTATTTACAGAATATTGCGAATCAACTGCCAGATGATTTTACTAATCTTCCAAGGATTACTAAATCGCATATTCCAGCTGTTAATGCTCCAGTTCGAGTTGATATCCCGACGGGACAAATTGTTAAAGCAAATGAGTCAAAATCACATTTGAAACGTGGTAGACCAATTGGTTCCAAGGATAAAAATTCTCGAAAGAGAAAAGGAATAAGTGATCAAGATGATCATGGGTTGAAAGAAATTTCTCAAAATGAGACCCAAGTCATAGCACATGATGAAATATCCGAGGAGGTTCAAACTTCTGAAAACAATAAAATTTCAATGAATTATGTGTCGATGAGAAATATGTGGAACCGAAATAATGTTGTGATTGACAACATATTTACCTATAATGTTGCTATTGAAATAATGCAACAAGATGAAGATTTTGAGCCAAAATCTGTTCATGAATGTAGACAGAGAAATGATCAGCCAAAATGAAAGGATGCAATTCAGGCAAAATTGGCTTCACTAGAAAAACGTGAAGTTTTTGGACCAATAATCCGAACACCTGAATGTATCAAACCAGTTGGGTACAAATGAGTTTTTGTACGAAAAAGAAATGACAAAGATGAAGTCGTGAGATATAAAGTCCGACTTGTTGCTCAAGGTTTTTCTCAAAGACCTGACATTGATTATATGGAGACATATTCTCCTGTGGTAGATGTAATCACCTTCAGATATCTCATAAATCTGGCAGTTCATGAAAAGCTTGAAATGCATCTAATGGACGTTGTCACAGCCTATCTATATGACTCATTGGACCACGATATTTTCATGAAAATTCCTGAAGCATACAAAGATTCAGGAGAGACTTGTTCAATAAAGCTCCAGAAATTGTTGTATGGATTGAAACAGTCAGGGAGGATGTGGTACAATCGTTTAAGTGAATAGTTAAAGAAAGGGTACAAAAATGACCCAATTTGTCCCTGCATTTTCATTAAACGATCGGAGTCTGAATTTGTTATAATAGCTGTGTATGTTGATGATTTGAACATCATTGACACTCGTAAAGAGCTTTTAGAAGCTGTTGACTATCTGAAAGAGAATTTGAAATGAAAGATCTAGGCAAGACAAGATTTTGTCTTGGCCTACAGATTGAGAATTTGTCAAATGGAATACTTGTTCATCAATCAACATACATAGAAAAGATATTAAAGCGATTTTACATGGATAACTCACATCCATTGAGTACCCCAATAGTAGTAAGATCGCTTGACATCAATACAGATCCATTTCGACCTCAAGAGAAGGATGAAGAGCTTCTTGGTGATGAAACTCCTTACCTTAGTGCAGTCGGGGCACTAATGTACCTTGCTAACAATACTCGACCAGATATATGTTTTGCAATAAGTCTACTGGCAAGATTCAGTTCCTCCCCAACAAAAAAACATTGGAATGGTGTTCAATACATACTTTGATATCTTCGAGGGACCATAGACATGGGTTTATTCTATTCCAATGAATCCAAGTCAGAATTGATTGGTTACGCAGATGCAGGGTATTTATTTGATCCACATAAAGCTCAATCACAAACAGGCTATTTGTTTAATGTGGAGACACGACAATATCTTGGCGATCAATGAAGCAAACGTTGGTAGCCACTTCTTCAAATCATGCAGAAATAATAGCCATCCATGAAGCAAGTCGAGAGTGCGTCTGGTTGAGATCAATGACCCACCATATTCAGGAAATGTGTTTTTTTTCTTTAAATAAGAATATACCAACCACAATGTACGAAGATAATGCTTCATGTATAGTTCAATTGAAAGGAGGATACATCAAAGGAGACCGGACAAAGCATATTTCACCAAAGTTCTTTTTCACGCATGATCTTCAACAAAATGGTGAGATAGAAGTTCAACAAATCCGTTCAAGTGATAATCTTGCTGATTTATTCACTAAGGCATTGCCAACATCAACGTTTGAGAAGTTGAGATACAAGATTGGAATGCGCCGTCTCCGAGATATCAAGTGAAGTTTTCATCAGGGGGAGTGAAATACGCGTTGTACTCTTTTCCTTAACTATGGTTTTATCCCAAGTTGGGTTTTCCTGGTAAGGTTTTTAACGAGGCAACATTCAAAGCGTATTATGAGATGTGTGTACTCTTTTTCCTTAACTAGGCTTTTTCCCACTAGATATTTCCTAGTAAGGTTTTAACGAGGCACATAATCTATGGATATCCAAGGGGGAGTGTTATAAATTCATTGTATAGTAATGTGGATTATCCATTAGATTTATCCAAGTATTAATTAGATTCATGTATAAGTACTTTCAATGTGATAAGAACTTCCAAGATAACTATGTATCTATTAATTAGATGACTTTTGGGAGTGATATCTCAACACTATAAATAGAGATATCACTCACCATTTGGAAGACACACTTGAATAAGAAAAATTCTCACCTCCATCTTATACTTCTTGTCTTCTTCTTCTTAATATTATATTATATTCTGAGTTTTCTTTACAATATATATATATATATATATATATATATATATATATATATATATATATATAAAATTCAATATGATTTGGTTGTTTTTGCGGTTTATTTTTGTAAAACCAAAAACCAAACCAAATCAAATATCAGTTTTTCCAATCAGTTTGTTCAGACTGTAATTCGATTTAGTTTTTAATCATAACCATGAACAACATAATTATCGTCTGATTATATACTGAAGTGATTATTTGGTTAGTTAATCTTGCTTCTCAGCTCTCTGGTTCTCATCAGATTCTACGTTATTTGGTTCCTCATGTTATGTCTGTTTCTAGAGTTGAACGAAGATTAAGTTAAACATCAGTTGCAGAGATGATTCCAAATTGGCAATTCATTATCATTTACAAATGAGAATCTTGTATTTCACTTCAATAATACAGAATATGATTCCACTTTAATCAGTTGGAGGGAAAATTCCAAAAGCATACATTCCTTTTACTTTTTATCTATCTACATTTCTTTGTCTTCCATATGGAATCTGAATTTTTTAAATGTTATCTACTCAAACACTATCACTACTTTTTTTTTTAGCTTTCAATGTCATACAAAATTCTCCATTATTGCTCTTTCAGCTTTCATTTAATATAACCTTTACTTCGAGTTACACAGAAAACAGTCAAAAAGAGAGAATTTTCTTTTTTAAAAAAAAAAGACTTCAAAGGCTTATTACTGAACTCCAGAGATAGCTATGGATTTCTTAGGTAAAGTTGTGGACAAAGTCACAGATTGGTTGATCGAGTCAGTTGTGCGAGAGATTGGATATTTCTTTACCTATGAGAGCAACATCACATCTTTGGATAATGAATTTGAGAGGCTGGAGAACATCAGAAGTGGTGTGCAGCTACGAGTGGAAGCTGTGTTGGGATATATACTATTAACCATATGTTAAGAAATAATATTTATTAGAGAATAAATATTTGCTCAATTTCAATAGATCATATATTCGTTTATGGTGTCTATTTACTTATATAGTAGATGATTTAGTGTGTAGAGTTTTAGCTTATACACAGAGGATTAAATCATCGGTTCTTATAAGTATAAAGTTTTGATTCACAATCTAGGATGGAAATTGGACATGCCATCGGGTACGATTGTAGCACAAGATTATATGTAATTTGTCCTGATTATGGGAACGGTATAGTTCCAACTTCTTGTGCTAGTACATTTTGTATGTATTGAACGGGACCGAGTAGAGATAGTTGTTTTAAACTGACTGACAAAAACATATTCTCTAAACTATTAAATGTACTTATATTCTTAATCCTGATATAACTATTATGATCTGTATATATTAATTGTCGTTTTGATTTATTAAAAGGTGAGATTCTGAGATGGGTCAATATGCCTGGTAAGTTGGATGATAATAATATATATTGGTGAAATAATAAGTTAGTTGATGGAATCCATGTCTCGTTATAGAGATTGATTGATATGCCTTTTTGAGAAACTTATAAGTTTTCATTGTGTCAAATCTTGCAAGTGGATTTATGAATCCGACACATGAAATAAGTTAAGTAGTGCTCTAAAGGAAATTAATCATTAAGTTAAATTCGTCAGTAATTTAATTTATTGATTAGTATCTGAAATCTTAACATGGGGAATTACATAAGTGTTTAATGGGGAATTACGAAATAGAGGAGTGCAATTACGAATTTCTAGTGGAATGATTTGTAATTTATTATGGTAAGAATAATTCAAATTAATTATTTGGAATTATTTCCATAATAGGAAGCCTCGGTAATTAATTCTGTGGTCCCTATAGTGCCCATATTTAACTAGAACTCAGAATCCTATTTCTATGCAAAAAGGAAGAATAATATGGGTTTTTCTAGTCTTCTAGAAAAACTAGATTTTCTAGTCCTTTTTGGATTAGGAAGACATCTCTATAAATAGGGATTCTCCTAACCTAGAAAGATGATGATTAGTTTTCTATTCAATACTTGCCCACCCAAGTATTGAGAGAGTTCGGATGTGATTTGGGATCACTGTAGAAGACCATAGCTATCTTGTAGATTCGCTTGAAGATCCGTTTAACTAGGAGATTCGCTTGAAGGTATCCGCTCACGCTTCAAGAGGTATTTATCGAATTAACTTTTAGTTTGTTTATGTGTTCTAGCATGATTAATGTGTTCTAGCATAAACGGTATTGGTTATCTATTATTCATGTAAGCAGTAAAGATCCTTGATATGCTTCCGCTGTGAATATGTTTTCCAACAATTGGTATCAGAGCCATGCTTATATCTATTATAAATAACCTAGATGATATATGTATATGTTTGATTATGCATACGATTCATATTCACGTTAAAAAAAAAAAACTATTGGAAAAGCATAGCTTAAATCCATGTATAACTTTATGTGTTTTGTGAATTCTTGAAGGATTGTCAAGATCAACTTAATTTATTGTTGATAGTTAATAATGGTAGTATAATGTACGATTTTGAGGAGAAAAAGAAAATGGTGTACAATATTCCTTAAATTACAGAAGGCAATATATTGCTGGGTATGTGGTGTTGCGTACAATTGTTGGCTGATTGTGTGCAATTATATTCACGTAGAATTAAAGCTTGTAGGCGGTCAGCAATTTAGCAAAATTAATTGGAAAAAAAAATATTGTGACTTATGTCGGCATAGGCTGCTGCAATTTTAAGGCAACTTAATTGTTTCTTGATAAACTTCAAAAATTAATAATTATTAATTAACAAAATAAGGATGAAGTGTTGTATCGGTTTCTCCTTTGGTACACATAGGCACTTTTCATTAAATTTTGTTTTAGATTGATTCATCTTAGAGACACATAAGGATCAACTAATTCTCTCACACTCATTGGCATGAAATTTTTTTCACGGAAATATTTCAATTGTAGATATATATTACGAATTTTATAATTAATAAACGGTTACCATTAAAGTGGTTGTTTATTTGAAATTAGTAGAAGTTCTTAATATTTTAGATAGTAATATATGAATTGAGAATTATGATAAATAAATAGGATCTACAAAAGTGATTATTTATTTGAGTCATTAGAATATTCTCAATGTATCATGTATAAATTGTCCTAAGTGAATACTAGTGGTGAATATTTATTTACTTAAATGGAGATTTACCATTAAATACTAGTAACACTTAATTAATTCATGAGAAGAGATATTAAAGGGTTTCACCGGTCTAAAAGAGAGAAAACATAATATCTTGAAATCTCAAGTGTATTATTGAAGGAACAATTTTGATATAAGGAGGTGTTGTGTGTCTTAGGTAAAGGAAAGACACTTGGTAGGCCTTATGCTCGTGAGAAAATAATTAGAATAAAATAAAAATATGAATCAAGTTATTTTAATCTTTAACTATGCCTGAAATAATTACTTTTTCAAATTTGGTCTAGGTGGTCATGAATTTTATGATCTCTGATTGACTTGAAATTTGATGGTCCCATAAAAAATCGTTTAGATGGGTTTAGGTAGTTTGTCAGATTAAAATTTGATTTGAATATTTGATAAGATCATTCTTTATACCAATTATGTTTATGTTAAATTTGGAACATGGTTGCATATGGTTATTTAACATGAATTGATATAAAAATGTAAGTCATATTGTTTTAATTCATAAAGATGCTTAAATCGCTTGAATTTGAATTTGGTCATAGATTTGAAAATAAATATTTTTATAGACTCCAATTGACCTAAAATTTGGTAAATTCATTAATAAAGGCCTAGTAAAAAGTAGTCATTGCTATGTGATTATATTTTTCTTTGAGGTCGTTAGAATGATTTTAAAGTTGTTCTTTGGAATTAAAATGTGATTTAGTATGAATGACATCCTTTATATTGGTTTTATTTATGTTATATGTGATACATGATCACAGATGATGAGTTAACATAAATTGATATATGATAAGGATGTAGATCTATTCATTTTTTCTTAAATCGTTTGAATCTGAATTTGATCATAGATTTTGGAGATAAATATTGTTTTTGAACTCCAATTGATCAGAAATTCTGTAGGTTCATCAGAAACTATCAAATTTAAAATACTCATTGTTATGTAGTGATTTGGTAATTTGAGATCGTTTAGATGATGATTTTAGATAATTTTTGTATCTTGAAAAATTAATTTTACCGAAAAATTACTCGACTATAATATAGTGGTGATAGAGTTTGTTCTCTATGGTCTTGATGACTAAATTTTAGTGAAGTATTAAGTTCATGTGTTGGCTTAGACCTTCCTCCATAACGGATGAAATTAATACAAGTCATTAAAGTTTAATCTCTAGTTTTGATTATCTGTATTGACTCTACTAAAATGAGTAATATTTGATTGGATCAATGGATCTAGGGATAATGATATTCACTTGACTTAAACTAACATATACTCTCCATCTGAGTTGGCTTTTGTTCTAAATTTGTTGAAGTGAATATCTGACACCATATATATGTGTTGCATGAGTAGTTATTTTTTTTAATCAAAATTTATTGTTCAAGATGCATAGATATCTAAAAGGCGTGTTTTGAATTTTAATATTCAATGTATACATAAACATGCTTACCTTTTGGAATTTTAGAATTTTGTTCTTTATTCTTAATTCATTTATCTATTTCACAAAATGATGATATATGATAAGAATTACTGAGCGGGAAAATCTTAAATTCTATTATGACCAAACAACGTTTTCAACCAAATTGATCATAGTTTTGGAATTCGAAAAAAAAAGAACTCTGATTGATCTGAAATTTGGTAGATTTATAAGAACGACCTAGTAAGAAATTAATTTTTTTTTGGATCGTTATATGATTTGGGGTCATAATTGATTAAATAGTAGTGAAGTATTAGTTTTATGTGATGGCTTAGACCTTCCTCCCTAACGGATGAAATTGATACAAGTCACTATGTATTTAATTGTCTAGTTTTGATAATCTATATTAACTCTCCTAAACTGATAATATAAGATTGGATCAATGTAGCTAGAGGATTTTCACTTGACTTAAACTAACAGTAGATTCTCCAACTGAATTAGGTCTGTATAAGTTTATGGAGTGAATAATCGGTCATTGTACATGTGTATTGCATGAGTAGTTCTCCAATCCCAACGATTGGCTATTCGAGATGCATGGATATATATGTATAAATGAGCCCTGAATTTCGTTATTCGGGATTAATCGAAACATTATGATCTATTTAAAGTATTGTGTCTCATATTCTCAATAGACTTTACACACCCACTTAGTGCTACTTAAGATTTTCTCTTGGTAGAGATAAGATATTACTTAATGAATGCATTGTGTATGTACCTTATGTTAGAAGAAATTATTTTTTCAGTTTCTAACCAGATAAGAGATGAGTATATAATATATTTTTGTAACTCTTCTACCATTGAAGTTTGATAAATATTATATTTCTTGTGGTATATTGATGCATGATTATTTTATAAGTATGAGAGAATTAAATTATACTAATCTGTCTCATAAGGAAAAATATCTTTTAAATTGAATGAGACTTATCTGTACATTAGGGTCTAAATTATACTAATCTGTCTCATAAGGAAAAATATCTTTGAGGTTGGTTAATGGATGGACATAACTGTTCATTGAAAGTGAAGTCACTACCAACATGTACGTTTTGTTTAGAAGGAAAAATGACTAAGAGACCTTAGTTTTCCTCTTAAAAAGGATTTAAGAGGTAGTGATAAGTTATAATTAATCTATTCTGATTTGTGTAATAAATGAGCACATAGGCAAGAGGTGAATTTGAGTTTTTGAGTTTTCGAGAAAATTACTCGTGATATGAATATATTTTTTGTTATTTTATAAGTCTAAATGTCTTGATAAACTAAAGATATTTAAAACACATTAAAGTATCATCATGAAAAATATATAAAGTCACTACAATCTGATTGTAGTGACGTAAACCTCTTAGCTCATAAGTCACTTATCTTATAGAATAATTGTCTTTCAATTGTCTACACTAGACACTCTATAATAGATTGGTGTAGAAGAAAAAAGAATTAGACGCTTATGAAGATGATGAGATTAATTATTAACTTATTATTAGTTATTTTGTTTCTTTTGGAATAGGTTCTAATAACTACATATTACATTCTGAATTCAGTTTCTTTCATATTAGTACCTTGAGCAACTATAAAACTAGTTGGATTTGACGTAAGTCTAATCTGTGACATGTTCAGATATAGGATTGTCCAGCACATGTGCTGAGTGGGAGAATAAGAAAAATTGAAATTAAGAACGGAATGTGTATGTTAATTGGATATCCTAAAGAATGAAACAAGGTTTATTATAATGTCCTAAAGAAAATAAGTCAATTGTTAACACAACTTTCCGATTTCTAGAAAAGGATAATTTTAGTAAACCATGTTCCTAGAAGTAAATTATCTTTACGGGAATTGAACAAAAAAATAACAAGTAAGTCAATTGAAAATTCATACGCTCAAGAACATCTAATGGGTATGTCAGAATTGACGTCCCATTGCACTTAAGTAGTGGGAGAAACGTTACTAGACATAAGAAAACTACTATCTCAAGTAGTTGGAGTGATGTTGAGCAAATTAAAAGAACACTTCATGAAAAGTTGTTAATATTTCATTATCGAAAGATTTTAAAGAAAATATTAAAACTCAAGAACATGAAAGTTTGATTATAGTAGTAGTACTTAGTTGTAGTGGGAGAATCATAACGAAGATTGAGTTGTTTTGTATGCTTGAGAGAACTTTTATGATAGAGCTCCTGAAAAGAAGTACACTCTTGGAGAGTTTCATGATAAAGTCTCTAAAGATCTAGTACAAAATTGATTTATTACGACGAAGCACTACTACACAAAATTGCATGAGAAAATAGCTTGGTAAATTTTCTTTTCGATAAGAAAAAAGGAATGCCTGCGAAAGTTGTAAATGCATAGTTAAGAGTCTAAGTGGGAGATTGTTAGGGTATATACTATTAATCATGTGTTTTGACATAGTATTCTAACAATTTTTAAGATTAAACATCTAAGTGGGAGATTGTTAGGGTATATACTATTAACCATGCATTTGGATATAGTACATTATAACAATTGTGATGGTTAAAAGTCTAAGTGGGAGATTGTTGGGATATATACTATTAACCATATGTTAAGAAATAATATTTATTAGAGAATAAATATTTGCTCAATTTCAATAGATCATATATTCGTTTATGGTGTCTATTTACTTATATAGTAGATGATTTAGTGTGTAGAGTTTTAGCTTATACACAGAGGATTAAATCATCGGTTCTTATAAGTATAAAGTTTTGATTCACAATCTAGGATGGAAATTGGACATGCCATCGGGTACGATTGTAGCACAAGATTATATGTAATTTGTCCTGATTATGGGAACGGTATAGTTCCAACTTCTTGTGCTAGTACATTTTGTATGTATTGAACGGGACCGAGTAGAGATAGTTGTTTTAAACTGACTGACAAAAACATATTCTCTAAACTATTAAATGTACTTATATTCTTAATCCTGATATAACTATTATGATCTGTATATATTAATTGTCGTTTTGATTTATTAAAAGGTGAGATTCTGAGATGGGTCAATATGCCTGGTAAGTTGGATGATAATAATATATATTGGTGAAATAATAAGTTAGTTGATGGAATCCATGTCTCGTTATAGAGATTGATTGATATGCCTTTTTGAGAAACTTATAAGTTTTCATTGTGTCAAATCTTGCAAGTGGATTTATGAATCCGACACATGAAATAAGTTAAGTAGTGCTCTAAAGGAAATTAATCATTAAGTTAAATTCGTCAGTAATTTAATTTATTGATTAGTATCTGAAATCTTAACATGGGGAATTACATAAGTGTTTAATGGGGAATTACGAAATAGAGGAGTGCAATTACGAATTTCTAGTGGAATGATTTGTAATTTATTATGGTAAGAATAATTCAAATTAATTATTTGGAATTATTTCCATAATAGGAAGCCTCGGTAATTAATTCTGTGGTCCCTATAGTGCCCATATTTAACTAGAACTCAGAATCCTATTTCTATGCAAAAAGGAAGAATAATATGGGTTTTTCTAGTCTTCTAGAAAAACTAGATTTTCTAGTCCTTTTTGGATTAGGAAGACATCTCTATAAATAGGGATTCTCCTAACCTAGAAAGATGATGATTAGTTTTCTATTCAATACTTGCCCACCCAAGTATTGAGAGAGTTCGGATGTGATTTGGGATCACTGTAGAAGACCATAGCTATCTTGTAGATTCGCTTGAAGATCCGTTTAACTAGGAGATTCGCTTGAAGGTATCCGCTCACGCTTCAAGAGGTATTTATCGAATTAACTTTTAGTTTGTTTATGTGTTCTAGCATGATTAATGTGTTCTAGCATAAACGGTATTGGTTATCTATTATTCATGTAAGCAGTAAAGATCCTTGATATGCTTCCGCTGTGAATATGTTTTCCAACAAGCTGCCCGGAGAAACTTACTTATCATTTCTCCCAACATACAGGGTTGGTCAACTCGTGTTGATACAATTACTGCTGATGTGGCTACTATATTGCGACGTAGACCTGAGGTTGAAAGAGGTTGTTTCTATGGTTGGTGTCCAAACTTGAAGTCGCGTTACTTGCAAAGCAAGAGATCTAAGGAAATTGTAATGGATGTGATTGGTCTTCAAACTGAAGGCAACAATTATGTGGATTTCTCCTATCCTATACCACCTGTTGAAGTTGAAGCTATACCTAGTTACACTGGTGAGGAGTTTGGCTCCAGAAAATTGCAAGAGGAAGGGGTCATGGCAGGTTTGAGAGATGGCGCGTTAACTATTATTGGGATATGTGGTCTGGGTGGTGTTGGTAAGACAACACTGACTCAGAAAATCAGACAGAAGGCGAAACAAGAAAGGTTGTTCAGTGATGTTGTTATGGTAACTGTCAGTCAACAACATGACCTGAAAAGAATTCAGGGTGAGATCGCACGAGGAGTTGGACTGACATTAGAAGGGGATGATTTGTGGAGTCGTGGAGATTTGCTGCGCTCAAGGTTAATGGATCAAAACAGTTGCATCCTTATAATATTGGATGATGTTTGGAAGGCTCTTGAACTAGAGAAACTTGGAATTCCCAGCGGTAGCAGCCACAAACATCAGTGCAAAGTGACATTCACAACACGTTTCCGATCTGTTTGTGAAGAAATGAAAGCTCAGAAGATCATGGAGGTTGGAACCTTATATGAAGAGGAAGCATGGATCCTTTTCAGGCAGAAAGTTGGTAATTCAGTCGACGATCCTTCTCTACTTGGCATAGCAAAAGAGGTTGCCAAAGAATGCAAAGGGTTGCCGCTTGCAATTATTACAGTTGCAGGAGCACTAAAAAAGCATAAAACCAAGCGTTCATGGAACTGTGCCTTGAACAATTACGTGGTGCAGAAACAATAAGTATCCCTGAAGTGCCCACAGAGTTGTATAAACCTCTGAGGTTAAGTTATGATTACTTGGGAAGTAATGAAGCCAAGTACCTATTTTTGCTTTGTTCCTTGTTCGAGGAAGATAGCGATATTTGTCCTGAAGAATTACTTGGATATGGAAGTGGGCTTCGCATCTTTCCGGGAATAGAAAATTTAGAACAAGCAAGAGATAGGGTGTGTCTTTTGTTAGAAAGATTGAAAGATGGTTTCTTGTTGTCCCAAGGTTCATATAAAAATTATGTCAAAATGCATGATGTGGTCCGTGCTATGGCTATAAGTATTGCATCCGAGGGAGAGCATAACTTTATGGTAAGTCACCATGTGAACTCGGAAGAGTTCCCAAGAAGAACTTCTTATGAGCATTTCAGTCACATGTCAATTGTTGCAAATAAATTTAATGAGCTTCCTAGACCAATAGTTTGCCCAAAACTGAAGCTTCTAATGTTGAAACTCTGGTTAAATCCATTCAAATTACAGGATAATTTTTTTAATGACATGGGCGAACTCAATATCTTAAGCCTGAGGGGATATGTGGGCTCCATTCTGCCTTTTCCAGCATCCGTTCAGAGGTTGTCAAGTTTGAGGACGCTGTGTCTGAGTAATCTAAGGTTGGATGGCATATCCATTATTGGGGAACTTGTCACTTTAGAAATTCTCAGGATAAGAGGTTCTCGGTTAGAGGAGCTGCCGGTGGAGATTGGAAAACTGACCAATCTAATTATGTTGGATTTGCGGAATGATAGTAATAAAGAACTTAAAAGGATTTCAGCAGGTGTCTTATCAAAGCTAGTTCAATTGGAGGAACTATATATGGTGGGAGTAGAAGATTGTAGTTACTCCACCTTAAGGGAACTGGAATCCTTACCGAGATTAACTTCACTGACATTAAGTAGATGTTCTGGAGATGTGATCTACAGTAACTTGAGCCTTTCCTCCAAGTTGGCACGGTATGTTCTTACGGTGGGTGGACCTTTCGTAGTGTCTTCAAGCATGGATGATTACGACAAGAGTATTTCTTTAGAGGTCACTGAGACCACCCAATTGGATGATTGGATCTGCCACCTGTTGAAGGAAAGCGAATTTGTAGATTCAACCGGATATGGCTCTAATTTTGTGTTGACTCAGTTGCAGCTGAATGAATTTCAGAACATAAAATGTCTCCGACTAGCTTATTGTAAATTAGTGAGACATTTATTGAACATCTCAAGGAGGATACATGAAGTAATCAAGTTTCCGAATTTATATGACTTGAAGCTTCATTCTCTGGAATGCCTCACTCACTTTTGCAATACAACTGTTGAGGGCATTGAGTTCCCTCGGTTACGGAAAATCCTATTCCACGACTTACCTGAGTTCCAAAATTTCTGGCCTACAGCCAACAACTCCATCACTCACTCAAGTCCTCTTTTTGATGAAAAGGTTTGCTTCTTATCATGAAACCAGCTTACTTTTTCAGTTTTTATGAATTAAAATTTTACCTTTTACTTGAGTTTTAAAGATATTTACTTACACAGTCTCTTTCTTTTTTTAAGGCATTTACATAAATATAACCTTTAACTTGGCTTCAGTTGGCATGTATGCCCTCCAACTTTCTATGTGCACAAGTAAACACTTGAACTTGTATAAAATTGAACAAGTAGAAATAGTGTAATAATACATGTAAGACAATAAATTGCCATGTAGGATATCACGTAATACAAGTGTAAGTATCTATTTATGCACACCAAAGTTGAAGGGTATAGATGTGAGCTGAGTCTAAGTTAAAGGGCATGTTTTTGTATTATGCCTTTTTTAAAATGTGTTTGAGATATTAAAAACATATATTTGCAGGTTTGTTGTCCCAGACTAGAAGAGCTATATATCAATCGGGCTAACAACATAAGTGGTCTATGCTCTCACCAACTTCCAACTGCCTACTTCAGCAAACTTGAAAGATTGGAAGTAAAGAGTTGTGGAAAAATGAGAAACTTGATGCCTCCATCTGTGGCCAGAGGTCTTCTGAATCTCCGGAAACTAGAGATAAGAGACTGTCTGTCAATGGAAGAAGTGATCACAAAAGAGAAACAACAAGGAGAAGGAATCACGACCTTATTTCCCCTGTTGGAAAAGCTGGAGCTTTACACGGTTCCTAAGCTGGGGCATTTCTTCATGACAGAGTGTACAGTTGAAATTCCAATTCTCAAGGAAGTGGATATTCGTGACTGCCCTGAAATGAAGACGTTTGTCCAACAAGGAATATCTGTGAGTACAACAAGTCTTGAAAGTGTGAACAATGATGATGAGGTGAAAGTAGTTGATCTCAACAGAGAGATGTTCAGTTCTAAGGTTTGTCTTGTGCCACTAGCTGTATAACTAATCACTGACCTCTTTCCATTTTAACTAGTAAATAGTAATAGTAGTCATTATATAGTTATTTCTGTTTGACACTGGAAGCAATTTTTTTTAGTTTTCACTTCCTGTTACCTTGACGTTAGATGAGATATGGTTCATTTTTGGATTTGTACTTTAAGCTAATATTGAAATTTCATCCCTTATATACAAGGCCTTCAATATTTGCAGGTTTCTTGTCCCAACCTGGAAAAGCTACATATCAATGGGGCTAACAGCATAAGTGCTCTATGCTCTCACCAACTTCCAACTGCCTACTTCAGTAAACTTGAAACATTGGAAGTAAAGAGGTGTGGAAAATTGAGAAACTTGATGTCTCCATCAGTGGCCAGAGGTGCTTGGAATCTACGACTACTGGATATTAATAACTGCGTATCAATGGAAGAAGTGATCACAAAAGAGGAACAGAAAGGAGAAGGAATCATGACCTTATTTCCCCTGTTGGAACATCTGCAGCTTATAATGCTGCCAAACCTCGCGCATTTCTTTCTGACAGAGTGTAGTCTTGAAATTCCAATTCTCAGTTATTTCTTGATTGATTACTGCCCTGCAATGAAGACGTTTATCCAACAGGGAATATCTGTGAGTACACCGAGTCTCGAAGGTGTGAACAATGATGATGAGGTGAAAGTAGGTTATCTCAACAAAGCCATGTTTAATTCTAAGGTATGTCTTGTGCCACTTGCTGTATTACTAATTACTGCTCTCTTTCCATTTTATCTAGTAAGTAGTAATAGTAACCTTAGATAGTTATTTCGTTCGTCACTTAAAGCAAATTTTTTAGTTTTTCACTTTCTGTTACCTTGATGTAAAGATGAGATATGGTTTGTTTTTGGATTTGTACTTCGAGCTATATAGAATTTTCATCGCTTTAAAATACAAGTACTTCAACATTCACAGGTTTGTTGTCCCAGCCTAGAAGAGATATTTATCTGGGGGCCTAACAGCATAAGAGCTCTATACTCTCACCCATTTCCAATTGCCAACTTCAGCAAACTTGAAAGATTGGAAGTAACGAGATGTAGAAAATTGAGAAACTTGATGTCTTCATCAGTGGCCAGAGGTGCTTTGAATCTCCGAATACTAGAGATACAAGATTGTGAGTCAATGAAAGAAGTGATCACAGAGGACGAACAAAGAGAAGAAATCATGACGAATGAACCCTTATTTCCCCTGTTGGAAAATCTGGAGCTTGATAGGCTGCCTAAGTTGGGGCATTTCTTTCTGAGGGAACATGCTCTAAAATTTCCATATCTCAAGGAAGTGCGTATTTCTTACTGCCCTGAAATGAAGCCGTTGGTCCAACAGGGAATATCTGTGAGCACACCGAGTCTAGAAAGTGTGAACAATGATGATGAGGTGAAAGTCGATGATCTCAATGCCGCTAGATGTATAAATATTAACTTACACTCCTTTTGTTATACAGATATTTTCCAATTCAAGTAGAATATTCATTTATTAGTTTCTGCATGATTAGTAGAAATAGAAAGGTCCAATTCATGACTAGATAGATAATATAACTGTTTTATAAGTTTGTGTATTTGCAGGTTTCTTGTCCCAACCTGGAATATCTATATATCAATGATTGTAACAGCATAAGTGCTCTATGCTCTCACCAACTTCCAACTGCCTACTTCAGCAAACTTGAAACATTGTATATATTGAGTTGTGGAAAATTGAGAAACTTGATGCCTCCATCAGTAGCCAGAGGTCTTCTGAATCTCCAGAAACTATACATTACAGACTGTGATTCAATGGAAGAAGTGATCACAAAAGAGGAACAAAAAGGAGAAGGAATCATGACCTTATTTCCCCTGTTGAATGATCTGACGCTTCGATGGCTGCCAAAGCTGGGTCATTTCTTTCTGACGGAGCATGCTCTTGAATTTCCATTGCTGAAAGATGTGTTGATCGATGACTGCCCTGAAATGAAGACGTTTGTCAAACAAGGAATATCTGTCAGTACACCAAGTCTCGAAAGGGTGAACAATGATAGTAAGGTGAAAGTAGATGATCTGAATAAATGGACACAACAGACGTTCAATTCTAAGGTTTGTCTTGTGCCGCTAGCTGTATAACTAATTGATTCTTGTGCTTTCTATTGCATACTTAATAGTAATAACCATATTCAGATATTTATTTATGTTCGTCACTAGAAACAACTACCCTTTTACCTGCCCCCAAATTAGAAAACTAAAGCATCAGCATAGTCTTTTATCTTCCAAGTACATGTTGTACATACTAAGCTAGTCATCTCTCTTCTCTACTCCCAGGAACAAAACACTGGTGATGGCAACGAAGTCGGACCTAGTCATGGCAGAAGCTAATGATGTCTATGAATCCAATGCTAGCTAGGAAGGTAATAAGTAGTCGATGAAATAGTCCGAGTTAGCTCAAACATCACCTGATACCTATAGCACTGTTTATTGATTTTTGAAAGAAGTGGCAGAGCTTGAAGTAACAAAGTGCACCTAGAGTAGTAGCCTATTACGTTTTGTCAGGCCCCTTTGATATCTTATTAATCAAGCACTAGCACCCCTGTAGCGTAAGATGCTCGTGATGGAGGTAACAAGCAGAGGTGGATCTACATTATAATTGCCAGTAAAATACACTAATAATGTAAAAGTTGTTTATATACAAGTTAAATTCTTATTTGAAAATTCCACTGAGACATATGAGATTCTATCATTTCCTTCAATTTGTGAGTTCTCTTATACAAGAATTTGTTGGCTTTTGTGTGTTTGAATAATTTGCAGATCACACAAGTGCCAATAGTAGAAACTAAACCATGTCGACTCTAATTTTATCAATTTTCTTGATGGCCTTCAAAGTGTTCTCAGTTGCATTCCATCTAGTACACCGAGCCTTGAAAGGGTGATATATGATTTAGGTTGTGACGCGAAAGTAGATGATCTGAATAAATACTTACAATAGAGGTTCGATTCTAAGGTTTGTCTTGCATGTATAACTAATTAACTCTAGTGCTCTCTTTCCATCTTAATAGTAATATTCTGATAGTTATTTTTTTCCTGGAGACTTGTATCTGTATTAGTTGTTTCCATAAAACAAGTAATAATAAAAAAGAATACATAGAGAGCATCTGACCTCAACAAAGTAAAGAACACCAAAGTTATAAGCTCGAAAACTTTTATTATTTGTGAATGGTGCCTCTGACTCTATCTTAAAACTTTTATTATTTGAGGATGGTGCCTCTGACTCTATCTAAATTTATGTAATATTTTTTTTAATTTTATGACATTTTTAAAAATAATATTCAGTAACAATTTAACATTAAAATGCTCAATTTTTATCATTTTTCTCACCTGAATACACAAAATTGAAGTATACCTGATCCTACATATCTCAATCTAGCACAACATCTAGAACCATCATCTGACTGGTTGTTATTAGTATCAACAACGTTGAAGAAATAACCAAATGGAGACAACAACTAACTATGGCTACTGGAAAATATGTCCCTAGAAAGATTTGAGGTAGTCAGTCATCAGAGCTGTAATTGTGCGTACATGTAAAGAACTCAAATGTGACAACATGATAACAATGTTGCAGTTGTTATTGAACAAGAAGGAAATTCAAAAAGAACTCAAATTTTTAAGCAGAAACCTTCTTTGTATTTAATAAAGTAGCATAAGTATTTCAAAGTTACATGATTCCAAATACTATTGATGATAAAATGCTCTACAAGCTTTCCTATTTCTCCAATTTTTCCCCACCTTTAATGCCATATATTATATGTAGCCTATTCCTTGTGCAGCTTAGTACCAAGTGATTTTTCATGGTACTACTTAAAGAAGCACAAGATGAGGAATTCCTCATAATACAAAAATATTACTACTCCGAGTTACGCGGTTTGGATCCTGATCTCTGGCAGCCCCGGATTTTCTGATTGTCCAACTACAGGATGCAATGGTGGTTGTTGCTGCTGATTATTACGGGGGCGGTGGTTGTGGTGATGTTGTTGTCCTGAGGGGTTGTCGATGTAGCTAAAATATCTTTGAACAGGCAGAGTACTGTGCGGCTGCACGGTACTGGTTGTCTGTGCAGGGGATGATCGAAGGCGTCTGCTTGATCTCCACCTCAAATACTCTACGAGGAGCGAATTGGTACTAATTGCAATACCGAACCCAGTGAAGGAGGAAAGCAGCACCGATAGGAGTGCACTAACGTTAAGCTGCACATTAGCAATTATGCAAATCTTTATGTATCGGTTATTTTTGCAAGTGAAAACACCAATGGTCTTCCCTGCAGTCTAAACAGAACCCCCACCCCCACCCCCACTCCTTTCTCTGTCTGCCAACATATATAAGAGTAAAGAAAGCTGGGAACTATAAGAAATTATAGAATGAAAGATACTTACCACTGCATAGAATATATGGGCGAACAGGATAACGATTGCAAACTGAAATGAAGCATAAGCCCATATGTAACTCTTGCCGACTGCAAATGGCCAAAGAATGTAAATATAATTCTTAGTAAAAAGACTCATCCCTCCAAGGGAAAAAAATCAGTAGGAATGTGTAGAAAATGTGAAGCAATGAGCTAGCACAAAAACACATGGAGTTTCTAAAAGATCGAGCCTTTCATTTCCCGTCTGCCATATCATTTTCACTATACTCATGGCTATTGATGTGGTGTGTATTATATCATGATAAGCAGTTTGTCCAAACGGCTCTTGGTGAAGACAGGAATCAAGCAGTGGATAAATAAAGCCAAGCAGCTCTTGGTAAATCGCACAGAACTATTTATCCAAACACTTAACCATGTATACTAAAGATCAAAATTCAACTAAGTGGCTACTTATCAGTCGCTTGCAAATCCTATGCTAAACTGAGTCAACTTCAAGTTAGGAAATGGTGACATTACACATAATATTATTTTTAAAGTGTATATACAGTGATTTTACAGTTCTTAGTTATTTTTATATCTAAAGACGAAAATCCAACATGCATTCACTGGATTAACAGCCTCCTTCGTCTCTCTAGCCACAATCTATTTGGAGGCATTAAGTTAAGTGCAAAAGGAGAATTATTGTGTTGAATGTGCATTCTTATCCTACGTTTCTATGAGCTAACGTCACCATTGGCAGAAAATGGCCAGGAACTAGAAGTTTTAGGATGGAATCATTTCAGAAATGACATCTGATAAGGAAAAAAAAGAGGGGAAAGACAATCATACCCATAGTAGAAGCTATCAAAGAAGAAAGGAGGCCTAAAACACAAGAGAAAGGTAAAGAGATCGCAAGAGCACGAGCGCCTAAGTCAGACACCTGTCATAATACAAGAAAAGAAATTAATAAATACAATATTCTACATCAAACACAATGTGAATTTAATTGGAGTACTGTATATTTTGACAATTTTAAACATCGCTCCAAGCTGACATTAAGAGACTCACAACCCAGTCATTTTTTAAGGACATACCGAATAATGATAAGTGTTGCAGCAACGAGCTGCACTAATTTACCCAGACACATGACTAGAAAATACCAAACTACTCCCATCTACGCTTTCAAGAAGCTCATGCTGTAACATGTCGCTCCATACTCCACTTAGAACATGAATAACATGAATGCTGAATATGAATATCATGATGGTTATGACAGAGGAACTGAGCAGTGAATAAATAAAGCCAAAATCACATTTAGTAACCAATGTTATAGGGGTCGTATATTTTGACAAACTTCTCGAATGTGCACTTTTGGGACATAGTTAATAGGGTCTGTGCATTTGTTGTCATACTTATTAGAAATATGCCCATGAAACCCCAAGGCATTGTTTGGTGGTTGGTTTGGAATTAAATTCTTCATGTAATTAAATTAGTATAGTTAATACCATTTTTGTTAGCATTTTTGTTGCTTTGTATAAAATTCAGTAGACCAAGTAGGGTGCTTGGCTATCATTTTACAGTCCTACATAACTAAAACATGTATAAATCATGACTCAATTTATGTATTGAAAAAATGGGATTTCCTCTTTACTGTACTAATTTTAGATTAAAAATGAGTCTTGAACGTGATTCTTTTATTGGTGGAGAATCTTAGTAGCTGATATGGTTGACACCTGAACTCCGACCTAGTTGGTGAGGGTTCTATTCCTCCTCCCCATTCCCCCTACCCCTACCCCCAAATTTGTTTTTTAAAAAAAGATTCTTTCACCGGTACTATTGAGGGTTCAACCCCCCAAAAGAAGACCATCATTAAGGTTGATCAACAACTTGCACATGAATTTTTCTGTCAAAAGATCAATTAATTTGGGAGGAATTTTTGAGGTATTATGTGGCGATGTGCCTATTCCAAAAAGTAGGATAAAAGTTCCACAAACCCTATAAACTAAGTACAAAAATTAGTCCGGAACCTATTTGAGCCACAAATAGACAAAATTAACACAAGTAGTCCACGTGTTTAGAAAGTAATTAAAATAGGCTTAGTGGAACTATTTATTATATTATATCTAATATTTTAATGGCAGACAAAACAGAAGAAATTCTTCCACTTTATAAAACGGAAGATTTTCTTCCATTTTACATCTAAAAAAAATTCACTTTACCAAAGTGTGATGGGGTCATCCACTTTATTACATCAAAACTTTCACTTTCTTCACACTCACCCTATGCACTATAGTTCCCCACCATTTTCAAAAGAAAAAAACGTGTATCAACCCTACAACACGACCCCACGTTAAAAATTCGAAGGCTCTCTAGCCATGATTTGAAAATTCCCGGTGAAAAATTCCAAGAGTGAAATTCACAACAAATCATTTCTCAATTCGAATAGAAAAATAAGGTATTTATTTCTTTACATCTTTTATTCAAAATTAATATAAAGATCTGGACGATTCGAAATGATGTTGTTGTTCTAGTTTATTCGAAATTTTGTTGGTTAGGTTGCCTTTTTTCCGTTCGAAATCATATTGTTGCTCTAGTTGGTAATTGATATGCCTTTTTTTCAATAATAAATTTATCAAGCTTTTGTTCACCCCTAAACTTGACATGATTTATTCATATAATTAACCACGAAATTTTTGATTCAATTCCCCTGTGAAAGAATACAAAGTTATGGGTACCTACCTACTTAGTATGAAGTCTCTATATTTTTATTTTTTTGGGACAACATAGAATATGTTGTGTATAGATAAAGAAAAATATAGATTGCACGCAGAACTCGTGTAGTCGCCCATACAAGATTAAGTCTTTGTTTGGCAAATTTACATTAGTTTACTTGTTGCCAAAATTGTTGGTTAGACTTGAATCTTAGTGCGGGGCCAAGTGTAAAATCAAAAGGCCTCTAGTTTTAGCTCTCAATTCGACTTAAAAAGACAAATATTGACTGGTCAGATAAGAGAAAAAAAAGGAAAGTAAGGAATCATTTTGTTTACTAAGTTGCTCATTAGTTTGGACTTGAGATGTAGCTAATTGACCGATTGTTTGAATACATAGAAAAATAGTTTGGACTTTATATTAGTAAGTCATGTGTCTCCATAATATATTTATTTGTTATTATTTTTTTTTGGAATAACTAAATTGAATTAGGATTTGATAAAACTTTTAATTAGTAATTTTAAATTAAAGCTAATAATTAATAAGTATCATTAGAAATTAATAGAATTTTTTCTTACCATATATAAGGAGCGTGTTTTGAACCCTGGGTCGGTTGGTCATACACTTCTCCACTCTCAACACCAACACAAGTTAGAGTTGTCATCTTAATGTGAGATACCGTTTAGTAGTATTATGAAGACATTGCGCATGAACGATGCCTGGAATATTTATTCCAATTGCACCGGCCTCACGAGCATGTTAAGGAGACCTTACAAAGGTCTGGGTTGTATGATGTAGTATGTGTAGGTAGGATGCAGTATGACCATGCTCTTGTTACGGTCATGATTGACCGTTGGAGGCCGAAGACTCATTGCTTCCATTTACTCTTTGGTGAGGTCACGATTATGTGGCAGGATGTGAAGGTTTTGTTTGGTTTGCGCATCGACGGTGATATACCTGCATGACGCTGCACAATGGAGTCGGTCATGGCGTACTTTGTTAGAGACACTCACATGATGCGCCGTAGCACCTAGCTAAGGATACATAACATTAGTGGCTACTTGCAAGATTAGTTATAGGTAGACCCGGTAGGAGATGCTACTCCAATAGAGAGGATTGAGAAGATAGTCAAACTCATCACATGCTAGTTATGTTGGGGGCATCTTATTCCCGAACATGCCAAGGAACCTTATATGCCTGGCGTTTCTAGATCCCATCCAAGACGTAGGTAAGTACAGTTGGGGCAGTGCAGTCTTGGCCTACTTATATCGTGCACTATGTCGAACATCTATAGGTGTGTCTGTTGACGTTTGTGGATTTATTCTTCTCCTTTTGCGCTAACTCCTCGCCATGTGAAGCTAAGGATACGTCCCACTGCCACTGTGATGCAAGATTGGACAGCTTAAAAAGTCTTCTCGACATCACAATGCTAGTACTAGCGGAATGAATGAAGTCTAACGTTACATCAATCTCTAATGAAGGCTTGCCTATAAAAAACCGTCCATACCCTACCTCGCAAGTACCATCATCCACCGTACTCTCATGTTCATTGCCCCAATCATGAAAACATTTATCTGTCCAATCTATATGCACTGATCATGCACATGGTGGTCGATTTTCCAACTAGGGATCGCAAGTACGTTCTGGAGACGATCAAACTAACTCATTACTCTATCAGGCGCGTGCACCTCAACAATCTCTAAGCAACGCATAGGCACACATGTCATCCATAAAGGCTCGTCGATTGTGCAATACCGATGCAATGTATGTACACTTTAAGTGTACGGTGTCCACCAAAACAATTTTTTAATGTAACAATCATGCTGACTATCAAGAGTTTTAGAGTTTAAAATAAAAAAGTAGGACCAAAAATTTGATATAAAATGAAATATATAACAATCATTAATACAATTAGTTTTGTAAAATACACTTCTAATTAATGTTTTCTTAATGGGTGTGCCAAGTCAAAAGGTTATTGTTGAGTTCTATCAAAGGCTTTGACTTTTGAAAAGCTACCGGTAATGGTGTCTTTGTTTGCTCCTAAGACCTAAGTGAGGACTTATAGTTGCTTTTACGTTCAATTCAACTCAGACTTTGCTATTTATTGTATTAGTTTCTTAAATGTGTTGGCTTTTTAGAGATGGTGTGCATGTTATGCTTTGCTTAGAGAATATTGAGGTACACACACCTGATAGAGTAATGCGTCGGTTTGGTCGTCCCCGAAATATACCTACGATCCCTAGTTGGGAAACAAACCATCATGTACGTGATCAGCATAGGAGGCATGGACAAGAAGTTCTTGAGATGTTGGATAAGTGTTCTCATGATTAGGGCAATCGGCCCCAGAGTATGGTGGATGATGGTACCTGTGAGGCAGATTATAGATTGTGGTACCTGCAGTATGGACAATTATTTATAGGCAAGCCAACATTAGAGGTTGATGTAGCGTTGGACTTCGTCCAGTCCACTAGTACCAACATTGCAATGTCGAGAGGACTTTTTAAGTTGCACAATTTTGCATCAAAGTGGTAGCAGGATATAGCCTCGACCTCACATGGTGAGAAGGTAGCTCAGATAGAGAGGAATAAATCAACAAACGTCAACTGCCTCACGAATAGATGTCTGACACGATGCACGGTATAAGTAGGCCAAGATTGCACTGCCCCAACTGTACTTACCTACATCTTTGATGGGATCTAGAAATGCTAGGTATTGCAAGCTCATAAGGTTCTCCAACATTTTACAATAATAAGATGCCCCCAATAACAAGCATGTAGAATTTGATTATCTTCTCAACCCTTTTCACTAGAGTAGCATCTCCTACCGGCTCTACATGTAACTGATCTTGCAAGTAGCCAATAATGCTATATATCCTCACCCAACTCGCACCATCCATATCAGTAGGTGCTACGACGCATCCTATGAGTATTTCTAACAAAGTATGTCATGGTCGACTCCTTTGTGCAGCATCCTGTAAGTACACCGCATCACCGTCAAAGCCCAAACTAAACAAGACATATACATCCTGCAACGTAAACATGACCTCATCGAAGAGTAAATGGAGGCAATGAGTCTCCGCCCTCCCATGCTCAACCATGTTCATAACAAGGGCACAATCATACTGCATCCTACCTATGCAAACTACATCATACACCTATGTAAGATCTCAACACGCTCATTAGGCTGGTGCAAACAGAATAAATTCCAAGCATCGTTCATGAATAGTCTTCATAAGACTACTAAACGGTATCTCACATTTCCTTAACGAGTCTGACTTATGCTCGTGCTGAGAATGGAGAAGTGTGCGATCAACCGGCCCAGTGTTCACAACACGCTCCATTATACATTGTAAGAAAAAATTCTATTAATTCTTCATGATACTTATTAATTATTTTCTTTAATTTAAAATTACTAATTAGAAGTTTTACCAAATCCTAATTCAATTTAAGTCATTTCCAAAAATAAAATAAAATAACATGCTTATAACAATCAAATAACAAAGAAACTTGAATAAAATATATATTATGAAAACACATAACTTACTAGTATAAAGTCCAAACTATTTTTTCAGTACTATTTTTCTTTTTATTCAAACAATTAGCCAATTAGCAACATCTCAAGTTCAAACTAATTAACAATCTAGTAAAAACAAAATGATTCACTATTTTCCTTTTTTATCTTCTTTGGCCAGTCAATATTTGTTTTTTAAGTCAAGTTGAGTGCTAAAACTAGAGGTTTTTTATTTCACACGTGTCCCCACACTAAGATTCAAGTCTAACCAACAATTTTGGTAACAAGTAAGCTAAGGTAAACTTGACAAAACAAAGACTTAATCTTGTGCAACTACATGAGTTTTGTGTGCAGTCTATTTTATTTTAATTATATATATGTATATATATATATATATATATATATATATATATATATATATATATATTTCGAATCTTCCACTGATTTATATTAATCTTGAATAAAAGATGAAAAGAAATAAATACCTAATTTGAAAATTTAGTCAATTCGAATTAAGTAATGATCTGTTGTGAATTTCGATCTTGGAATCTTGCTACGAGACTCCAATCAACCGAGAATCTTCAAATCATGTCTAGAGAACCTTTAAATTTTTACATGGATCGGGTTGTAGGGTTGAGATTCGTTTTTTTCTTTTGAAAATGGTGGCATGACTAGTGCATAGGGAGAGTGTGAAGAAGAAAGTGAAAGTAGTGACGTTTTGATTAAGTGGAAGGGCACCACCACACTTTGGTAAAGTGAACTTTTTTTTTTATGTTAAACAAAAGTTCTTCTTCATTTTTATAAAGTGGAAGAATTTCTTCCGTTTTATATCAAAATTTAGATGTTAACATCTACCGTTTGAAAAATCAGATAAAATGGAGTAAGTCGTTCCGCCAAGCCTAGTTTAGTTACATTCTAAAAATGTGGCTTACTTGAGTTAATTTTATTAATTTGCGGCTCAAATAGGTTCTGGACTCTACAAAAATAAACATTGCAAAAAGCTGGACAATACTGTACCACTTTATAAACAAGGTATCAATTAGGTAACTTGGCCTAAAATAAATAGAACTAGAAATTTACTTAGATCATCACAGCACTTTTAACTCACATAGGAAGATATATAGTAATAAGAAACAAAAGGAAAGTACCAGAAGCTGCTCCAGAAAGCAAAAATATGCAAGCATGCTGACCATGACAAGGATAGGTACGTCTTGCCAGACTCTGTCGACAGCAAAAGAAAAAGGCAATACCCAAATAAGTGTGACAAACCAATTTCCATGTGATACTCATCAATATTTAGAAGAACCTGGTTAAAAGTACCACCCGATAAATGAAAACTATTGACACCAAGGATCATGGCATAAATACCATCAGGGCACCAAACAAACACTGAAGTGCAGGTCAAGCTTAGTTTGTGAATTTATATGTATAATCTACAGAAATCAGAAGGTTTAATGTCAAGCTACAAAAGATGCTAGTTCACTCTTTATGCAGTGGAAAAGAAGAGAAGAACAGAATGGAAGAGATGTCTAGAGTATCCCAAAGCACAGTAGTCTAAATCTTTCTTCAGTGAGTTGAATTTCACTAGAATTGATCAGATATCCTTCCTCAATCTTTAATTTATCTTTACTAGCTTGGGGTGACCGCCAATCGATTTGAATTCCCCTCCTCAGCTAAAGGTGGAACCTAACTTGGACCACGGGAAGGAGTAGACCCACGGCCTACACCTCTCTCCGTAGCCGAGCAGCTGGTTCTTGCTCACATAGGAGGAACAATAAGAAGAAGAGCACATTGTCACACAATTGCTTAAATATTTTATTTTTGGTCCAACTAGTAGTGACTTTATTAGGTACAATTAAATTGTATGAGATACTTTAGCTTCATACAGCTCCGCCCAAGCTTCTTTTGTTGGCCTTGCTATTAACCCACTATCTATGCATGTATTTTCAGCTTGGCCTCTAGGATCTCACTTTTCAAGTGTATGGTGCAAGCATTGAAGGAGCTTCTCACCAAATAAATTATTGGAAAAATTACATGAATTGGTACATTTTAATAAATAATTACTGATTTTAGCAATACTTTTTATTTATTACCATTTATAGCAATACTATGCTAAATCTGCAATATGTATTAAAAGTGAATTATGTATGCAATATATATGAATTATATATGAATTATAATTGTTTTTTAAAATATATTATGTTTGTTTGGTAAAAATTTGACACATTATATTATAAGTGTATTAAAATGTGTGATAAATGAATTATCTATCATTAAAATTTGTATTATATGTGAATAAAAAATTGTTCTTTGTAATATGAATTAAACTTGTATTATAAATGAATTAAAAGTGATCAAGTGAAAAAGATATATTATTGCTCTAAATGGTAAATATTTTTTTTTATTATAGTATATTTATGTAAGTTTCCCTAAATTATTTGCAGTCTTCACTTTTCTCCCTGTTGGCTAAAGCAAAATGGGAAAAGGTAGTAAAACTTGTGACTCCACAACTTCTCCTTGCCTCCTCCCTTCCCAATCTTCAAGCATTTTATGCACACGGATAGGTCAAAACTAATTAGTTTAATCTCATTCTAAAATTTGTTCTAAACTTGTGAAGAAACCTATTATGTTTTTCAAGATCCAGGGCATTCATGAGTTTAAAATCTTAAAAGATTTTTAGGATTTTAGAGTTCTCATGATTCCAGGTGCATCATGTAGAGAACCAAAAGATTCCAAATGTCTGAGCTAGCGTTTGGCCATAGATTTTGGGAGTAGATTTTGAAAATTTATCTTCAAATATTTGTTCGGGCATCAGATTGGATCAAATTTTGAGAATCTGAACTACAAATATTTTCAAGTTCCCACAAAATTGGCTCAGACCAGTTTTTTAGGACTTCCGCGCACAAAACTTGAAATATTTTCCTAACAAAATGCATGTCCAAACACAACTTGAAAAACTCAAATTTCTAAGTTTCAACTTCAAAATCTCTAAACGGGAGCTAATCAATCAGAAACATGTTATACAATTGTGAACAGAATTAGTAATGTTCGTCAAGACTTAGTTAGGGGTTCATAAGTTCAGTAATTGAACAGGTTTTTAAGAATGAAATTTCCTAGTCACTCGTCTTTTACAGTGCATCATGTGAAGAATCAAAAGCCTTCCAAATATTTTTGTCATGTCCAATACTGACTGATTTGCAAAGGCATATAATATCTAAATGCATGAAGCTAAATTTTGCAAAATAGAAAGAATCTGCCTAGAATCTCAAAGTATTTATCATCATATCATATATTACTATAAGTGGGGGAAAAAATAGAAAGTTGAAATACCAAAACAACCCTATAAAATTGAGTTATTTCAATAATACCACTAAGAAAATTGTACCTTTTATAAACTCTAAAAACTAAATTATATTTAGTTAATTAAATATCAATTATAGGTCATTTAAAGATCAACAATTGATGTGTAATTTAATGAAATTCCATTAAATGTTAAATAATTGATAAAAGAAGACTTATTAGGAAAGAAGTTACAACAGTTTATCTTCCAACAGTTACTTCAACTTTTCAATTTCTTTTTGTGAAATTCTATAAATAAACCAATACACTACAAGTCACTACATGGCTGCAACTAATTTGCAATGAAGGTACTGATCCCTTCTCTTGATAGTTAGTTAGAATTTTTTTTTAAAATTCACTTCTGATTCTAATTTTAATCTTAATATTGTGAAGCTTTTAAATATTTTTTTACATTCTATGAGATCCTATATATCTTATTCTGTTACACTAAAGGAATACCATTTTTTCATTGTTTAGTTTGTTTGTTAGATCAGATACTTTTGAATTAATTTATCTTTTTTGTTCTTTTTATGGCATTATAAATTTCCTTTGTTATTACAAATTAATGCAAATGTTATAATTTAGATAATACTCAACCAAACAATTCAAAAAATTAATCATGTTGTGAGTCATACAGTTGAGGAATGACGATACTATTCATACCATAAGTAGTCTGAATTAGAACTCTATCACTATGTGCTAAACTTGATCAGGGGATAACTAAAATTGAACAGGGGATAAACGTGCAACACACCTTCCCAGAAACTAGTCAGCTATATTTATCAAACATCTTTTAAGTCTAAGATTCACATAAAATTCAAGTGAAAGTAAGGAAAGGTGCAAAACATTATCAGCTGGACTTGCCTGTAACGAGGCACTTCTCTCTGCTGTGTTACAGTTTGGGACCTTCTGGCAGCAGTTGGAGGATTTTGAATTTTCAATAATGTTACAGGGAGGTTTCGTACTTCCTGCTTGCAAACATCACAGATCTTGTTACCCTTAATACTAAACCACTTTAAGGTGCATGCCTTGTGAGCGAGTGCGAGCTCTCCTTTGCAGCTGCATTCCATTTTAAATGTTTCACTTTCTTCACCAAGTTCAACAAAACAAATTCTGCAAACAGCTTCTTCCTCGGGAATATCTTCACCAGTATTATCTGTCGCTGTAGATAGCAAAGGAGAAAAACCATTACACTCATCTAGAGAGAATCAGCTCAGATACCACAGAAAGTACTGAAACCATGAGAGGACAGCAGCCTTCATTTCCCTTAACTCTTACTCCCTCCATTTCACAAAGAATGACCTGATTTGACTTGGCACGGAGTTTAAGAGTATAAAGCGGAGTTTAAGAGTATAAAGAAACTTTTGAATCTTGTAGTCCTAAATTAAAGTTAGGTCAATTGTACAAAATTGTCCTTTGATCTTGTGGCCTTAAACATGCTACGTGGAAAGCTGAAATTAAAATGTTACCAAAAAAATGTTACCAAAAAAGGAAAGAGATCATTCTTTTTTAAACAGACTAAAAAGGAAAGGAGGTCATTATTTTTGAAACAGAGGGAGTAATTGTTTACCTATATGAAGTATCAAATATTCCTAACACATTCAACGATTCTATCTACTACCAGGAGCCAAAGAAAATGAACCCGGTCAAATAGAAATTAGTAATTTCCATAATTAAGCACATTCACCATTATTCATCCTCTTAAATGTATACTTCTCATTATACACAGCCAATTCTATTCCTTACTAATTTAAAGTTGTGATAGAACATCTATCAAAAGCTTGCTGGGACAAAGACCTTTTTTAACTGAATTTAAGATCTACAGATCATATTGCCTTGACTAGACACGAATCCAAAATGTTAGTTTGATGTACGTTCTATATCAGTATGGAGAAACATCAAATCATATATTTTAATTAATTGAATTTGAATTCTTGAAAGTTGTATAGGATAATACTCCCTCTATACCAATTCATATGTTAGTCTGTTTCGAAAAGAATTCCACCTTTTATATTTAGTAACAACAGTTCCTTACAGGAATGACATGATAAATTTAAGACCACAAGATTCAAGGAATAATCTTTAATATGGTATAAACACCCTCACTTTATAGCCATAAGATTCAAGAGTCTTTTACTTTCTTCAATTTCGTGCCTAATCAAAACTAAGACACAAATGAAACAGAGGGAATAATACTTTGGAATGGTGTCAAACAGTTTGAAATGTACCAAAAGTAGAAAGAATGTCGATATAAATTGGGATGTAAAAACTGAAGCAAAGAAAAAAAGTTATAGCCAAAAAAAAATGTCAACTAACTCACTAGTGGATGTAATTTCCAATGCGCAGAGAGAGACATACATATGCAGAGTAGAGTTAACATCTTAGTAGCTGTTCAGGATTGATTGAATATACAAATTATTTTGTAAAATTTGATAACCTTCAAGGATAAACTGTTCAATACCTACTGAATACCAGAGACAATAGATTCCAGACTTGTTCTTCTCACTAATAATATGGAAATAATTCATTACCTCATTTGCTAAGAGATTCAAGATGTTGATAACTAAAAAAAAAGTGGTCTTTCTCAAAAAATTAAAGAAGAAGGTTCTGACGATACATAAACAAACTTCAACAGTTACATTAAGAAAGGTGCTTATTTAAAATCAAACAGGTATACTAATTGATCCAGATGTAAAACAGTTAGTGTTGAATGCTTGTAGCGAGAACCTTTTTAGTTCAGAAAATGATCAAAACAGTTTTTCATAAATGCGCTGTTAAATTCACATGTGTAGCATTATCCAATCGGAGAAGCTAGTGACAAGTATAAAATTTATAAGAGCCAGGATGCACCAAAATTTGGCATACCATTTTCGGTTTCTTGTGGTATGTCTGCTGAGGCATCAGAATCTGTGGTTGTGCGAACAACTTTGGAAATTACACGGATGAGACCACCATTTGAATCCGTCCTCCTTAAGCTCCCACTTTTAACATGTATAGGCACTGAAAATGAACGCTTCATATGCTGTTGAGCTTCAGGTTTCTGTCAGTAAATAAATCAATAGTACAAACAGAAAAAGTAAGAGTACACACGAAAAAAGTGTATCCAAATAAGAAAATATTAGGACATATGACGTACGATTAACTCTGAATGATCATCCAAACAATTGTCCTCTGCAGGCTTTTCCACAGTTCCCATTGGTGTCTCTGGTAAAGAGCGGATTGATTTTGTCGTTGAAGAGAACAAAACTTTATTGAGAGAAAATGACCTTGAAGTAGAAGGCTTATCTGAAAGTGGCATGTCTGGGATAATGAGAACTGTCTTTTCGCCATCGTGAGTTACATTTTTTGCCCTAGTGCTTTTCTGTGGAATCAGATTCTTCATAGATGACATGAACTTGGCGGAGTGGGGCCTTGGGGGCAACCCTGATCTGGCAGAGTTAGGACTTGGAACGTCTATTCTTGTAAAGCTGGATAAAGCATTTTCCAAAGATCTTGTAGGTATTTGCAGAGATGAGAGGTTTGGCCGTCTTGTTGACTGCTGCTGCACTAAAGTAGCTTCCTCTCTCTCTCCATTCTTTTTCCATACAAGTAAATTTCAGACCACAAAATCAAGAATTAATCAGCTTAGATCATAATGAGTTGACAAACATGTATTGTCTAATTTCAATTCATTGGCAAGCCGAAAGTTGCAACTTTGTCTAGAACCTTCACTAATATGTTAATACTGAATGATAAGTATAACACAAATCCTAATAGAGGATACCAAAATGAGACTCTTTCTTTTCTTTCTCCAACTTCTTTAAGAACAACAACACCAACTATGCCTCAATCCCAAACAAGTTAGGGTCGGCAATATTCAAAAAGAACCCATTGTGGCTCCAAACTAACTAAAGTAGTTCCATAAATATGTCAAACCAAACCAATTCATTCAAACTCACTTATCAAAAAGGGAATAAAAAAAGAAAAATCAAAACTTTCACATTCCATCTTTTACCACTTCAAGAAATTTCACATCTTTCCTTCACCAATCACCAAATAACATTAAATTCAAGAAAACCCCACATAAGAAAAAGAATAAAAATCATTTCTTTAACTACTTTCTGTACACAACCACACTCACCAACCCTTCCCCACCACCCCAACCTCCTCCATATAAACCAAAAAAAAAAAAAAAGGACAAGAGGGGAACTTACTGTATTAGAATGAGCAGAAGAATCAAATTCAGGCTGTGTTTGATGCATTTCTTGAACAGAATTCTCCATTTCCAGTACTAAGAGAAGAACCCAAGATCATAAAATCATTGGGATTTGCTGATTTCTAAAATCAAAATTCCATTTCTGAGATAAATGAACTAAGTGGGTTTTCGCTTAATTTCCCCAAGACATGATGAAAACAAGAAAAGGAAAAGAAAAAAAACAATCTTTTTGGTTTTTAATATTACTAAATATATATCTGTTCATCACCAAAAAACTATCTAAGCTTTGTAGACAAAACAAAGCATTTTTTTTTAACCTTTTCAACAACTAAAAAATAATTTATTTTTGTTTCGATTGTATTATTACCCGCCAACCTTATTTGGTTTTGCCAGCTGAGTTCAAGATTCCTTCTTAGTATTATTTCTTGAATTTTTGTTTTAGATTTCTAATATTTTTCTTTTCTTCTTTTTTTTTGTTGTATATTATTACTATTTACTTTTGTTTGACTGTTTTTTGACTAGAATTAGCTGCCACCCACTTTTGCAAATCCATGATTATTTTTTTAAAAAAATAATTATTGAGGGGTGAGGTTGCTACGGGAACGACTTTATTTGAAGACAGAAAAGTCTAGTAAAAGAAGAATTATATTTTTTGCAATTTTAGAAAGAGAGGTAATTGTTTTTTTTTTAAATAATTGTATAGAATGATAAATTAATAATATAAAATAAATATAATAGCTATCGTTTTATTTATTTGTGTTTCATAACAAACTGTTTGTCAGTCCCTTTCTCCCTCATATTCTCGCTCGCCACTCTTCCTCTCTCGTTCGCGACCTTCGATCGCCTCTCTCGTTTTATATAATAGAATTGTATAAATTGTGTTTCTAATTGTATAAAGCGAGAGAAAATTGTATATACACATGGAAATACATATATCTCCATCTTATACACTTATAATTATACAATAAAAGTACTTCCCTACTCAAGTCTCTTTTGTCTTTCTCTCTTTCTCGTTTTATACAAATTCAAATTGTATATAATTTCTCTCGTTCTCGTTTTATACAATTCGATTCAATTGTATATTCTCTGCCCAAGTCTCTTTTGCCTTTCTCCCTTTCTCGTTTTATACAAATTTAAATTGTATATAATCGTCCTTTACACTTATAATTATACAATTCGTTTTATATAATTCTCTGCCCAAGTCTCTTTCTCTTTCTCGTTTTATACACTTCGTTTTATACTATTCACTTCAATTGTATATGTATAGCGAATTATACATATATATGTTTGCTATGGAGCGTAATTATATAAACTTTGTTATAGCATACAAATATGAATTTTATGTTTGTTATATGTGAAAGTTGTCCTTATTTTTTATGTTATAATTAATTCATTTTGTTATATATTTCCTTTTGTTTATAAATGCAAATGCAGAAGATATTGAATTTTATTTTATTTTTTCTATCTTTTTATTGGTGGCATGACAACTTGTTATATTAATTAATACTCTTTCCGTTCACTTTTATTTGTCATGTTGCGCTTTTCGAAAGTTAATTTAAGTAATTTTCAAAATTAAATTAGATTACATTAATTTGATATTTAAACAAAAAAATTTAGATATTCAAAAACTATATGAAAAGTACTATAAATTACAATTTTGCATATCAATATGATGAAAAAATACATTTTAAAATGTTAGTCAAAATTTTTAAAATTTAAATCTATAAATAAAAATCATGATAAACAATATCGGACGGAGGGAGTATTGATGTAAATCTGAAAAGTTTTGACTTAAATATCAAAAGTTTTCTTCTCAGAATTACTACTATAATCACATCCACTGCAAGGGGTAAACCTGCGAAATTCAAAATTTATTTTTTACAATTTACTTTACTTCAAATTCAAGAATCCATCTTCAGTTCATTGGTGTAATAATTAGGCAATGTAATCCATCAATTTGAGTTGTAATATAATGATAAAATTATTTTATTCTTAATCTGAAATTTTATATTTGAGCTCAAAATATATAAATTTTTGTTGAAAGTGTCACATACAAATATGCCACATAATATATACTTTAAATTTAATTAAAACTCTAATATAAACTCTGAATAACTGGAAAAAAAAAAAACTAATTCCCCCACCCTACCCTGGGTGGCTGGGTCTTAGCTAGTGCACTAGTAGTATAGCAATAAGTTTCAAATTTTATTCAAACATACGTTTTGCGTTTTATGAAAATCTAGATTTTAAAATTAACTAATATCCTTGAGATGATCTTTGAAGCTAATATAAACATTCCCAAATCCAATATATAATGAAAAAATGTGTTTTAACATTTAGGACCAAAATAATACTCCCTCCGTTCTTTTTTATTTGTCCACTTTTAAATTGATATACCTATTAAGAAAATAATTAATTACGTAGTGAGTTTACCATTTTACCTCTATTAGTTATGAAGTGGATGAAAAGTTCTACATTTTTCAGAGTAATTAGTCATTTAATTGAGAATATAATAAGTAAAAAAAATTTGTCTTTCTTGATTTGTCAAAATAGACAAGTAATAAAAACAACTATAAAAAAAAAGAAGACAAGTAATTAGGGACGGAGGGAGTACTTTCAAATGTTATCCTTCTCAAAATATTTATCGTTCTTATTTAAAAAAAAAAAAAAAAATTTCATTTTATCTTCCAGAATGATTATATTTTAAGATTATAAATATCTCAATTATAATATTAAAATAAATAAATATTAAATAAAAAGAAGTACTTACTATATATTAAAGTTATAAGTAAAGGTTAAATAGTCAAAATTCCCTCTAATCAATATTTTCTAAAAGGGCGTATAGAACCCTTTTTTTAAAACTAAGGGGCAGAACTCTTCGAAACGGACATACTTATCAGGTCATATGCAAAGCATATACACACAAAATAATAATAATAATTATAATAATAATAATAATAATTTCAAACCAACCAAAAGTCATGAATTCATGATTAGTTGCATTAACCTAATTATTTATTTAATTTTAAATTAAAATGGTTCGATAATAAATAAGTAATTAATTACATGACAACTACCTTCTCTAGTAATTAACGCAATTAACAAATCTAATTATATATGAAATTAGAATTTAAAATTTTGTGAGTCATAAGTTTTTATGAGATTTATAACTTATCTAAATTATTGGATTTGCAATCATATATTTATACATATTTATTGAAAATTTAAATATAAATATATAACTAAAACTGAAATTATTGACCATATTCAATATTATAAGAAATACTATATCTCCACCCGTAAATAAAATCAAATAAATATCTGGTGAATAATGTCTATTAAACTGCTCATCGTTATTCACATTCATTAATTACTTACATATAGGTATGTGTATATTTTGTTTAATCGAAATCGGTATTAAATACATGGTGGGAAATTTAAAAACTATCTCTCTCTAACTAATTTTAGTTTACCACGTTTGTGAAAGTAATGCACAAATTAAAGATTATTCAAATTTTTTGTTTCAATTTATTTATTTTATTTTTATTTTTTAATTCGTTTATTTAATATATCTCTTTTCGTTTTTTAAAGTTCATTAATTTTAACTTTTCATATGATATTTTTAAGATTACATACATACATTTTCGTTTAAAATTCACTATATCAAAAATAATTTTTAGCAATAATTAATTAACAACACTTGCTTAATTGACGCTGAAAACATATTTTTAGTGACATTTAGCAATGTTTGTAAATGTCACTAAAGTCTATAACGATATTAAATCTAATCTAATGACAATTAACTAATGTCGGTAAAGGATGTATATTTATTATTGCTAAAACTATTTTTATCATAGCGATTATAAAACTCAAAATTCATGTTTATTTTTAGAATTTTATATTAAAATAAAATCAAAATAAATTGACTAAACATATTATTTTCATTTTGGACGTTCCTTAAAAAAATACTATTAACTAAAAACTAAATTGCTTAAGATATTAAGATTTTTTTTAATTTCAATTCAATATTGGTAAAAAAATTACCATATTAATTCTTTGTCACATTTATTAAATAAATAAATAAATAATTTCTATGACGAATTTTGAACTAAGCTATAGTTTGAGTGTTAATTTCCTCTACACAAATGACAGGCGGAATAGCCGACCAGCCGACCGTACCTTTGGGGACATGAAGCATATTTTCTGCCAACTCTTTTTTTTCTTTTTAGTACTCTTTGATTAAGATGTACTCTACGCTAAAATTAAATAAATTATATGAATTAAGATATAATTAATCAAAGCCAATAGCCCAATACATATACAAAACGAATTAATACATGATACAAATTGTGATTTCATAGTGACGGATCCAGAAATTTTATTAAATGTATCTAAGATCAACGGTAAATGATTGTCAAAATAAAACAAGACATCCATTACCATTGTGACAAAAACATAACTTTTGTCGAGGTTGTTCTCACTTGTATAACGATATCAGTATATATAAATCACTTTCATAACAAGAATATATCGGACTTTTTCCCCAAGAAAGATAACAGTTGTACTAATTTTATATCTTTATAATGGCTAAGCCTTCATGTACTATAACAGTTATGTTAAAAACTAACTGAAATTTGAAAACAAAAAAGTAATAAACCAATATCTCAAATAACATATATTCCTGCTTGTAGGGTTTTGAGGGAGCTTGTTATAAAATGGGAACGAAAGACATTTGTGTCTGGGCTTTATACAGAGATAATAATTCACTTCACTTAACATTTTGTATTCGAAAAATTAACCCACATAGAGGGAAATATGAACCTCAAGCAAATGCTAACACCCACAAAGTTTCTGTGGCAACCTTATATCCAAGCATCCTATATATACAATTGGCATAATACATATATTGGACCCTAAACTTGGCTTCAAATTTTAACTTTGACCTCAAACTTTCATAGTGCACAAATAGGCACTTTAACTATACTATCTTTCAACAAATAAACACGCGATTCCTACCTGGCAAAATGCGTGAAATACACGCATTCTGCGCGAGTGAGAGGTAATTTTTTAGGCCCAAAACGATAAAAAATTGCTAAAATGACAATTCTACCCTTAATTAGTACATAAATTGGACCCTTAACTTGGCTTCATATTATAACTTTGACCTTTAACTTTGTTTGTGCACAAATAGGCACTTTAACTATCCAACACTTAAACAAAAAAATACTCGGATCCTACATGGCAAAATACGTAAAATTCACTCAAATTAGGCGCGTCAGATGTAAAAATCGAGTGCCCAACAGTAAAAAAAACACTGAATGACAATTGAACTCTCTTTCTAATTTTTCAACAATTTTCCCCTCTTTTTTTGCATTATTTGTTGTTCATTGCAAAATGCAAGTGACATTTAATTACTTTTTTGTTATTATGAAAAAAATTATAATGAAGTCTTTTTTGACAAGATGGGTGAGTATACAATTATACAAATTGAATGCAATTTTTGAAGGCATTTTGATTAGATATCAGACTGCTACTCAAACTTGACAAAAATATGTGAAAAGTTCTATCAGACAATTTATCAAATACTTTAAGTGCACCATTTCACTTAATAATTTTAGTACTGTAAGTTCATTTGTTGGCCTCCAAAATTTATAATTGCAATTCTCTTCACTATGACAATCACAACACACAAAGCACCCTGTTTTTTCAGTCAAATATTTGACAACTTAAAGCACAAATATACTTCAAACTAAAGAAAAGAAGGAGAAGTTCATTGAATCTCATGTCTTTCCATATTTATGGGTTGCTATGAAATAATTTTGCAATAAAAACATTAGTTTCTTCTAGAGATTCTCATATTAGTTTGAACATTTGACCAACAATATGCAAATTCTTGTTTGTAAAATGTTGAATCTTGTTACCTTGACTAAATTGAGGAAGAAAAATAGATAACTCGAAAATTAAATTACAGCAAATATCTTGAACAATTTTTTCTTTGATTTGAATATAAGGAACATGAATTTCAGATTAGGAATTTTTAGAGAGAGAAGAAAAGAGGTACTAATTTTTTTTTACCTAAAAAATGAATTTGTTTTCACTTCCACGTTATTCTATATTATAATTTATTTTTATAATTTTTAAAATCTAGGTGTATTTATTTTAGTTAGTTGGCAGCAACTGAGTGGTTTACTTTTCCACGTCAGAGCATGTGTGTAACACGCGTTTTGATTGAAATATTCGCGTGTTTTTTTGTTAAATTTCGAATAGTTAAAGTGTCTCTTTGTGCACTATCAAAGTTAAAGGTCAAAGTTATAATTTGAAGCCAAGTTAAGGGTCCAATTTATGTATTATGCTTAAAAAATACGTGTAAATTTTTTAATTAGTTGGCAGCCACTGAGTGGTTTACTTTTCCACGTCAGAGCATGTGTGTAACACGATTTTGATTGAAATATTCGCGTGTTTATTTATTGAAAGATAGGATAGTTAAAGTGCCTATTTGTGCATTATGAAAGTTTGAAGTCAAAGTTAAAATTTGAAGCCAAGTTTAGGGTCTAATATATGTATTATGCCTATACAATTAGTACATTCATCCAAAAAGAGTACTGGTACATAGTTTTTTTTGCAAACTGAGATTAAAATATCTAAACTGTTACTGCATACTGCAGAATTTCAAACAATAGCTCGCGTGTCGCAGCTTAACATTAAGCATGAGATAATAAAAAATATTATGACTAAGAGGCAATATAATAGCGGGCAAGCAAAAGACAGTGTTCTTGATAGCTAAAGATTACATATAGGTGGAAACCAAGTGGATATTAAATGGTTATTTCTTATGGAATTCTCTACGTATAGCATTTCAGTTGTAAAATCATATTCTGGAACTACTGCAAATCTAAACAAAACCTGATAATCAACACATATGCTTCACAAATTGGACATCAGTCGCACATTTGTCTCTTCATGGTCATTCCCAATAAGCCATATTCACAGTGCCCACACCTGTTAAACAAACAAGTATATTACATCAAAAACATAACACTAGGGGTAAATCCTCACGAGCATCTTATGAAAGTACATAACAGGACAAACTGCAGAATTTCCGTCCACATAAACAAACAAAACTATATTTGGTTAAATGTTCCATTATTTTCTCAAGTAAGGAACGACATGGGACACAACACATACAACAACTACATGCAACATCTGAGTCTGCAGCATATGCACAGGTTTCAACAGCGTCACACACTGATAACAAGACAATCAAAATGGGAAAACCACTTCATATTTATATATGGAAGACAATTGTGAGTTGGTTGTAATATCCTACTTTTACAGTCATTCCGCTCTAAGATGTTTCATGTCCTTTTGACAACAGGCACCTTCAGAAAGGTATTATAGGTGAAACTATTCCAAATCCAAACAGCCATTCTTACAGGGGCAAACCATTTAAACACATGCATGATGCACTGTATAACAGATCAGCTACACGTGCTTGATAATTACTGATATATCAATGAGTCGAGCTTCTTTGTTTTATTGTTAAATCAAAGACGGCCTTTTATTTCCTATTTTCCAACTTCTTTGTTCAGTTGTTATGATTATTATTGTTATTGTCATAGTATTAGTAAGTCCCGCTAAATAATTTTGTATACAAGTAGGAACAAATGGAGAATTATCAATGAAGATATGGGTGAGAACATCAAATTCATCAATAGAAAACAAGGAACTTGCCTTACAGAAAGAACTAGAAAAATTTCTTTCCAGAACGATTTTCATTGTCAGAGCGTGAATCACCAAATCCACTAGAGCGGCCTGAACCAAGTCCTCCAAAACCACTTGAGCGGTTTGAACTTCCAAAACCGCCACTACGATCTGAACCACCAAAATTACCAAATCCTCCCTGGCGATTGGAGTCACGCATGTCTCCTGAACCACCGAAATTCCCTGAGCGACCTGAGCTTGATCCACCAAAGCTACCTCCTGATCGTCCAAAACCAGATCCACCAAATCCACCTGTTCGACCAGAATATCCGCCTTGCCCCCCAAACCTGCCGCCAGAATTTCCATAGCCACCAGAGCGACCTGAACCGGAATCACCAAACCGACCACCTCCCATGCCTCCATAAGAGCGGCCCCCACCTCTGCCCATGTCACTGAACATGTCTGTTGCTCCAGCCTCTACTTCTATCCTTGGAAGCTTTTTTCACCAAATACATGAAGATAAGATGAGAAAATAAGAAATAGCCTTACAATTCACCAAATTTGGCCAAGTTAGAACAGGAGGATTATGATACTTAATTGAAAAGACTAGATAATTGCTGGAGCCAACTATACGCTGCTTCATTTTCAGCTCCATTCCAGTCTATATACCTCACGATTCAATACTATTCAATCAAGTAAGATAGTGATAGGAAATAGAAAATCACTGATTTTGAACTTCCCAAATAAATAAAGATTCAACTCCACTTGTCACTCTCTCAACAAAAGGGCAAGACACAAAAGATATGAAGAGTGACAAATCGTGCTCCATGAAGTAAATTACACAAGAACTTGAACTACTTCAAAGACATAAAAATTTAAGTTTGTCTACACTAGTATTCAAATAATAGCACACTACCACATCTCCCTCACATAGTAAAGCATGAAAAAGATGTACTAGACCTAACTACAGCCATTTACAATATGCCAACAAATACAATCCCCAACATCCCATTTCATGAGGCATATCTGCTTGAGTTACTACATTGAAATCATTGAGAGATATCCTCAATATTAATAGTAATAGAGGTGAAAAGAAGGCCAAAAATGTCTGAATCGTCAAAGTAAACACTACAATGCGCTATTCTTACTGCAATCGTAAAATATTTGGTGGTAAGAACTTATGATTCTTAGTAAAATACTTTAACTTTTTGGACCCCATGAAAAAGAAGGGATGCAGAAGTAAACTGCAGCCCTTTAGCACTAATTAGTTACAGTAGTCACAACTCACACAGCAGTTATAGACGTCCTCTTGAGCATAAAGCTCTTTTCTCCAACTGAGGTTCACATTCATCAGTGCCATAAAAAATAACATGGGGAAAATATGAATAGATGAAGTCAAAAAGTAAAAGCATCACCGATATTAGCCGCCTTACCTCGATAAATCTGCATCCTACATCACGTTCGATTCCTTTCACATCCCTATGTTGGCCTGACGAATGTATCAAAATTGCACTTCCTTTCTTCCCAGCACGCCCCGTTCGACCAGATCGATGAACAAAGATCTCTGATGAGTTCGGAAGCTCATAATGTACCACCTGAGCAGCAAAATATTTCCAAGTTTATGCAGGGAATCCAAAATATTACTAGAATATCACATTTGGGAGCAGACCTGTGGGACCTAAACCAAATTGTATACTCATTCCGAATAAACTAGAATGTTCTTTTATCTCAAGGGGATTCAATAGTCTATGTATAATTAAAGCACTCATTCTTGCCCTATTTGCGGAATGTAGTTTCTGACGAAGGATATCAACGGAATCCCCTTGGTTCTACATAGCTTCACCCCTGATCGTACCCTATTGCTTTAAATATGTAGAAAAGACTGCTACTTTCGGATACATCTGCTCACAATTGACAAATGCTTTAGAGATATATAACATCTAACATAGACTATATAAAGACCCCTACAAAAAACTGTTTCAAAGGAGAGGAAACTGAAGAAATTGCTTAGTCTGCATTCAAGTAAAGTGGTATTGAGTTATAAAATGATAAACCTTAAAAACACGAAGGATCAGGCAAGGTTGCTATTTAAATATGCAACTTCCACTGAACCCCTTCTATTACATGTCATGTTATTGGTTTGTTGATCAACGGGTCCTAACAGAGGGTTTTCTGATATGTTGCCTGCTCTATTGCTGGATAGTACAGATGAAAGAGAAGAAATGCAGTGATTATTGAACTTAAAAATCACAACTATGAGAACAAAAGACCAACCAGATCAACATTAGGTACATCAAGTCCTCGAGCAGCAACATCAGTAGCCACCAACACATTGAATTGACCTTGGCGAAAACCTGATAAAGTTCTCTCCCTCTGGGTTTGTGAGATGTCCCCGTGCAAAGCTTCACAGTTGAAACTCTTTTGCATTACATATGACAATTTATCAGCATCGCGTTTAGTTTGAGTAAAAACAATGCACTTGCCTCCTTTTGCATGCTCCTGCAAAAATGAAATGCTCAATTAGTTCCAGAGATTAAGGATTATCGAAAAATTAGACAACAGAAAGACCATTATCTTTATGTTGGTGGAAATAAATAGAGAGCGACTTAGAACAATATGATAGGCATAAGGTGAGACAGAGGAGACTGAAGGTATATCTCCATACGGTTATCAGAGGTCCAAGAATTGCTGGTTTCTGATGCATATCACAAGCAATTGAAAACAAGGAAATCCCATCAGCCAGTTTCTGATCAGAATCTCCTACCTGGGATATATCGAAAAATTAGCCTCCAAAGTTCTCAAAAATTAAGGAAATTTGCATTAAAATGTTGAGCATTAATGGACTCACAAGATCAATGTGAACTGGATTTTTCAGGAACTTGTTGGTAATTTTTAATATCCAACTGGGCATTGTGGCCGAAAACATCAGTGTCTGGTGCTTCTGCGGAACATTTTCTAATATGGTCTCGACATCCTCCGCAAAACCCACATTAAGCATTTGATCAGCTTCATCTAGAACAACAAATTGGATCTCTGCCAAATTTAAAGCACCCCTCTTCAGCAGATCAATAATCCGACCTGGCGTTCCCACAACAACATCAACTCCCCTGTCCAGGGAACTCATTTGGCGTGAAATGGGAACACCACCATAAACACACAGCGTATCCAGACCAGGAGCAGACTCAAAAAATTCTTTATCCACTTGTTTTGCAAGTTCTCTGGTAGGCGCCAAGATTAAAGCCAAGGGATTCCTTCCACGTCTGCTTTATAGAGAATAAACACATTGTTAGTATTTTACAACTGTAATTAGGTCCAAATTCGCAACAAATATTCAGAATCAAACTTAATAAAGTTGCCAAACCTAGCAGATGAAAAAACATTACATTATGCTGCTATCATATTTGTACTACTAAAAATATAAAATCCCAGAGAGAAAGCAGACAGAACAAACCCATGTTTCTCGTTGAAGCGAATGATCTTATCCATGATGGGAATGCCAAAAGCTAGTGTCTTCCCAGTTCCAGTTCTAGCTCGACCTATCATGTCAGATCCTTGCATTGCTGGTTCCAGAACAGCTCTCTGCACAACCCAAAAGAAAGTTAAAGTCACACCTCTCTTTGCCTTGCATCTCGTGAAGAAACTAACCTAAGGCTATGCATTAAAACATACCGTACATGACTAAATTAAGCTCATTTCACCAACTAAAACACAAGTAGACAGATCATTCTAAACGGGACTTCAAAGGAGAAAATCTTGATATAGTTAGCATTGTATTAGGTAACTAGTGGCAAATGAAGTGATCGAAAACCTTAATATATTAAGCATCGTATTAGCCAACTAAGGGTGCGACCTAGTGGCAGATGAAGTGATCGAAACCTTGAGGGCAAAGGTTAAATTCTAGCAGAGACAATAAAACCAAGTGTTTCTTACCATCTGTTCAAGTCTCAAACAAAATTCCTAGCAGTCAATGAAGTGATTGAAAACCTCAGAGGGCCAAGGTTAAGACTCTAGCAGCCACAATAAAATTTAAGTGATTACTTCCCACCAGCTTAAGCCTTTGTCAAAATTGTATAGTAACTGTATTGGTGGAAGGTAGCATGAAAATAGATGAGTTGCGCCTTTATAAAAATGTCAACTTCCTTGTTACAAAAGCTAGCGGACCAACCTCACGCCTTTATAAGAATGTCAACTGCCTTGTTACAAAAACTAGCCGACACCTCACAGGAGTAAACGATACAACCCTAAGTTACTCAAACCAAGAGAATATTTAACTTCATGTCTTCATCAACAAAAAGACTTCCAGGAACACATTAGGCCTTTGTTTGGTATTGCAAAAATGTTTTCTCTAATGAACATATGAATATGTTTTCTCCAATGAACATATATTCATATGAAGACAAAATTAGATATAAGAAAGTATATTACGCTTAGATGAAATGGTCATACACCAACATATTCCTTCATTGGAGGAAACGGCATCATTCACTCGACATTATTATATATCAAACTCGTTAACCCATATAACTTGATACAATCAACACATTGACAATCTTGCTTAAAACAGTAGGATTACCATATATCACTTAATTTTATACCTAACTAACATTAGGTAAAACACCAAAGCACCCTAAAGACTGAAAAAGATACATTTTTTCCAAATAGAAATGATAGTTGCTTTGAGGGATAACCTGAATAGGAAAGAGCTTAGTAATTCCCTTTTTCTCCAAAGCAGAAACGATCTCCTGAGATATACCAAGTTTTGATATCTCAAGTCCTTCATCATCCTCAGGTAAATTCGCCACTGCATATCCAGCTCGTAAATACCCACCTGAATGAAACCCTCTTACAGAAACCCCAAATTTCCTATCAACCCAGTTCCCATTTCTTGAAGTATTAGCCGTACTAACAGTGGTAAAGCTGTTAAATTGAGTATTTCCAGAAATGAACTTGTCTTCGCCGGACGTCGACGGCGAGAACAATAGATGAGTAAGGGCATTAAGAGCAACCCTTTTCGAGGCATGTAAAGAAGAAGACTTCTTCAATAGAATAAGGCTATTCATTTTTATTGCTTTCTTCAAATATGCCAACAGAGAAGAGATCAGCAAAATGGTATAGAAGGGTTTAATTAGGGTTTATGAAAAAGACGAAAGAAGCAACTGATTTAACCCAGCAAAATATGAAGGCGGTTGAGGGGTCCGATACTTTGGCTCTGGAAAACAGAGGCTGTAGAGATATTTTGGAGCTAAAGGGGTTTTGGGATCAAAAAAGGGGTTTTGGTGTATTCTGTGAAGGGTTTAAGAAGAGGAAGAGAACTAACATAAACTAGAGTCCAACATCCATATATAACTGGGCTGGGTTTGTTTTGTCTTTTGAATGGACAATAGATAGGGCTGCACTTGCTTGAGTCATTATAGTCAAATAAGCCCAACAAAATTTGGGCTGGGCTTGGAAATGTTTGTATACAACATTTTATCTTTAGGGCTTCTTAGGTGACAAAAGAAAATCAACCATGGTCATTTGTAATGTATAGATATGCATAAGGATATATTAGTAATTTACACACACTATATATATATATGTGTGTGTGTTTATAAAACCTAGTAAACTTATATTTCTTCCAAACAGTTTCAATTTTAGATATGAGTTTCGATCGTTATTTGAAGTCTTTTGATATATTATTCGCTCAAAACTATTCAGGTTGACAACCCATTGAATTTTAAAGTCGACCTTTCAAGAATCTTAAATAGGTAATAGAGTTTTTAAATCCCCGACAACTCAAATCTCCTCAAAATGGTCCTAAATTTTAGATATGATATGATTAAAATCCCAACTCAATATGTGTTCAAATAAGGATTGACTTTTAGTTTAAGTTAGAAATCTCAACCAATAACTTTTGACTTATTTTTATCATTTTAGTTTAAAATAAGTACTTTTAATTGAGCACATTTAAATTTACCCAAATACTCTAAAAGTGCTTAAAACTCAGAGGTAAGTTCTAATGTTTTATGAGTGGTGGTTAAACCGGTATTATTGTATAAGATCGAGTGTTGGCCAATCAAGAACTTTCATGTCTAGAAGATACATGTTGCGAAGATAAGGTGGATGTGTGGTCATGCTAGGATTGATAAGAATGGAAATGAGGATATCCAAGACAAGATAGGTGTGGCTTCCGCGGTAGACAACATAAGAGAAGCGGGACTGAGATGGTTTAAATATGTGAAGAGGGATACACATAGAAACATCAATGAAATAAATGCGGGAAGTTAGTTATAGAGAGTACAAAGAGAGGCACATGCAAGACCTCATTTGTTTCCATTAAGATTAAAATGTCTGAATCTGAATACACATCTGAATATTAAGATTTACATTAAGATTCAGGTGTTTTGATCTGAATACACATCTGAATATTAAGATGTGGTCTCTAAATTCGAACACTAAATAATTAATGCTATTTGTTTTTAATATCTGAATGTGCATGTGAAATTAACATTAAATTAATAAAATATCATAAAAATTTCATTTCAACAAAATATATCACTTTTGATAAAAAAAATTAAAAGTTTTAATAATCATGTTTTGGAAGTACAATTTTTTTCATTCAAAAACCTTGATAAACGTCAATACACCAACAGTGTTCTTGACACAGTCAATACAAGAAAATTATTAATATAAAAAAAAAACTTGAAAGGATTTATGAAAATTTACCAGTTCAAGAGGGAAAAAATGGTGTTTGATTGAAAAAAGAGTGAAAGAAAGTTTTTAGTTATGAGATAAAAAGGCACGCTTAAAGCAGAGAAACAATGATTTATTATTTGATAACTTATTAAATGAGTCTGAATGTTCTTAAGAGTCTCCTTCAGATTTGATTCATTCAGATCTCTTCAGAACCATTAAGAGACTTTTTAAAAAATAAAACAAATAAACTTAATGGGTTGAATTTGAATGATTCAGATTCAGATTCAGACCTAAAAACCAAACGTACTCAATAGGATGAATCTAAATGACTAAGATTCAAATCTCTATTAAGTGCAAACAAATAAGACTTAAGTCAAAGAAGTCGAGGGAATATGTGATAAGATATGAATTAGTGATAAATATAAGTTATTACATAATTTCAGATTAGCGATGACATGACCTAGATATGAGAGTTTGGATGACATGTATTCAACAAGAAACGGACAGTGCATCATCGAAATTCAGAAGATGATAAAATGGGACCAAGAAATAAGAGAAAGATACAAAGAGAAATGGTGGAAATGGCCAATAAACAAAGTTGTGGAGCTTTCTTCACTCTGCAGTCCTTGTATGAAAACCAAAAGGCTACAAAACACTAGTCCAACAAATCAATATTTTTTTATCCTTACAAAGACCCAATACGAAAACATCCGTCAATTTCATACGCCCTTTCTTAGCACTTGTCTTTTCGTTGCCGTCCCAATATTCTATTCAATCGATGGATTCTACTAAACAAATTAAAATATGGGGTTTTTCCCTCTTTTTCTTCAGCTTCAAGAACCCCCATTTCACCTGCCAATTTTACTGGGAATTCTTGAGTGGAAAATGAAGAGGTATAGGAATGGAGAAATATGGGATTTTGAGGAAGAAATGCAGCTTCTTGGAGATGGGTTTTGTGATCGGAGAGAAGTCATATTGGGATTGGATGGTGATGCCACTTGTACTGTTTGTGTTTGTATGCCTCTTATCCCTTTTGCTGATGAACTACCTGACCCTCCTCCTATTCTCTCACGAGCAGTTGCTGGATGCTCCAATCACAATAGCGTAGGAGGTATTTCCTTTTGCACGTTTTTGCGAGTTTTCTATTTGAACTATTATTGTTTGCGTTAACTACCTGAACTATCAACAACTAGCGAAAATTTATGGCAAATTAAGTTGGTGCCTTTTGGCAATGGTATCCAAACAGTTCAAGATGCATTTTGATAAATAATTGGTGATAATGTTTGGGGGAGGGGAAAACAGTTAGCTTTAGTTGAAGATAATATTTTTGAGTTCTCTAAGTGGACTATTGCGAGGATATGTGACAGGAAACTATTGTCCGTTCTAATTTTGTCTACTTTATTTAAGGATCAGTACTCTACTGCTCATAGTTCTTAATAAAGACCCTTTTACAGAAAGCGCCGCGAGGGATGCTTTAGAGCTAGTCATGGCTAATGCTCTTTCAAAAGCAGGCTCAACACGTTTCTGTGTGCAAGCTGTTTGTTTGGCTGTCTCTGGAGTCAACCATCCAACAGATATAGAACGAATAATGAACTGGCTTAGGTATGTTTAAAAAAATTGATACTTTCTTATTGTCTTTCCATATCAATTTATTCATGTGCTATACTTTTACTGTGTGTGTTCAGCACTAGTGGCTAGTTTCTATATGTTGTGTTCCTAGTGTGCCCTCTGCTGCTATGAGGTGAAATGAAGTGCCATTAGAGATGAGACACTGCTCTATCGGAATACCCAATTGTACCAAGGCTGTTTGAAATGGTTGGAAAATTATTATATGATCTTTAATGAAAATTCACTTTCTAGCCATTGAAGATGCATTGTATCGCCCTTTATCCTTCTTACTTGGTAACTGGAGACTTGACTCCATGTGTCACCATTGGCACATCATCTTGTGAGTTGTCACTGGAGAGTTTCTTTCATTTTCCTTCCCGTCTTCTGAACTTGTCAGTGCTCGTTATTTGGATTCATCACACTGCTGTTTATCTGCTATATTTCATGATTTTTCTCCTCTTTGACTTCATATTTACTTTGGTATATTTCCTTCCCATAAATTTCTTTCCCTTAATTTCTTGTAGAGATATATTCCCCAGCCATGTCCAATTCTTTGTTCAGAATGATGCTGTTGCAGCTCTTGCAAGTGGAACAATGGGAAAGCTTCATGGTTGTGTCCTTATTGCTGGTACAGGAACAATTGCTTATGGCTTCACTGAAGATGGGAGAGATGCTAGAGCTGCTGGTGCTGGGCCTGTATTAGGAGATTGGGGAAGGTATGCATTGCCGTCTTATTTTCAGGATTTAAAGTGATATTTCATCCTTTTGGCTTCTTCTCCCGCATTTCACAAGTTCATTGTCTACTGTGAAAGTTAGTGAGCCAATAAAAGTTGTTGCTAATGATGCTTCATTTGATATATTTGGCTGACAAAATGGGCACTTACATCTGAAGATTTCCCCCCTAAATTTCTGCTGTGTCATATTTAAGCTTAAAGAATTCCTAGTGGAAGTTATCTGTTTGGTTACATCTTTGATCTTCCAAACCTCATACCAGATTCCATTACCTTGTCATTTTAAGTTTCCATTTTTATGCTGTTTCAAACTACCTGGCTCTGTAGTACACATTTTGTTTTGATCCTGTTTGAGATAATTTTGTTTTCTGAATTTGTCCTGTTGATTTACCTAGGCAGCAATGGCTTTTTAAATCTTTTGATTGTTGTACTTTTTCTTTGTTTTGGTTAACTTTGAAGGATCTATTTCTTGTTCACATGCAGTGGATATGGTATAGCTGCACAGGCATTGACTGCTGCAGTTAGAGCCTATGATGGTCGTGGTCCATACACTACACTTACGCCAAGTATTCTAAGGAAGCTGGATCTTTCTTCTCCTGATGAGCTTATTGGGTACTTCATCGAAACTTGAATCACTAATCTCATCAACTTTTCTTATGCGCAGTTGTTCTTTTAAACAATTTACTGCCTCAAAGACATGAACAAACAGTAGCCTATCTGTCAAAATTTGTTATCGAAAAGATGCATGCACATTTGTGGACTTTACTCATATTTTCAAAGAGTTTTCCTTTTTAAATGCATAGGGATCACATTTGAACTTGACACCTTGGATGTCAAAGGAACAATATTTAAAACATTCACCAGTTATCATAGTATAGATGCATAACGATATTATATATTAACTTTGCAAGCTTATGTTTATGTTGATTATGAGTTATCCCTGTCTAAAATATAATCCATTATTCAATTAATCAAAATACCATTTCTCATCTTTAAAATTATCTAGCAGGGAAAGGAGTTCATGTGTCCCTTGTGTGTTTGGTGAATTATTTTTTCATGGTCAAAGCACATATGATACATATAGTAGAGTCGCAAATTGATTCTAAATAGGACTCTGCATGCTCTGAGATAATATTCTTCATCAACAAAGTTTTCACTACCATGGAGGCAACGTTGTAGTAACTTGTTTGAGAGTTTTGAGTAAAATATAAAAATGTTATCATGCTTTTTACTTATCTGTCCATTATATGGAAACTATGGCAGTCTCTTATCTCTTCTAGGTTGATTTTTTATGCATCCATATATATTCATGTCTTCATTAGCCTGAAGAAAATTTTCTTTCATATCTTGTATCATCCTACATCATGGATGTCTTTACTGATTTATGCATAGTCCTGAAGGAATATATCATTTCTTGTAACATATATACAGTATATATTCTTATGCTCTTGACAGGCAGTTGCTCTAATCTTCTATTTGAGAATAATAGTAATACCTTGAACTACTAAGTTAGATCTTCTTGATTTGTTTTTTCTGTTTAGATACTTCTATTGTTTTTCGTAGTTCCTTCATGGGGCTTATCGGATTTGTATGCACAAGAGCTCTTTGGATCAGAACATTTTTTCATTAATTTTCAGGTGGACCTATTCAGATCCATCTTGGGCTCGGATTGCGGCTCTTGTTCCAGTGGTAGTGACTTGTGCAGAGGGAGGTGATGAAGTAGCAAATAAGATATTGAGAGATGCTGTTCAAGAATTAGCTTCGAGTGTTAAAGCTGTTGTTAGAAGACTACAGTTGTGTGGTGAAGGTATGCTGTCAATCGATTAAGTGATTGCCTTTTTGGGCTGCAGTTACATGAAAATGTTTTGATATCTTCCATATCTAGATATCTGTATGTATCTGTATTAGTCTCTCCATATTTATTACCTCCAAGCACTGAGCTTAGCCTTAAAAATTTGGTAAATCAGTTTATGTGTTTTCTTCTGAAAATATGACTTTGCAGTGAATTCTGCTGAAGTATTGTACATGTAACAGAACTTTAATCATGATTTAATCTTTTTCTACTCTATGCTTGACTCGGAACGTGCCTATAAGAGTCATAGTTGAGAAGTGCGGTGGTGCTGGAAAAAGGAATAGTAGTGATCTGAAGCAATTGCACTTCTATAGTTTCTTCTTGAGATTGCATATACTAAACGTTTACAGGTTCAATAATTTTAAACTTTTTCAAATAATGGACTTCCTCAATTATACAATTGATTTGAATCATGTAGAGAATGATATCATCTGATTGAGAATTGATGTCAAACTAGTGGAATGTGTTTCTTCCATCAGATTAAAGTTTATGTGGAAGTTAACAAGGCCAACTTAAAGTTTTTTCAAAGGGAAAGAACTAGGATAATGCTTTGCTTTTTGAGGTATCAAATATTAGGAGTAAATGATATGTTTAGTTGTATCTTTAAAGCTAAATATTAGCTATAACTTGAGTTTTCAAAAGAATCCCTCTAAGTCCTAAGCAAATTATCAACAGAATATGTTGGTACGACAATACAGGATAAATACACCAGTGTGATCCCATAAGTGGGTCTGAAGAGCGTGGGGTGTACGCAGACCTTGGGAGAAAATTCTTCTTTACCTTGTGTCATATATTATTTAGGATTTGAAACTGCTGGGTGATTTATTAGGTCTAACTAAGATTTATCAAGATGTAGCATGCTTGAGATGTCATTATTACTTGTTCAGCAGCAATCCAGTGTGCTAAAAAATTGTGCGGCTTAGTTGACTTCATGATTATAAGCTCTTTATTTTCCCCAAAAATGTTCCTTTTTATTGCATTATCAAACTTGTCTTACTCCTCACTTGCACAAGATTGTCTCCAGGCATGACTAACAAGTTGATTTCTGAATTAAATTCTCTGTAGACGGAAATGATACATTTCCTCTTGTTATGGTTGGAGGTGTTCTTGAAGCCAACAAGAAATGGGATATAGGAAGAGAAGTCATTAACTGTATATGCAAGGACTTCCCGGGGGTTCATCCCATTTGTCCGAAGGTAAGCATATTTTCCTCAATAATGCTCGGTATAATTTCTCACATTGAACAATAAAAAAGGTTATACTCTACCAAAAAGCTATATCCTGCAATGTGTGAAATGTTAACTGGTTCTGCTACCATTGCACATCAATGTCTCTCAACCAATCGGTCGTCTCATTTTCTCAACTCTTTGGTATTAGGTGGAACCTGCCATCGGAGCTGCTTTGCTTGCTTGGAACTTGTTGGCTAGATATAGTCGACAAGGGACTTTGAGAAGTGAAACCTATTCTTCTTAAGATACTTGATCAATTGTACAGCGCGTAAGGATGAATGGAAGGTTATTTCAGCATGTATTCCAGAAAGAAAATATGTGTTTTGTTCTTCCATTTTTGTTATATAGATTCTTCTTCCTCTTGATCAATTTTTGTTCATCTTCTATATACTGAGTTGATATTAGTTAGTAAAGGTAAAGTTTGTTCATCATTTGTTGTATTCTACAAAAGTTATGTTACCTCTTCCCTGTTTCTCTTTTCTCACTCTCCACATGACTGAGAAATAGTTGTTGTGTATATACCTTTTTATACTAACGGACATATTGTGTCATAATCTTATTCACGTATCATAATTTTATCTATCGACTGACATTTATTAAATGTCGATCGACGGATAAGATTACGCTACGTGTTCCTTTATTCCTAGTTAGTCTTCTATTAGTTTTTGGATGCCCTTCTATAATGGTTCCTTGTGTATAAAGATTATACAGGTTAAATGATTACTTCACTTGATTGCTAATAAAGTTGCCATCGGATCAATATCTGACTAATTCAAATAGTTGTATTACTTGGAGACCGCGTACACTTGCATATAAGTTTTGGAACAAGTAACTATATACTTTGTTGTATGTTAGGGTGTGTTTGGTATGGAGGAAAATGTTTTCCTGGAAAACAAGTAGTTTTGGACTTATTTTCTCATGTTTGGTTGGTCAATAGAAAATATTTTCTGGAAATGATTTTTAGTGTTTAATTTATAAATGAAAAATATTTTTGAGAGACATCTTTTATTTTTACTAGAGTAAAAAATAATTTATGAAATTGAAAATATTTTTTAAAAACAAATTTTTTTGGGGGTGGTGGTGGTGGGTGGGGTGGTGGGGTGGATGGGGGCAGGGGGAGGGGGTAGGAGTGAAAAAATAAAAATTTGAAGTTGAAAGTATTTTTAAAACAAAATTAATTTTTTGGGGATTTGGGGCGGGTGGGGGTCTGGACGGGGGGAGGGAGGGGGGGTAGGAGTTTAAAAATAAAAATTTGAAGTTGAAAATATTTTAAAAAATAAAATTAGTTTTTTTGGGAAGGGGTGGGGTTGGGGGGGAGCTGGCCGGTGGTGGTGGGTGGGGGGTTAGAGATCAAATGAAAAAATAAATTTTTGAAATTAAAAATATTTTTTTTAAAAATTGATTTTCCCCCAATAAAATGTAATTTGAAATTGGAGGAAAGTTTTGGAAAATGTTTTCCTTAATTTTTTAAGGGAAGTCATTTTTCTTAATTTTGAGGAAAATGAGTTGATTTGGAAAACATTTTTCAAGATTTTGTCCCAACCAAACATGAGAAAATTGGAAACTTCATACCAAACACACAGTATTAACAGAAAAAAAATTACACAAGGACACTTCCACACGACGATATTAATTGGGATGTCTTTTGAACGTTCACTTAGTTGGGATGAGAATAGCTAGAATTTTCATATTTTCCTCTCCACCTGTAAATTATTAGATCAAATGCAAGATTAATGACTAATTAAACAATAATATTGCAAAATCTATTGTTGGATAAAATGCAACTGATATATGATCACTCCAATATTCAAACCTGTATAATTCATCTTCATTAATAGGAATTTGAAGTTCCAAGTCATGATCTTCAAATGGCTTGAAGATTAAGTCAAGTTGATCATCATGCATTTTGTCAAGAGTTGAAGGGTTTCACTATATATAAATGAAAGAGATATATTTTAATAAACAAACACATTAACGTAACATTTTATTCAATATTGAGAAATATATACAAAAGTATTATGTATTAAGAAAAAAAGGAGCATACCTTTGGAGACTTATCCTTGTCAATTATCTGAGCCCTTATGCCCTTCATATATAAAAAAAATATTTCATGAACTTGAAATTAGAAATCGAAAATTAAGTCTACTTCTACATATGAAGTACATCATAAGATTGAGTTTACTTAAAAGAATTTGTAAACTTACCTCATAAAAATCACCCGATATTATAATTCGTTGTATGTTCATTGAAATTCTAAATTCTCTCCTCAGACATTCAGATATCGATATTATGATTCGTTGTATGTTCATTGAAATTCTAAATTCTCTCCTCAGACATTCAGATATAGTTTGTGTCCTTCCTTCTCGTATCTAAAAAAAAAACTATGAATAAGGTAAGATTTTCTATTTCTTTTTGTAAGTTTATAAAGTTTTGATCGATAAAGTTATTTTTCTAGTTTAATAAGCATAATAAAGGATTTATTATCGATCTCAATGTTATTTTTAGTGCGGTTGGAGATGCTCTCTTTAGGCTTTTAAGTACTGGCATAATCCAATCATTTCCTTTTCTGCTAGCCTCAGCTTCCTGAAAAATTAGAGCAGAAAATTCATTAAAAATTGAATATTTTGTCACTTAGCCCTATTGCTACAAAATTTTAAAAATATCATGTAATTAAAAAAATAGAAAAATTAGTTCTTACAAATGACTCAATAATTTCCTCCACAGAATCCTTGGAGAAACATTCATTGATTATGGACAACCTACACGTAAATTGAAAAAAAGAAGAAAATGTTACTCTTAATATTTCATTTCAAAGCAAAATCTCAAAATAATAATTTAATTATATGATACATTACTTGTTCAAGATACTTCTTTCATCAATGTGAATATTTGAGGAAAATTCATTGATGACAGATCTAATTGTATCCTCATCACCATTTTTTATGCTCACCAAACGCTTCTCTAACTGAATTAATTTCTGGCATTTGAAAAAAAAGAAAAAGCAAAAGAGATATTTATAGGCAATAAATTTTTTTAGTGGCAATATAATATTTAGCGATAATTCATGAGTCATTGTATCTAGCGTTGCTAATACCTTTAGCCCCGAATTCATATAAAGTGTTGGTTATAAATATATTCATATTATATTATTAGCGCTAAATATAATATTTCTGTATTTGTTGTAGTGTATGGTAAATTTTTGAAGGAAAGGAAAAACTTGTACTGACCTGTGAAGGAACAAAATGAATGGCTAGTCCAGAAGCAACCACTTCTTTACCCCTTAGTTTTTCTCCTGTTAAGCCCAAGCATTCCGATCCCCTACATACATACATACATGTAATTAATTAATTAACATATTTTGGGGGTGGGGTGGGGTGGGGTGGGGAATACATAAAAAAAACTCATTTAACTTGGTTGAATAACTTACTTTAACACTTAAACTATATGGCTGGTTTTTAATTCACTTCAAAGATGTTAAGGGGTATTTAAACACCCGTATAGTTTAAGTGCTAAAGTAAGTTATTCGATCAAGTTCAATTATTTTTTATTTATTTATGTATTTTCTCTATTTTTGGAGATGTATCATATTATTTGGTATTAATGTATGAGGTAGGAGTCAAGTCTAGTGCTTACCTAATCGACCTGGAAGACGCGAAAGCATATATGAGAAGCCACAGTCTGGATGGAACCCTATATTTGTTTCAGGAGTAGAACTAAACTAGAACTAAACTGTAAAGTTCCATAAACAGAAAAGGTTAAACGACTTGAAATTAAATATCGACTTAATTCATACAATCAGATCATTTATAATGATACGATATATATACTGACCGCTTTCTCAGTGACGACAGAGAATTTCATTGGAGCCATCAAGGATGCATCCCCAGCCACTGACATTCCATGAACAAGAGCAATATGTGGTTTCTAGTAAGTATGAATGTGGTAGCAAAGCCAATACATTCTATAAATACCTTCAAGGTAAGAATCCCCTTCAAACAACTAATATACTCATTAGTTTAAATGAACATGTAGTTATTAATAAATAATTCAATAGTTCTAACATATATATATATATATATATATAGTAACAAATGAACAAAATAAAGGGAAAATTTAGAACTAGTTCTTGTGTTTCGTCTCTCATAGAACAAATGCAAATTCCCACCAGCAGAAAAAGTAAGACCAGCTCCTTATATATGTCCAAATGAATGAAAATTTAAAATAAAAGGTGTAATAAATAAAAGCAAACATTTAAACAGGTAGATACACACGTCCTATTTGCATTTTACATAGCTGATACACGTAGGCGTTGGAGGACATATATGTCAGCTAATATCAAATTAAAAGACACATTTATGTATAATGCTAAAGCAAAATAGATACTTCTTAATTAGTCCTTACCTTGATAATTACAAAATCAGCATTATCATCCTTCTCATATTTCTCAAAGTTCTGCCCGAGTGTTAATACCTAATTAATATAAAAGAAATTTTATAATTAAGTGAACATGTAATAGCCATTTTATAACTATACATATATTTTTATCATATAGTTATAAATATATATACCACTTCGGGTGATATATAATTTAAATGGTTAGGCCGATTCAATGTGAGCATTCTGGCGCGGCCGATTTCCTCAGGGACAACAACCTAATGACAACCAAAAAAATAACCAAAAATCGAATATTATATCGAAGAATATTTCGGATATTAATAAGATGTTTTCGTAACGTTGAAATTACGAATTTTTGATCAAACTAAGTCATTATATAAAGCAATTTACCAAAATAATATATTTTTCTAAAATTTTACAAAACTAATATAAACGTATTTCACAGTAACGTTTTAGGGTATATTTCGTTTTTTGAAAACTAACAGCGTTAGGTTTATATACGTTACTGTAAGTAATGTTTTACTCCTAAAACGTTATTTTGAGAAACGTTTTACTCCTAAAATGTTATTGTGAGTAACGTTTTAGGAGTAAAACGTTACTGTGAGTAACTTATATCAATCTAACGTCGTCAGCTTTTAAAAAATAAAATATACCTTAAAACGTTACTGTGAAATACGTTTATACTAATTTTGTAAAAAATCTTAAAAACGTATTATTTTAATGAATTGCTTTATATAATGACTTAGTTTAGTCAAAACCTCTGAAATTACCTCTCTATTTTGTCTCAGTACTTGTTGAGGCATGGGAAACATTGTGTTGCTACTGGGAATAGATATTATTGCCATAGTAGTACTAGAGAAAATGAACAAGCTAGTAATTAATAATTGTAATTAAAATTCACAGTAACAATTAATTGGGTGATTAATTCCACTTACTAGAGATTAACCAAAATTCTCTAATTTAATTGATTTCTGATAATCTGGAAGATATGGAATAATAAGTTGTTATTATAAATTTGTGTATGGGAAATGTAATTTATATATTATTACACGCTCGAACAATTATTAATAAAAATATATTCTCCCTCACTCTCTCTATAATGTGAAAGAATAATTGTAATAGCATTAACTTAATGAAATCTATTAATTTATCAGCTTAATCATAATAATTGAAAAAAAAATCAGCTATAGAACCTTGATAATTAAGTTAATCATCTAAAATGTCAACTTAACTTTACGTGAATGGAACAAATGATCAAATCCTATTAAAAAATAGAGAGAAAAAAAGTTATTGGGAATGAAA
>CM040624.1:83124878-83289189 GCA_022817965.1 Solanum lycopersicoides | reverse complement strand
CCCACCAAATCGATGCTCACGGGCAGCTAGTTTGTCCTGTTCGGTAAATAAGGAGAACTTTGTCCGAATATAAGTTCTCTTGTAGTAAGAAAAGACTCTCTTATGGAGAAGTCACACTACACTCAATAAAGGATTTACTGATCAAAGTGAGGCAAAGGGGAGAAGAAGAAGTCATCACCCCTGTATGCCTCTAGCAGAAATTAGAAGACGCATGCATTTCTCCCTGAAGATTCCGCATGGTCTTGTCGATCTTGCATTGACAACTGAAATAAAAATTGTTCTTGACCTTGGAGTGTTACGTACCATGTCTTTCCGCGGTTTACCGATTTCAACATAGAGCTGTTGATCCTAAAGGGTATCCAGATTTTGATGTTATAAGTAGAGATTCATAAGTAAAGATGCCCATAATTTTGAGTAAACTTACTGAAGCCATCAATAGAATTACAGAAAATGTTCACCATCGTTAAAAGAAAACTCAAGTAGAATTGCAAGTCGCGTTCGATCCAATGCTAATGACTTCACTTGGCGAGCTTCTTCTCTTTTTTTTTAGATTGCGGGAGACGATTCAGGGAGCGTTGCAGATCAGCTGATCACACAGCGATGCACTGCATGTATGGATTAAGTCGAAATGCTTTATGATATTGTCCACTAACAGGGCATCTTGAAGGAATGCTCAGAGGTTAGCTCAAATATGATTATTAATATCTGGGATTATATATTTTTTTCGCTAAGGTGTGGGGTCGGGGATGTAGAAAGGGACAGTTCATAAGGTTAGACATAAAGATTACTGTGTGGAGCCACAAGCTGATTTTCACGTTCGGGACCCAGTAGGCATCCAACAATCTTTTCACTTGGTGCTCATGTTGCAGAGCTGCGGTTCTGAACACATTCACTTGTCCTAGGCAGGTGTACTAACTTGTAAGAGCTAGTGTGATGGATCACAGCAAGCAGGCCACCCAAACTTTTGTTTGTTTTTTCTGATCATATTTGACTGAGCTTAAAGTGATTACTCCAAGCGCTAGTGAGTACCTCGGTGAAGAGGATCAACTGTGCGTTGTATCGGCCTACGTTCAAGTATATGCGATGGTTTTTGTTTCTTGTTATTTCTGTAGTGCCGTACAAGTTTATACTCTGTGCGGGGCCCCGCGAGGGGGTAACACTGCAGTTTAGGGCTCATACCCTATAAGGACGGGCTAGACGACCTATTTAAATAGACAAGTGTTAGAGTGCGTGTGGGAGTATTGGCTTTAAAAAATCTTTGGGGCATTGATGCGCGACCAACTCTACACACCGTCTTGCGTTCTAATTAAGTTTTGCTTATATAGTCCGGTTCACCTGTTGAATTATGCGTAGTTCTCGTTGGCACAACATGGACGTGGGTCACGTCCCAGGTTTTGATGTGAACTTGTCCCCGATGCCGTTGTTGAGGATTATGGGTCTCGGGTGGACATCGCTCATGTGAAAAAGACCAGTCATATCCACGTTAGAGAAAATGGAATCAGTGATGGGGGTGTTCGCCTTCATCTGAAATTGATTCCGCTCTTGCATGAGTCGGGGGGGCTTGATAACCATTATCCGGAATTTGAATAATGGTGCGTGCATGAGTCCAATGCTCAATTTGGATAACAACTCCCAAATGCCTCTAACTCTGGTAGTCGAAGTGGGCGAATAATTGCTCTTCAGGGTTGTAAGTCCCTCTTGGATGCGAGTTCCATGAGTGGAATTGATGAGCATTCGCATTCCAATTAGGAAGAAGGCGACTGTGCCCTTCTGTAGCCACCCAAAGCCAACTCATCCAAGTCAATGCAAGAATGGGGTCGCTGTGTGTAGGCCAGTTCTAAAGGATTTGTACGGAGTTATGCCCAACAAAGGCTCGCAATGCAACTCTACTCATTGCCAGTCTGCTTTTATCTTATGCAAAACTACTTTCTATCAATAGGTAGCCAAGTGTCTGGTTTAGAAAAAGGGCGAATCCGTCAGGCAAGAGCCAGTTCGGGCAAAGGCTGATGGTACAGTGAGATTTTATGTGTTGCTGTGTAAATGGAACTGATCTCACTACAAACCTAGACTTACATGCGCTTGTATATCCGCTGTACAATTGGGTGTGTCCATGTGACAGTGACGGTAGTACAGTGCTTGGTAATATGCCAGTATGCTCATAGTAGCATTATGTTTGATTTGAATAGACTACAATACGAACACTGCAGTTTCCTTGCTGTTACCTTCTTTTAATGGTACAAACTTCTAAGGCCAGGATCCCGGCAAGAAGTGGAGTCTGCAAGGAAAGCACGACCAATCTCGACTGAGAGGTGAAGGAGAAGTGTCGAGTCGCGAGAAAGAGCACATAATAACAAAAGTCGAGTTTTCCTTTTGGTGTACGAACTTTTGGAAAGGCAGGTCGGTACCGACCACATCACTCTCAATAGAAGTAATGGCGGGCACCACCTGCGCAATTCATGATTCAAGTAGGCCACGGAGGGACGCTATGCTAGCAGTCAGCCCTCGGATGAGCGAGCCTCCTGGGAGATTGGAAGGAATGTAGCCCATTGTAGCGTGGAAACCAATGGACACGCTTGACACTTATTTCGGCATGGCTCTAAGCAGTCCTCCCCCAAATTTTTTTTTTGACAAATTTCGGCCAATTAGATAAGCCCCAATCGCTCCTTAATAGCAAAAATGCACAGTTTAGGACTCGCTGCTGGGGGTTGTGCTCCACATTGTGCATAGGATGTGCCTCTGCCATTGATTTGTGGTGAGCTTCTTCTTTGTCAAAGACACCGCGTAGGATAGTCTCTCAAAGAGACGACGAAACAGTATCTGATCCATCCGTGAAAGATTGAATCGTGGTGCAAAAAACCACCCCGGAAGGCCCCATATCTTCTTTAATGTCTGCCACTTTGTGTGTACTCATAGATCCATACAGGCAAGTCTTCCATAGCTCAAAGATAGACTCCACCTCGTGAGTGGGTTTTCTCCATCTCTTCTTCAAGCCACCTAATGCGAACGGCGATAGTATGATGGCTCTTCATCCGTTTGAGAGATCAAGAACAACGAGTACCCTTGAAACCCATCCGAGATGAACATTACACGCAACCTTGCCTGTCTAAAACTCAAAAAAAATATTTCTACCAAGCGTGGCCATATTGTAAGCTCAAGTTAGCAAAGCCTTCTGCCCATGGCAGTTTCTTCTGCTTGGGACGTGATTAAGAACACATGATCAACCACCTTTTAAGTAAGAAAGTGAGCATATTGAGGGGATATAGACAGAAATAGATCTTTTTTTCTTCACCCGTAACTCCCCGGAGTTGATTGAAATGGATCAATTTGTGAGTCAACCGATATAACACCAGATTGTGAGGAATCTGCATGTATCCTGACGATGCCACCTTCTTCAAGGCCCTACAGTTTCAAGTTAGGGTATTCAAAATACAAAGCAGTTGTTGGAAGCGATGTACTTCCATACGAACAATATAGAATGGTTAAATAGATTAGTCGTTTTGGAGATATCAACACCACTCCATACCCCCTGCTGTTTTCTCCCGGGCCCGTGCATGAGATCCATTCAAGAACATTGCCAGGCTGGCCTACTCCCGTTCCAGTCTAAAAAATATGTCTTCAAGGGGAACTCATTTGAAAGAATTTACCCATGTTCCCAGAGAAGGGTGAGTTGCAGCAAAGGAATATGGAAGCAAGTGCTTGCCCAATGTCACAACTGTTTGAGTGATGTATATGATCTTCATTTGTGATTAAACGAGATAGAAGCACCTCTTAGCTAGACAGTCCCCCAGAATACGAGACCCTGGCTCGAAGTCATTATTGAACTCACGGGATCAGCTGCGAGAATTAGCTTTGGATAGTGTACGCTTCAACAATTAATGTACTTAATTTTTTTAATATTGCATTCTACAAAGCAATGCCAAGAGCTACATCTGCTCCAATGGGAGTAAATTCAACTCGGGCTGAGCCCTAGATGCAACTGTACCGATCTTCCACGATTAGAGTGTTAAACAATGGCTGTGTCCGCTCTTAGCTCATATACTAGTTATGAGGCAAGAATGTGACCAAGTTGGTCGCTCTTGCGACGCTTGCATAATAGTCTCAATGCTTTCCACAGGTGTTTGGTTCGCCTAACATAACAATGGTGCACAAATTCGTGCAAGTGCGTTTTAGACTACTTCTCCAAGCATTCAAATGGATCTCGATCCCAGTGGAAGCGCCAGACAATCTCGTTTGCTTTGTATTCAAAATTGATGGTAAACCCGGCAAAAGCAGACGAACTTTGACAGGCGTTCGAAACGTCTAGTCAAACAATGGGTGAAGGCAGCCAAGACAGCCAGAGTTAGAAAATACAACATGCGTGGATGAAGGATGTGCTAAGATTGCCTGACAGACAGCGGAGGGTGGTTGCTGCTAGTGGTTCTCTGCCTGCAGAGAGCGCTATGATCTTTTGGAATGGCATCGGAATGTGGCTGTTGGGTCGCTGGCATGTGCAACAACTTTCCAATTCGTCAGTACGAATGGAGGGTGAGAACGTTCCACCAGAATGGAAAGCAAGCAAAGATTTCCATGAAAGGTAATACCAAAATGGGCATGTGAGCGGGATTCATATATTTCAAGTTCAAACTTTTCTTAAGCATTTGCGGAAAAACCAATCGGCCACCACTCTCGAGGTCTTCAGAAAGGTGGTCGTGTCCTTGGGCGAGCGTGTTTACCGGGCACTAGAGTTTCGCATTCGATACGGTAACACTCTCCACGCCTGCCTATGAAGCGCATTCAGTTCAATATGTGTTTTGCGGATTGGCACGGTTGATAGAGTAAGTGGCCGCAACCAAGACTAGCTTCTGTCACCGTAACCAAAGAGGGGCACTTTCTATTGGTACAATAATCCCGTTTCCGCGAGTGTGAGAATAGCAGTGTAGTCTTAGCGCTTTATATGGAGAGAGTAGGCTGAGATTGATAATATAAATACCGTAAGAAGACGCCATGTCAGATAAGCACAAGACGATAGCTGTCAAAAGGACAGTCATCGTAGCATCAACCATGAGAGTCTCGAATGGAATTGGCAAGAGGGAAGTCATCTTTTGACATCCTGTTCAGAATCTCGAACATCAACGCAGATACGTATTGACCATTCCTTCGCTTTAACAGGTATAATATTGAGATCCACAAGGGTATGTCACTTCTCGAATAAATCTAGCTTCCGATGACTTATTGACCTCTGCCTTCAATTTGTGTGACAAACTCCGGTCGAACACTCGTATGTGACTGCTTTATAGGACGTGTTCCCTTTTTTATCCCCAAATGATGAATAGTTATCCTGGGACTAAGGTCCGACATTTCTTTGTACGACCAAGCAAACATCCTTTGAATTCAACCAATACTTGAAGTATTTCCTCTCTTCTTCAGGTGTTAAGAAGTGCACTAATGAAGATTGGGACGTGGATCTTCTAGAGGCCTAGATTTAGTTCCTTTGAGATCATGTACGGTTGATTGTACATCATCTCCAATTGAGGGGGGGGGGGGGCTGGACATTCATCATTTATATCATCAACGTCTGGACGCTTTTCCATTGTTATTGTGATATGATGATTGTGTCAAGTTTGATCTTCTCCTCACTTCTCATGAAGCTGTGGATGGATTTATCTTCCTCCTTCTTGGTTTCTCCATGAAATTGTTTGTCGTCAACAATTGTGCTTCTTTTCACCTCAAAGAACCATCAGTGGTGATCGACAATACAATCTTTTCCTTTTCATTACGTGATGGGGGAAAAACACTATGATCTCCTTTTTGTCAATCACTCACAAGAATCTTTGGTTTTTCATGCTACACAACCTCACTTTCGATAATTGACTTTCTTTTTGGTTCCCAAGCGATGAAATACAGAGGTATTTGGAGGTGGTGGCATATTTGTCCACTTGTTAGAGAAGTCTCTTCATCCTTGCGGCCTAACCTTTCAAATGCAGAAAACTACGGGGTGTCAGTCTTCCGTGCGTTCAAAACCGAAGTGTCGTTCTGGTGTTTTACCCTCCTACATCCCTCTGGTCTTGTCTGTAGAGGTTGTAGTGGATGAAGTCTATTTCTTTTCCCCTTTGTAGACGGAATTCCGAAGAGGCTCCAGTAAGTTGAATCCTAATCCAAATTTAGGAGTGGCGACATGATATCTTGCTTTCTTCAACTGGCAGCTGAGACTTTGTAAGCCCGGTATCTTTTCACCAGTGACTTGATCCTTGAGTTTATCCTTGTTAGTCAGTAGCTTTGTGTTTTCTGATTTGCAAGAGAATTGAGATTGAAGAGCAGAATCGATACCCAACGGGCGTTGCCAAATTTGTTCCGCCACAAATTTTTCCAAGCCGCTTTTTTCAACTGCGAGCAAAATAAATTAAAATAAAAATGTGATTTTATGTAACGAACGTTGTGGTACAAATTTCGTCTGTTCTCTTGATTCTCTCTCCTAAGCTTTCTCGAGATTCGAGGGCTTCCAGTAGCGTATTTCCCGAATTGTTGGATGAATGTAGACCTCCTTGAGATGTTGTCGATTCCAAGACGTCGGAAAGCGCTTCATTGTTGGTAGGTCGATTCCGAGGAGAACTCCGTTGATCACTACCTTCAAAGAAACTATGGATGTTAAGGTTGTTAGTTTGGCTCCAAATTTTGCTGGAATGCTTGTTTGAAGAGTTTTTTTTTCGATCCCTTGATTCATGTGTCATCCCTATTTATAGTTGTAAGGGGTGGACAAGGTTGCATATGGATTGGCCAAAGGATGTCATTATGACACTTGGCGTGCTGTTAAATTTGGTTCTTGCACTTGACTGGGACTAAACACCGCATTTGGACATGTGGCGTTCACCTTGTTGGTTTCGGATGCCCAGTCATCGTGACACGTGCATCGAGTTTGGGCTTCAAGGTGGAAAATGGACCTTGGGATTTCAAACTTTAATAAAAATGAACTCATTATTTGTAAGCCCAAATTATCATGTCAGCCCAAAATGAACACTGGTTTAATTCAATTTTGTCCCCAACATTGAGATATTGGAACTTCAATACAATATACAGTTAGTATTAACAGAAAAAAATTACACAAGGACACTTCCACACGACGATATTAATTGGGATGTCTTTTGAACGTTCACTTAGTGGGATGAGAATAGCAGAATTTTCATATTTTCCTCTCCACCTGTAAATTATTAGATCAAATGCAAGATTAATGACTAATTAAACAATAATATTGCAAAATCTATTGTTGGATAAATGCAACTGATATATGATCACTCCAATATTCAAACCTGTATAATTCATCTTCATTAATAGGAATTTGAAGTTCCAAGTCATGATCTTCAAATGGCTTGAAGATTAAGTCAAGTTGATCATCATGCATTTTGTCAAGAGTTGAAGGGTTCACTATATATAAATGAAAGAGATATATTTTAATAAACAAACACATTAAGTAACATTTATTCAATATTGAGAAAATATACAAAAGTATTATGTATTAAGAAAAAAGGAGCATACCTTTGGAGACTTATCCTTGTCAATTATCTGAGCCCTTATGCCCTTCATATATAAAAAAAATATTTCATGAACTTAAATTAGAAATCGAAAATTAAGTCTACTTCTACATATGAGTACATCATAAGATTGAGTTTACTTAAAAGAATTTGTAAACTTACCTCATAAAAATCACCCGATATTATATTCGTTGTATGTTCATTGAAATTCTAAATTCTCTCCTCAGACATTCAGATAGTTAATTGTGTCCTTCTTCTCGTATCTAAAAAAAAAACTATGAATAAGGTAAGATTTCTATTTCTTTTTGTAAGTTTATAAAGTTTTGATATGATAAAGTTATTTTTCTAGTTTAAAAGCATAATAAAGGATTTATTATCGATCTCAATGTTATTTTAGTGGTTGGAGATGCTCTCTTTAGGCTTTTAAGTACTGGCATAATCCAATCATTTTCTTTCGCTTAGCCTCAGCTTCCTGAAAAATTAGAGCAGAAAATTCATTAAAAATTGAATATTTGTCACTTAGCCCTATTGCTACAAATTTTAAAAATTCATGTAATTAAAAAATAGAAAAATTAGTTCTTACAAATGACTCAATAATTTCCTCCACAAATCCTGGAGAAACATTCATTGATTATGGCAACCTACACGTAAATTGAAAAAAAAGAAAATGTTACTCTTAATATTCATTTCAAAGCAAAATCTCAAAATAATAATTTAATTATATGATACATTACTTGTTCAAGATACTTCTTTCATCAATGTGAATATTTGAGGAAAATTCATTGATGACAGATCTAATTGTATCCTCATCACCATTTTTTATTCTCACAACGCTTCTCTAACTGAATTAATTTCTGCATTTGAAAAAAAAAAAAGCAAAAGAGATATTTATAGGCAATAAATTTTTTAGTGGCAATATAATATTTAGCGATAATTCATGAGTCATTGTATCTAGCGTTGCTAATACCTTTAGCCCGAATTCATATAAAGTGTTGGTTATAAATATATTCATATTATATTATTAGCGCTAAATATAATATTTCTGTATTTGTTGTAGTGTATGGTAAATTTTTGAAGGAAAGGAAAAACTTGTACTGACCTATGAAGGAACAAAATGAGTGGCTAGTCCAGCAGCAACCACTTCTTTACCCCTTAGTTTTTCTCCGGTTAAGCCAAGTATTCCCCTACATATATACATACATACATACATGTAATTAATTAATTAACATATTTTTTTGGGGGGGGGGGCGGATACATAAAAAAAAATTCCTTTAATTTGGTTGAATAACTTACTTTAACACTTAAACTATACGGGTGATTTTTAATTCACTTCAAAGATGTTAAAGGGTATTTAAACACCCGTATAGATTAAGTGCTAAAGTAAATTATTCGACCCAAGTTCAAGTTTTTTCTTATTATGTATTTCTCTATTTTTGGAGATGTATCATATTATTCGGTATTAATATATGAGGTAGGAGTCAAGTCTAGTGCTTACCTAATCGACCTGGAAGACGCGAAAGCATATATGAGAAGCCACAGTCTGGATGAAACCCTATATTTGTTTCAGGAGTAGAACTAAACTGTAAAGTTCCATAAACAGAAAAGGTTAGACGACTTAAAATTAAATATCGACTTAATTCATACAATCAGATCATTTATAATGATACGATATATATACTGACCGCTTTCTCAATGAAAATAGAAAATTTCATTGGAGCCATCAAGGATGCCCCCCACCCACTGACATTCCATGAACAAGAGCTATATGTGGTTTCTTGTAAGTATGAATATGGTAGCAAAGCCAATACATTCTATAAATACCTTCAAGGTAAGAATCCCCTTCAAACAATTAATATACTCATTAGTTTAAATGAACATGTAGTTATTAATAAATAATTCAATAGTTCTAATATATATATATATATATAATATATATATATATATATATATATATATATATAACAAATGAACAAAATAAAGGGAAAATTTAGAACTAGTTCTTGTGTTTCGTCTCTCATAGAACAAATGCAAATCCCCACCAGCAGAAAAAGTAAGACCAGCTCCCTATATATGTCCAAATGAATAAAAATTTAAAATAAAAAGTGTAATAAATAAAAGCAAACATTTAAACAGGTAGATACACACGTTCTATTTGCATTTTACATAGCTGATACACGTAGGCGTTGGAGGACATATATGCCAGCTAATACCAAATTAAAAGACACATTTATGTATAATGCTAAAGCAAAATAGATACTTCTTAATTATTCCTTACCTTGATAATTACAAAATCAGCATTATCATCCTTCTCATATTTCTCAAAGTTCTGCCCGAGTGTTAATACCTAATTAATATAAAAGAAATTTTATAATTAAGTGAACATGTAATAGCCATTTTATAACTATACATATATTTTTATCATATAGTTATAAATATATATACCACTTCGGGTGATATATAATTTAAATGTTTAGGCCGATTCAATGTGAGCATTCTGGCGCGGCCGATTTCCTCAGGGACAACAACCTAATGACAACCAAAAAAAGAACCAAAAATCGAATATTATATTTTCGGATATTAATAAGATGTTTTCGTAACGTTGAAATTACGAATTTTTGATCAAACTAAGCCATTATATAAAGCAATTTACCAAAATAATATATTTTTCTAAAATTTTACAAAACTAGTATAAACGTATTTCACAGTAACGTTTTAGGGTATATTTCATTTTTTGAAAACTAACAGCGTTAGGTTTATATATGTTACTGTAAGTAATGTTTTACTCCTAAAACGTTATTTTGAGAAACGTTTTCCTCCTAAAATGTTATTGTGAGTAACATTTTAGGAGTAAAACGTTAGTGTGAGTAACGCATATCAATCTAACGTCGTCATCTTTTAAAAAATAAAATATACCTTAAAACGTTACTGTGAAATACGTTTATACTAATTTTGTAAAAAATTTAAAAAACGTATTATTTTGATGAATTGCTTTATATAATGACTTAGTTTAGTCAAAACCTCTGAAATTACCTCTCTATTTTGTCTCAGTACTTGTTGAGGCATGGGAAACATTGTGTTGCTACTGGTAATAGATATTATTGCCATAGTAGTACTAGAAAAAATGAACAAAGTAATTAATAATTGTAATTAAAATTAACGGTAACAAATAATTGGGTGATTAATTTCACTTACTAGAGATTAACCAAAATTCTCTAATTTAATTGATTTCTGATAATCTGGAAGATATGGAATAATAAGTTGTTATAAATTTGTGTATGGGAAATGGAATTTATATATTATTACACGCTCGAACAATTATTAATAAAAATATATTCTCCCTCACTCTCTCTATAATGTGAAAGAATAATTGTAATAGCATTAAACTTAATGAAATCTATTAATTTAAATCCAGCTTAATCATAATAATTGAAAAAAAAATCAGCTATAGAAATAGAATCCTTGATAATTAAGTTAATCATCTAAAATGTCAACTTAACTTTACGTGAATGGAACAAATGATCAAATCCTATTAAAAAATAGAGAGAAAAAAAGTTATTGGGAATGAAAAGGTAGGATGGGGGTGGTCAAGAGGTGAGGATTGGGATCGTGGGAAGAAGATAATAATATTTGAAATATTACTTATTGAATGTGAAGTTTTGAAGAAATCTTAGCCATGGCCCATGGTACTAATCAAAGGAATTTAATTACTAAATACCAATTCAACACTTTTTCTTCATTCAAGAATGGTGTGGAACAATATTTTTTGTTTTAAAAAAATAATAATTTGTGTATCACTCTGAAAACTCCATTAATGGAGGTTTAGATTGTACATAAGTACAGAGAAAAGAAAGAAGAAGATCAGAGAAGAGAGCATTTCATCTATAGAAATGAGTTTACCATTTTCTCCAAAAAAATCCCAATTACATTGTACTTCAATATATTTATAGACTATAGAATTGTAACTACTTTCTTAACTAACTATAGAAGCTTCTAGAATATTTCTCACTACTTTAACTAAATCACACCATATAGCTTGTTCAATCTCTTAAGCTGATCAACACCCCCTCAAGCTTTATGGTTGAAACACATTTTTCATTCCAAATTTGCTCAACAAACTGTTGTGTTGTATCTTACTCAAACTTTTGGTTAATAGATCAGCTAGTTGATCCTTTGTGTTTATGTGTTGAGTTTTCAGCATGCCTTGGCAAATCCTTTCTCGAATGAAGTGACAATCAATATCAAAGTGTTTTGTTCTTTCATGAAAAATGGGGTTAGCTGCAATCTGAATGGCTGCCTTGCTATCACAAATCATATTCACAGGTGTTGTTATCTTGATCCCCAACTCTTTGTACAATCCTATCAACCAAGTTAACTCAGCTGTACATGCTGCCATGCTTCTGAACTCAGCTTCAGCTGAGCTCCTTGAAACTGTTTCTTGTTTCTTAGATTTCCAAGAAATAAGTCCTTCTCCAAATTTAACCAAGTATCCTGTAACTGATCTCCTAGTCTCCATACATGCTCCCCAATCAGAGTCACAATAAGCTGTGAATTTAGAAGTGTCTGCTGCAGGCATTAACAAACCTAAGCCTGGTGCTTCTTTGATGTATCTAACTACTCTAAGAGCTGCATTCAGGTGTGACTGTTTAGGACAGTGCATGAATTGGCTCAATACTTGTACTGAGAAAGAAATATCTGGTCTTGTCATAGTAAGATATAAGAGCCTTCCTATCAATCTTTGATATTTTGTAATGTCAGTTAATATGCTATCTCCTTCATCTATCCCTTCATTAATATGCTCATCATATTGAACTGATGTGAGCTTTTGATTCATCTCTAAAGGTGTACATGCTGGTTTTGCTCCCCCTAGGCCAGACTCAGATATTAGTTCTAATGCATACTTTCTCTGTGACATAAGTATGCCTTGATTGGACCTTGAGAACTCAATACCCAAAAAGAACTTTAACTCACCTAAATCTTTCATTTTGAATTTTTGCTGAATATCCAATCTAGTTTTGCATAAGAGCTGTTGATTATTACCAGTTATAAGCAGATCATCTACATAAACCAATATCACAACAATGTCATTTTCAGTGTGCTTAGTATATAGTGAGTAATCATAATGACTCTGCTTGAAACCCATATCTAACAAGGCTTCTGTCAGCTTCATATTCCATTGCCTTGGTGCCTGCTTAAGTCCATATAAGGACTTATGTAGTTTGCAGACCTTGTGAGTCTCCCCCTGTCTAGCAAACCCACTAGGAATAACCATATAAACCTCCTCAAGAAGATCACCATTAAGAAAGGCATTATGAACATCCATTTGATAGATATACCAACCCTTAGATGCTGCCAGAGCCACAACAGATCTAACAGTCACCATCTTAGCAACAGGACTAAAAGTCTCACTGTAATCTATACCTTCTTTCTGACTGAACCCCTGTGCAACCAACCTTGCTTTAAACCTTTCAACAGCCCCAGAAGAAAGATATTTGATTTTATAAATCCACCTACACCCAATAGGCTTCTTACCAGGTGGTAAATCCACAATACTCCATGTGTGATTGCTCTCTAAGGCATCAATCTCCAACTTCATTGCCTTAACCCAAGCAGGATCAGCAGCAGCCTGTTGAAAAGACACAGGCTCACACAAAGCTGAGTATGCTTTAAGTACATGTTGATAGGGCTGAGATAAACGAGAATATGTAAGCTGATCAGCAAGAGGATAGGAACATATATTGCCTTTGGGTTGAGTAACAAAATCCTGCAGCCATAAAGGAGGCTTGCTAGTTCTGTTAGATTTTCTGGAGGGAACAGGTAGAGTAACTTGTGGTGACTGAACTGTAGATAAAGGACACGGCTCATTATGAACAGAACTTTCAGTTGGTGAAGAACATACATCAGCAGGTGTTGAACACACAATATCAGTAGGAGGTAGCAGTAGATCCAGAACTGGAAATATAGGATTAGATGATTTATGTACATGTTTGAATGGAAATATGTGTTCATGAAAGGTCACATGTCTGCTTACAAAAAAAGAATGAGCATGTAGATCAAATAGGATATAACCTTTCTGTGTAGAATAATATCCCATAAACACAGCAGATATGGCTCTAGAAGATAATTTATCCAATACTTTAGGACAAGCAGCATAACACAAACATCCAAACACCTTGAGATGAGACAAGGATGGGGGATGCATATAGAATTTCTCAAAAGGAGACTGAAACCCCAGTAACCTTGAAGGAAGCCTGTTCAAAATATAGACAGCAGTAGATACACATTCACCCCAATACTTGAGGGGGATAGCAGCCTGGAATCTGATGGCCCTAGCTATATTTAGAATGCTCCTGTGTTTTCTCTCAACTACTCCATTCTGTTGAGGGGTATACACACAAGATGTTTGATGAACAATACCAAGTTCACTTAGTACAGACTGAAAGTTGTGACTCAAGAACTCAGAGCCATTGTCTGTTCTCAATGTTTTAACACTTGTGGAGAACACATTTTTAATTTGAGTAAGAAACTGTTTAAGAACAACTATAGTGTCAGCTTTGGAATTTATCAAAAACATCCAAGTATACCTACTAAAATCATCCACAACTGTAACAAAAAACCTTTTACCATTATGAGTAGGAACTCTGTAGGGTCCCCAGATATCACAGTGCACTAATTCAAAGATAGAACTAGATACAGTAGAGCTTAAAGGAAATGGAAGTTTTGTGTGCTTAGCAACAGGACACACAGTGCAATGAGATTGATCTTTTTCTGCTAAAGTCCTAAGAGACTCATGTCTCTTTATTATATCAAGAGGTGCATGTCCTAACCTCTTGTGCCATATCTCAACTGAGTCAGAAAGAACAGGTACATCATTTGACTTAACAAATTTTTTTGCACTAAGACTCCTACTACTATTCACCAGCTTCTTTGGAGCTTGAGTTGGTCCTCCTTTTAGTATATAAAGTCCATGCTGTTCCTTACCAATTCCCTTTAACCTGACCATTTGAGAGATCCTGAAACACACAGAAGTCAGGATAAAATACCACCATGCAGTTAAGCTCCTTAGTGATCTTGGACACTGATAGCAAGTTAACTCTGAAGTCAGGTAGGTATAATACATTTGACACAGACTGATTTGTAAACATACACGTGCTACCAATATGAGAAACAACAGTAGTATTACCATTAGGCAGATACACCTTATTATGTGCATTAGGAACAGATACATTACTCGTGTCTAATGTGTCAAGATTTGATGTGATGTGATGAGTAGCTCCAGTGTCTACTACCCATTCACCTGCATCATATGAACACAAAAGAGCAGAAGTATATATACCTGCATCAACAGAAGCAACCTTGGCAGAAGATTCTACTGTGCTATCAGTTCCATTCCTGGATAGTAACTGAAGAATTTGTTGATACTGATTCTGAGTGATAAATCCTCCAGGAGTTTGAGCTGCATTTGAGGAAGTTGACCCAATACTAAGAGGTGTATCAACCTAATTAGCATAAGCTCCAGAAGTCTGTCCTTTTCTTTTTGACTTAAAGTCAGTTGGATATCCAACAATTTTGTAACACTGTTCCTTAGAGTGACCCCTACAACCACAATGTTCACATTGCAACAAATATCTTCTATTCTTGTAATTACCAGATGAGCTTGCACCACTACTGTTGTAACTACTATATGAACTAGAGATATTACCAGAACCTCCACTAGAACTACCTCCTTTAAATGTGTTTGAAATTGTATGAGAGTTTGAATTCCTATTGCTGTACATGACTGTGCCTTCAATTGTACCAGATCCTAAGTTCATTGAACTCGAATTCATTAAATTTCTCTGACACTCTTGATCCATAAGCAGAGCATAAGCTTTGTTCAAGGAAGGTATAGGACTCATCATAAGAATTTGACTTCTAGGTGATGAATATGACTCATTCAGACCCATAAGAAACTGAAGAAGTCTCTGGTACTCACAATGTTCACCAAACTTCCTTGATTCTGGACAAGGACATGAGGGACAAGGTATGAGAGCATCATACTCATCCCACAGATCCCTGAGTTTAGAGAAGTAATCAGCAATTGTCATTGTGCCTTGAGCAAGAGTATGAATCTCTCTGTGTAAATGAAATATCCTAGATCCGTTGACTGTATCAAACCTTTCTCTCAGATCCAGCCATACCTTACGAGCATCAGATGCATAGACAACTGAACTTAAAAGTCCAGGTCGAACAGCATTCATTATCCAAGATAAAACTACAGCATTACATTTTTCCCACTGATCATGTAACACAGGTTCGAACATAGATTTAGGAAATCTTCCATCAACAAATCCTAACTTGCTACGTCCTACCAGTCCAATTCTAAACGATCTACTCCATAATGCATAGTTTTCAGATCCAGTTAATTGAAGAGAGATCAGAGAGCTACCTGGTGTATCTGTGTGTTGAAGAAACAGGGGATGATTGTGGTCAATTACAGGAAACGATGCTGTGGTTGTAACTCCAGTACTTGTTCCTTCAGTAGTTGTCTCAATTGCCATTTGCAGAATATAGATTGCAGCTGAATTTAACCTTTGATGCTTCCTTATGAGTTTCCTTTGAATAGGGATGAACTCTGAGCACCTAGTGGTATGATTTACAGCGGAACTAGTCTTTGATCGACTTGATCTGATACCATGAAAACTCCATTAATGGAGGTTTAGATTGTACATAAGTACAGAGAAAAGAAAGAAGAAGATCAGAGAAGAGAGCATTTCATCTATAGAAATGAGTTTACCATTTTCTCCAAAAAAATCCCAATTACATTGTACTTCAATATATTTATAGACTATAGAATTGTAATTACTTTCTTAACTAACTATAGAAGCTTCTAGAATATTTCTCACTACTTTAACTAAATCACACCATATAGCTTGTTCAATCTCTTAAGCTGATCAACACACTCCTATTTAGAAATGGGAGTTTGATGTACCAACACAGCTTTGATAAGTTGTACAAAAAGTTATTTAATTTGTACTATGACTATGGACTTATTTAATTTGCCTCTATTATTTCTTGCTTACACGTGTATGCATTTAAGTTCAATGCCCTCTAATTTTCCTTTATCTGGCAGACACGTGATTTTTATCTCTGTGGTGTTGTTATATATTAAGGTTTCAATATCATGTTAAGTAGATATTTTAAGAGCTCAATGACTACTTATACTGAAACAAAGTTTGTTCATCTCGACAAGTACTCGAACTTCTTATAATGATTACTTACAGTTCAATAAATGTTCCACTCACTTTCACTGCTTATTACAATTGATGAAAATGAATAGGATGCTTATAAAATTTATATGTAGGTAGATTCTATTTGGAAGAGGCAAATCACAATTCACAAAAATGTAAGTGATATTATTAAGCTATGTAGAACTAACTCTTCTATTAAGACTTTAGAAATCTGAAAAGACTATAATGTTTTTAGATTTGAACCTAAAGCTTGATCATGCTCCAAAGGTGACAGTTTTGCATATCTTTTAAGGCTTCGACTTTGACAGAAGAGATGAAATCTGTCTTTTGGAGTAAAATTCGTTAAATTAGATTCATGAAATACTACAAACTTATAGTTGCGATATTATTAGACCCTTCCAGTGATTTAGTGTTTGATGATTGTCTAAGAAGAACTTTTATGTTTGTTATTTATTTACAAACCGTACATTATTTTGATTGAATTGATCTCTGATTATATGAATTTGTTATAATTCATGAGATAGTATAGAGTAATGAATCATAAGGATAACTTTCTTGAATCCTCTATATGCCCAACAATCATTGCCAAGTATCTGTATATAAAGAGAACATTGATGAGTGAATTGTACTTTATTTTTCTAATAATTCGGAATAATAAAGGCCATTAAGCACCTACATCGGAGCTAACCTATTGAACTGAAACTATTAGATAGCATAAATTTCTTTGTACTCAAACGAGACAATGTTAGACAATAAGCTAGCGTAGGATTCAGTTCTTGAATTTATCACTTCTAACATAGGTATGTTCTCTAATATGTTCCAAGATCTTTGAGTTAGCAGAAGCTGCATAATGCAAAATTACCATTTGCAACCTTTTTTTTTTTTTTTTTTTTTGGCTTTAGCTTCTTTACCACTTCTGCACATTTTACTTTTTAGTAAATATTTAAGCTTTTCCTTATATGTCATCTATTTTGATTTGTTTTCCTCTTTTTTGCAGTGCCTAAGGATGACACAAGCAAATCCTGAAAGGTTACTTCCTTCTTGGGTTATAAGGTTGGAATGAACCACATTGTGAGATAAATTAAAAAATTTGTATCTGTGGAAATAAATCTTGGCAGCAATTAATTTTGCAGCCATACTTGTTGAAATTACTAGCCACCAATGTGAAAATTGGTAGCCATCAATGTGAAAGTTGGTAGCCACATTTGTGGAAGTAGGTAGTCAAAGTTTGGTATAAGTTTGGTATTAGTTTGGTAGAGTTAGGCAGCCAATTTTTGTTGAAATTGGCTATCACATTATGTCATTAATGATGTAAACAAGTGTTCAAAAAAACTCTATAAATAGAGTAGTAATTGAACACTTGAAGACACACCAAAATAGAGAAGCAATAGAGAGTTGAGAGAGTAATCCACAAACTATTTCTTAGTTTGTGAGAGAATAGTGTGCAAATAATATTATTGTGAGTTGTAAGAAATAAAAGAGTGTTGAGTAGTAGTCTTTTGACACTACCAAGTTTTTCATCAATATTATTGTATTACTTATTCGGGTATCATATTTACCCATTTTAATATTTGGTGTGTTGTTACTCTCTTCCTATTGCTATTTAGTTTGGACATTATCCTGGGTGTGATTATCATTTTGTCCAACAACGTGGTATCAGAGCCATGACAAATAATAGTCCGTTGTCCTTTCAATACCCCCGTCTCACAAGAGAAAATTATGAAAAATGGTGTCTACGAATGAAAGCTATTCTTGGCTCTCAAGATGTTTGGGATATTGTAGACAAAGGGTATACAAAACCCGCAAATGAGGAAACTTTGCCCTCAAATGAAAAGGAGGTCTTGTTAAAGACAAGAAAGAAAGATCAACAGGCCCTCACTCTTATCCATCAATGTTTGGATGATGGCATGTTTGAGAAGGTGGCTGATGCAACCACCTCAAAAGAGGCGTGGGAGATTTTACAAAATTCTCTCCAAGGAGTTGATAAAGTAAAGAAGATAAAACTTCAAACTCTAAGGGCTGAGTTTGAAGTTTTAAAAATGAAAGAATCTGAATCCATTTCGGATTTCTGCTCAAGATTGATGGCTGTTGTAAATCAACTAAGAAGATACGGAGAGGAAGTAGATGATGTGCGTGTGGTAGAAAAGATCCTTCGTTCTTTAACACCTAAATTTGATTATGTGGTGTGTGCTATTGAGGAGTCTAAAGATCTAGACTCTATGACGGTAGAACAATTGGAAGGTTCTTTACTAGCCCATGAAGAGAAAATAAAAGGAGAAAAGAAGAGCCACTAGAGCAACTTCTTAAAACTCATGCATCCTTCAAAGGATTTGAAGGTGAGAAAAGTTACAAAGGAAATGGACAATGGCGAGGCCGTGGAGGTCGTGGAGGTCGTGGAAGAGGAAGAAGTTACACCAATTATTTCAACAATGAAGATAAAGGTCACCAGTCATTCAGAGGTCGTGGTCGTGGTCAACGAGGAGGCAGAGGACGTGGAGCCTATCAAGGTACAAATGAAATCAGGTATGACAAATCTAAAATTGAGTGTTATAACTGTCATAAAATGGGACATTACTCTTGGGAATGTCGTAGTAATGTTGAAGAGAAAGTTAATCTTGTTGACAACAAGAAAGATGAAGATGAGTCAACACTGTTATTAACACTCAAAGAAGAAGATAAAGATGATTGCAGCTCATGGTATCTTGACAATGGAGCAAGCAATCATATGTGTGGCCAGAAAGATAAATTTGTGGAGATAAAGAAGACCGTGAAAGGTAATGTGTCTTTTGGAGATACCTCAAAGATCCAAATTGAAGGGATAGGTACAATTCTGATATCCTGTAAAGATGGTGGTCATAAATTGATTACCAATGTTTATTATGTGCCAAAATTGAAAAGTAATATTTTGAGTTTGGGTCAACTTCTTGAAAAAGGATATGATATTCATATGAAAAATATGCATCTTTGGCTAAGAGATTCAAGTAACAACTTAATTGCTAAAGTTCATATGGCAAAGAATAGGTTGTTTCCTTTGAATCTTCAAACTATCGATGCAAAGTGTTTGAAGGCTAATGTGCAAGATGACTCATGGTGTTGGCATATGAGATTTGGGCACTTGAACTTTGAAGCGCTCAAATCAATGGGAGACAAGAACATGGTTGATGGGATACCGCCAATCAACCATCCAAATCAATTGTGTGAAGCTTGTCTTCTTGGAAAACATGCAAGGAGGAGTTTCCCAAAGGAGACTACATCAAGAACAAGTAAGCCACTCCAACTTGTTCACACCGATGTGTGTGGTCCAATCGATTCACCTTCTTTTGGTAAAAGAAAATATTTCTTGCTCTTTGTTGATGATTTCAGTAGAAAGACTTGGGTATACTTCTTGAAGCAAAAATCTGAAGTTTTTGTTGCCTTTAAAAATTTCAAAGCACTTGTAGAAAAAGAAAGTGGCTATGAAATAAAAGCATTAAGGTCTGATAGAGGAGGCGAATTCACTTCAAAAGAATTTAATGACTTTTGTCAATCTCATGGAATTCGTCGCCCTCTAACGGTACCTTACTCGCCACAACAAAATGGAGTTGCAGAAAGAAAGAATAGAACAATTCTTAATATGGCTAGATGTATGTTGAAAGCTAAACATCTACCAAAAGAATTTTGGGCCGAGGCTGTTTCTTGTGCAGTTTATTTGAGCAACAGGTCTCCAACAAAAAATGTACGAGATCAAACACCTCAAGAAGCATGGAGCGGAAGAAAGCCAAGTGTTAAGCACTTGAGAATCTTTGGGAGCATAGCCTATGCTCATGTTCCACATCAAGGGAGAGCTAAACTTGACGATCGGAGTGTCAAGTATGTGTTTGTTGGCTATGACGCAAGTTCAAAAGGCTACAAATTGTACAATCCAAGCAATAACAAGGTGGTGGTGAGTCGTGATGTTGAATTTGATGAAGAAGCATCATGGAATTGGGAGGCTCCAGAAGAAAAAACATATGATTTTCTTCCATACTTCGGAGATGAAGAAGAACAGGAGACAATGGCACAGGATGCAACCCCGCCTCCTTCACCAGCAAATATTGCATCTCCATCTTCTCAAGAGAGTTCAAGTGAAAGACCACATAGGATGAGGAACATTCAAGAACTCTATGATGACACAGAAGAAATTACTAATTTTGATTTTTTGTGTTGTCTTTTTGCTGATAGTGAACCAATGAATTTTGATGAAGCTGTTACTGACAAAAGGTGGAGAAAAGCCATGGAGGAAGAGATCCAATCAATAGAGAAGAACAACACTTGGGAGTTGACAACTCTTCCAAAGGACCATCGAGCAATTGGAGTCAAATGGGTATACAAGATGAAGAAAAATGCCCATGGAGAAGTAGAAAGATACAAGGCAAGACTTGTGGCTAAAGGCTACAAACAAAGGCATGGCATCGACTATGAAGAAGTTTATGCGCCTGTTGCCCGCATGGAGACAATCCGTCTATTGATCTCTTTAGCGGCGCAAATGAAGTGGAAGATCCATCAACTAGATGTCAAATCGGCATTCTTGAATGGATATCTTGAAGAAGAAGTCTATGTTGAGCAACCATTGGGTTTTGTGGTTAAAAATCATGAAGATAAGGTGTTGAGGTTGAAGAAAGCCTTATATGGGTTGAAGCAAGCTCCACGAGCTTGGAATAGTCGCATTGACAGATACTTTCAAGACAATGGGTTTACTCGTTGTCTCCATGAATATGCTCTTTATATTAAAGTTCATACTAATGGAGATATTCTGCTTGTTTGTCTTTATGTTGATGATCTCATTCTAACGGGTAACAACCCAGTTTTATTTGAAGCTTTCAAGAAAGCTATGTCCCTTGAGTTTGAGATGACGGACATAGGGCTCATGTCATATTACTTGGGCCTAGAAGTCAAGCAAATGGAGGAAGGCATCTTCATATCTCAAGAAAGCTATACAAAGGAGATTTTGAAGAAGTTCAACATGTTTGATTGCAACCCTGTGAACACCCCAATGGAAAGTGGAACAAAATTGTCAAAGTTTGACGATGGAGAAGAAGTGGATTCCACTTTGTTCAAAAGTCTCGTAGGAAGTCTGAGGTACTTGACATGTACGAGACCAGATATAGTCTTTGCAGTTGGAGTAGTAAGTCGATTCATGGAAGCTCCTACCTCCACTCACTTGAAGGTCGCTAAAAGAATTCTTCGCTACCTAAAAGGTACAATTGATCTTGGGCTATTTTATTCTTCTTCCGATAATTTTAATCTTGTGGGATATTGTGATAGTGATTATGCGGGAGATGTTGATGATAGAAAAAGCACATCTGGTTTTGTGTTTTTCTTGGGTGATTGTGTTATTTCTTGGAGTTCAAAGAAACAATCAATTGTTACTCTCTCGACTTGTGAAGCTGAATATGTGGCAGCGACATCATGTACATGTCATGCTATTTGGTTGAGACGGTTATTGAAGGAACTCAATTTGTCACAAATTGAAGCCACAATGATTTGTGTTGATAACAAATCTGCGCAAGCACTAGCAAAGAATCCAGTGTATCATGATCGAAGCAAGCACATAGAAACAAGGTATCACTTTATCCGAGAATGCATTACCAAGAAAGAGGTAGAGCTCAAGTATGTGAAATCTCATGATCAAGTTGCGGATATTTTCACAAAGCCTCTCAAGTTTGAAGATTTTCAGAGATTGAGATCAAGCCTTGGAGTAAAGAAGAAAAATCAAAATTAAGGGAGAGATTTGTGGAAATAAAACAGCAATTAATTTTGCAGCCATACTTGTTGAAATTACTAGCCACCAATGTGAAAATTGGTAGCCATCAATGTGAAAGTTGGTAGCCACATTTGTGGAAGTAGGTAGTCAAAGTTTGGTATAAGTTTGGTATTAGTTTGGTAGAGTTAGGCAGCCAATTTTTGTTGAAATTGGCTATCACATTATGTCATTAATGATGTAAACAAGTGTTCAAAAAAACTCTATAAATAGAGTAGTAATTGAACACTTGAAGACACACCAAAATAGAGAAGCAATAGAGAGTTGAGAGAGTAATCCACAAACTATTTCTTAGTTTGTGAGAGAATAGTGTGCAAATAATATTATTGTGAGTTGTAAGAAATAAAAGAGTGTTGAGTAGTAGTCTTTTGACACTACCAAGTTTTTCATCAATATTATTGTATTACTTATTCGGGTATCATATTTACCCATTTTAATATTTGGTGTTGTTGTTACTCTCTTCCTATTGCTATTTAGTTTGGACATTATCCTGGGTGTGATTATCATTTTGTCCAACAGTATCAAGTAAAATCACTTTTTCATTTATAGCATTTCAGTTTAGTATTCATATTTCAGCATATATATTATCATTTAGACTCTAGCTTCAACAAATTGTACAAAAAACTATCAAATTTGTACAAAAGAAGGCTAAAGGAGGATAGAGCCGAGGATTTACTGAAAAGCTTAAAGAATAAAAAAAACAATAAAAAGAGTAAAGAGGGAGACGTGATCTTCGTTCAGAAAAGGTATTGTTGCCTCAAAGTTCACGTCTTTCATAGTTTTGTCGATGAATAAGTGAATGGGCATAGTACTCCAACTAATTTGAGATTGTGGAACATTTGGTTGATTAAACTCACCTAATTAAATAAAGTAACTAACCTTAATGTATTATATCCAATCTTCAAGCCAATTAACTATCTTTTCGGATGTTTGATTAAAATATTTGCATTCTGGGCTATTTTAGTTTTAAGCTTCATGGGCAGAATTTATTGATGACTTAAAACACTTTGGCCCCTAAATTGGTCTGCATCTTGCTCCTCTCTTTGACAAACTACTTGATTATTTTTAGTCTTTAGATATGCTATAGGAGTGAGTCCATTTTTGTGAAACTGACCTTTTCATTCAGTTTTTACCTATGTTGTTTGGACTTTTCAAAAATGGCAATAGGTGCATGTTAGATTCTCCAAAAGTAGTGAATATTTGAAGAATGTGAAGCGGGTGCGACATCGATGGGTAGATAAACAATTTCAATTTTAATGTTTTTTGCTTCAACAGTCCTTGCCAATCTAACATGAGCATTTTCTTTGCTTTCAGATAATTGATATAGGCAACAATCATTTGCTTGGAGTATCAAGTTCTGTAGGATTCTTTTCATAATTTCTCAGAAATACGTGATTTTCAACGGATTATTTACTTGTGTCTTTAAAATCTTTTCTTCTTTCTATTTTCCTTTTGTGTTGAAAACAGTTGCAACTTGAACCAATTTTTTAATCTCCGAAAATAGGAAAATGTGAGTATTACATGGTGTTCGCTTCGCAACTTCACAGACACTCATCAAATTTCATTTTCGGGAATTGGCAAGAAAGAGTTACATGTGAATGAGTGTAAAATTAACTGACGAGGACATGACAATACATGTTGAGATGGTTTAGAAAGCATTTCAAAGTATTCCAAGTAAGTAGCTCTCATACGAAGTTGGTTAAAACTGTCCATAAATCCTCTATTGCTTTTGAGTCCCTCTATGTTTCAGTTCTTCTGAGATTCTTTTTTGTAGTTGCAACAACTCTTTAGATCTACAAAAAATGTTGGACACAGAGACGTTTGCTTCCTGAGCTGAGATCAATCAGCTTCTCAGTCTTATTATCAACACTTTCTACGGGTACAAGGAGATTTTTATCCGTCAACTCAATAACAATTCTTCAGTTGCAAGTCTAGAGTGTTTTTTGTGTTCTGTTTGTGTATTGTTACGTCATCATCTAAGATAATGTAACTTCACACACTCGCTCTCTGTGATTTTGAAATTTGACTATTTTAGAACAATTAGTGTTTTTTGTTGTGTTCGTAGATAGCATAATGTTGTTTTCTAGAGTATTGTGGTGCCATCGATTTATATGATTTTTAAATTTGACTATTTAAGAGAAATCTGAGGACTTTTATTGTATTTACGAACAACTTAATTTGATCGGCTAGGATACTTTATAGCCCGCATTCTTAGTGCATGGTTTTGTAATTTGATTATTATTTTTCTTGAGGTTGTTTATATGTGTTGTCTTCGTGGATAGTTTAATGTGATCTTTTAGGATGTTGTAGTGTCATTGCTCTCTATGATTTTGCAATTTGATTATTTATAGAACAATTGAGTTTCTATTTGAAGGTTTTTAATTTGTAATGTCTTCGTATAGCAGATACTGAACTTTCAAGGCTCACAAAGATGTTGAAATGAGTTTTTTTTGAGTTTTTTTTATCTGTATTATATTTGTGGACAACTTGATGTGATCGTGTGGGTCACTGTGGTTTCATTGCCGTCTGTAATATTATAAATAAATTAAAAACTCGGTGGAATTCATTTCTGCTTCATTATGAATAGGTTGTGTTGTCATACGGGCATCTTGAACTGCAAGTGTTGATTTTCTATCTCAAGATATATGAAGTACTGGTATGTTGCATCAATGTGGCTCAACATTTGCTAAAACAATTCTCATTTTCTGAGATCAATCTGAAATCAATGATTGTTAGGTAATGTTACTCTTTCTTTATTTTGTGGATCAACAACTTCAATCTTATTAGAATGTAGTAACTTTATTAGAGTTTTTTCTTGTAAAAGCCATACCCGTGACAATGTGTGCTTATATTTGGTAATTTACTAGGTTTCTATTTGTGCATTTTTCTCACATTTAATGAATAATAAAAATAATTTAATGAATAAGTGTACTTAAATTTTGTAAATCAAAATTTCGTAACATTAATGATTTTTTTTTAAAATTAAAAGATATACCAAACAAACTACATAATATTTATCTTTAATGTTCATGTTTATTTTATATTTTATAGGAAGTGAATGGAAAAAAAAGGGAGAGAAAATTCAGTTTAAAATGAAATTACTTTTATTCTTCAAAATTTCACAAACCTCTCATAACTAACAACGACACATGAAATATAAAAAAGTAGAAAAATGAGTTATATGAAAAGAAAATTTGCATGAAGCCTTGAAGAACGAATCGAGCCGTGCAAGGACGCGGGATATAATAAGTATGCAACAAGGTTCTCCCCTTGAGACCGACTATAACAACTTGTGATTCTAATAGAAAGAAAGGCTTCCCAGAGTCATTGTAGTGCAGCTCTTGCTGAAGGGTGCTTTGTTTGGAAAGACGTACTCTTGTTGTTTTCTTGCTGCTGCGACCTCAATATAACTCTGACTATCCTCTCTCTTCTTTTGCGTGTGGCCCATGATGTTTTGATCCCTCTATTGCTTTTTTGAGGGCCTCACGGACTCCATTGTCAATAGTGTTCTTTAGCGGGAGGTATGTCTCGACTAATGCTTTTGTTTCAAATAAAAACGTGGAGCGAGGGGCTTTAGAGGGAAGAGGGGGGGGGGAGCTTTAATTGAAGTAGGGGTGGAGCTCCTTTTCTTACAATCAAGTGGCTTTCACTCCTCATAAAGACTTAGAAAGTGTCAGTTCTCATAGCGAGGAATAGGAGAGAAGAATAAGAATGAGTTTATTTTAGTCAATTGTTAGTTATATTTGAAATGTAGCGCATGTTCTGTAAGCTCTCTTATAGGATCTTCCTTTATTATTTTTTATATAAAAATATATAAAATAGGCTATTCCTATGAGTAATGTTTCCAAATCATTTAGAAATAAATTAGAGTTTCCAAATGCCATTTCACTTTTAATAGCTTTATAGAAAAAAAAAATAAGATTTACTTATTAACTTTAAATTAAATAATTACTTTTATATTTTATTTAAATTTTTAATGAAAAGGAAAAAAGTCAAAAGTGATTAAAACTTCAATTGGCTACTGATCTTTTTATCCCCTTATAAAGTTTTAAGTTAATTTTTATTGAATTATTTTAGAAAATAATATATTTAATAGGGGAAACGGCATTTTTAGTCCCTATGTTAAGTCTAATTTCTTATTTTAGTCCTTCTGTTATTTAACTTAGCACTATTAACCTTTAATTATATCAAGTGAGTGATTTTAATCCTTCAACTAACAGATCCAAAAAAATTAACAGAGAGTTCACTGCTAAAAGGGGTAATTCGGATATTCTAAAGTAATTGCTTGAGAAAACAGAAAACTTTTTTTAAAAAAAAATCATTCGTTGCATAATTTATCGTTTGTCGGTGTGAGAGGGAGGGTTAATGCCTATCAAGTTGATTTTTGAAATTATAGCTCAAACAACGGGCTTGTTCTTCTAGATAGAGATAGGGAAGACTTAGCTTGTTCTTCAAAGAGAGAGAATTAAAAAGGAAATACCCGAACTACCCCTTTTAGCACTGAACTCTCTGTTAATTTTTTTTGAATCTGTAAGTTGAAGGACTAAAATCACTTACTTGATATAATTGAAGGTTAATAATGCTTAGTTAGATAACACGAGGACTAAAATAAGAATATAGTCTTAACACAGGGACTAAAAATGCCGTTTTTCCATATTTAATAACTAAAATTAAGAAATAAATTAGTAGCTCTTTTGAAATTTTTTAAAAAATTTCAACCAAAGGGAAGCATACCCACGCGCAACATGTAACATTGGCCTCAAGTTAACTTCTAAAACCACTAGGCTAAGAAAGTTTATTGTTTCAAGATAGTTCAAAATGTCTTATTTATGCATTTAAAATATCATTTTATTTATATATACAATGTAATTTTCCGACGAAGGGTTGGACACCCTCAATCTAGTGTAGCTACGCCCCTGAACCCCATGTCCCCTTAGAATGATGCACGTTGCAAAAAGATTTGGATCACTATTAGTGATGACAATAGGATGGAGCTTAGTGCAGGGCGATGCTGAGTTTAATAGAATTTGATTAGACAAAAAGACAAATCTTAAGTTGGCGAGAGTTCTGAACCTTACTTGCAAATTGAAGATGTGGCTCGCACACCTCATATGTTAATACTTAATGAACGTCTTAGTCTTAATTATTCATATTACAATTGTTGAGGAGGAATGCAGGAAGAAGAAACCTCACACGACTAGTGTGTGAAAAGCTAAGACCAAAGATAGTAGGGGAGGGTAAATTACAAGAAGAAAAACAGCAAAAGGGTGGCAAATATCAAGTGCGAGAGCAACAAAGGAATCAAGATGGATTGGTGACCCCAACTAATACGAGCAAATCACCAAACAAGCAGGAGAATCAAGTGACATCTCGTTTTAACTGTAGACACGTAATTTTTGATCAAATATAAGGTTTTACACTATGTTTTATTCCTTAAATATTTCTTTTATGTTTAAGTTAGATATTTTAGTTTTGTCTTATTTTAGTAAGTTTATTTTAAAGATTTGAAAATAACAAAATATATTTTAATGTTAGTTTAATAATAAACTAATATTTCTTAATTATAATGATTATACTGACTATTCAATTATTATTTATTTTTATAATTAGCTAATATTCTTATTATTATACTTTTTATATTAATTATTAATAATAACCTTCCTTAACTCCACTACTACGCAACCCACTACCCCACCTTAACCTCCACTCCCTCTACCCAACTACCCCACTTATATACACCCTCCTACACACTATATACATACACATTCAGCAAAAAGAGAAACGAAGAAAAAAAAGAAAGCAACACACACGGAAAAAAAAATCAGCAAGGAAGAAAAAAGAAGGCAACACACTTACGTAAAAAAAATTGTTCTCATCTTATTTTTTTATTTCATAAACAAAGGTTGAGTTTTGAGGTTTACTTTCGTGGTTTTAAGTTCGTGGTTCCTTATTAGGATTATATCCTTTTCGTGGATTGAATTTTCGCAAAAGGTACCGTTTAACTTTATTGTATATTTTGATTTTTATGATTATATAATACTTTATTCCAATGCTATGAACTTTACTCGAATTTATGTGTTTAGTTTTGACACAATAATATTAAAATATTTCTTATTTATTCTATTATACATTATTCTTCATCTTGTACCATATGATGTTATTCAATTGTCTCCAAAATTTATCAAATACCTGATTTTTTTTTTATTATAATAGTTTATTTAGTCGACTTCATCTAAAATTAAAAATGTTCATCCTAGAAAAATTAAGAAATGAAGAGTTACAAAATTTTTATTTTTAATATCTTTGTCATAACTTGGAAGTATACTTAAAATGTAAATGCATCTATATTAGATTTGAATATGAAAAAATAATAATTTTTTTTTATTTTGATTAAGATTTTAAACTTTTATTACTTTAGTAGTGTTAATAAATATAAAGAGTAAAAAACAAACAATTTAATAATTAATAATATGTTTGAGTTTGCTCTATAGGTAAATTTTTTGATATATGGTCCGTCAAAATTATTTTGTTTCAATTAAAAATGTGGTTACACATCTTTTTTGAAACATTAACAAAATAATTTCAAGGATGCGGTGATGCACCTTGTTCAAAAATTGTAATTTAAAATAACACTTTTAGATAAAGTTAATAAGTGTGATGCAAGAAGACAGTTATGTCTCTAAACAGACCAAGAATACAATTACGTATCTAGGTCGAGACCAAATGAAACTTCAACAATAAACTATGAGCGAAACTGTAGACACAAAATATATCCAAAAATAGTTAAAGTAAGTAAACGTCAATAAAAGCGACCGTGCTAGAACCACGGGACTCGATGGATGCCTAATACCTTCTCCTCGGTCAATATAATTTCTTACCCGAATTTCTAGTTCGCAGACCATATAAATAGTCATTTTCTTTTGATTAGGGATTAAATAAAAAGGTGACTTGGAACACCATAACTCAATTCCAAATGATGACTCTGAAATAATAATAATAATAATAATCCCTGAATCAATATCGTCACTTAAATTGGAAAAATCCTATCCGCCTCCATGCGCAAAAAAAAAGTGTGACATTAACCCTTTTAATGTTCTATGTGAAGGGAGCACCAGCGAAAATAACAATAATGTTCAACATGAGGTGGCAAAACATTGTCACAATTGGGGGATGAATAACATTCTATGTTGGAATGTTAGGGTATGAATGTCCCTAACAAATAAAAGGAGATTAATGTCCTTTGTAGTAACGAAACTATAGGTTTAGTAATATTGTTGGAAACCAAGATAAAGGTGAACAAAATAATTCAGATAGCAAATAAAATGTTTGAGGATGAAGCTATCTTACAAATCATTAGCATCATTACGATGATAGAGTACTTATTTTATGGAGACGTCATTATTATCATGTGCACCCGATGGCTAGTAGTAGTCAGAGTATTACTTGTGCAGTGGAAGATATTATAAAGCAGGTTAAAGCCCAACTGACATCAATTTATGCATCCAACACTACAGAGAGGAACGAATGGCTTTATAGATACATCTAGAGGCTATTAAATGAGGGAGTACACTGCCATGACTTTCCATTCGGAGGATAGAATTTGTGGGGGGAAATTATGGACTTTAAGGAATGCGTAGAAAATTGTGAGTGGATTGAGATTTCCTATGGTGGAAGTAGATACACATGGAATGATAGGCATGTGGATAGAAGGATTTTTTCCAAGTTGAAGATTGGACAATATGCAAGTGTTCAAGATAAACTTCATAGTGAAGAGTATCAGTGACCATTGTCCATTGAAAATAGCTAAGGAGACAAATACAAGCAAATAACAGAAGTCTTTTAAATTTTGCAACTTATGGGCTAAACATCCACAATTCTTTGAACTAGTGAATGAAGTTTGACAGAGTCCTGTGAATGAGTTCAATATGTTCCAAGTGGTGAAGAAATTCAAAATTCTTAGATACAGGTTAAAACACCTACATGAATTTCATTTTTAGCACCATCCTAGTTGATGCGTAGAATGATAGGGCAACATTGGCACAAGCGCAAGAGATGTTACATAGTGCTCCAACAAATATTGAATTGCAAAACTACAGAGGCAGAATGATCATAAGTTTAAAAAATTCTCATTTATGGGAGAAATGTTCTTGCAGCAAAAAGTAAAGCTACTTGGATTAAGTTAGGGGATGACAATATCAAGTATTTTTTCTCCATAATCAGGATGAGAGGCTACAACAAGCTATCACCTAGATCACATATGCACAAAGAGTACAACACACTGATAGAGATATAATAACACAAATTTTTGTAGATTATTATAAACACATGTCAGGGTGCAAAGAAAGGGGGTAGAATTAAAATTGTTCCATTCCAAGTTTTTTGCAGCATGGCCACAGACTTACAATTGCTCAACAAATGGGGTTGGTTAGACATTATACAAGGGCAGAGGTGAAGCATGCTATGTTTGGTATTGACATAAACAAAAGTACTGACCCAGATGATTATAGAAGTGGGGTTTTCAAAGAAAATTGGTGCTTAATTGGTGAGGTATAACTCAATTAGTTTTGCAGTTTTGGGAGTATGATAAACTGCTTACCCAAATAAATGCAACTGTGATCTCTTTAATCCCTAAAGTAACAACCCCTGTACTAGCGAGTCAGTTTAGACTTCTTTCTTATTGCAATGTTATTTACAAGTGTATATCTAAGGTGCTATGTTTGAGGCTAAAGGCAATACTCCCTAGTTTGGTCGATGTTACTCAAGTAGAGGTCTTTGGCCCATATTGTCTTAATATGTCATGATCTGTTAAGGCATTACAATAGGAAGACATCTCCCAGGTGTCTTATGAATATAAAGTTGATGAATGGGCTTTGATTTTTCAGATTTGCTTACTAGGCGGGTCATGACCTGTGTTACTACAACCTACTTCTCTGTCAGAATTAACGGAGAGAGCTATGGTTACTTTGAGGGCAAGAGAGGACTGAGGCAAGGAGATCCCATCTATCCATTCTGTTTGTAATGGTAATGGAGTATTTGTCAAGTATTTTTAGGAGAATGAGTGATTTATCTGATTTTAAATTTCATTCGATGTGTAAGGCGACCAAACTAACTCATTTAATCTTTGCTGATGATCTTATGATTTTCTGCAAGGGGAATATAAGCTTAGTTACTAGAGTGATGGAGGAAGTATATCACTCTAGCCAGGTGACATGGTTAATTGCTAATTTGTATAAGTCGAACATATTTATAGTTGGTGTCGGAGATGAGGTCAAGCAGAATATCATAACAAAAATTGGTTTCTCACTGGGAACTCTCCCTATCAAGTACTTGTGACTTCCACTTACCTGTAAGAAGTGAACAAAAATGGAGTGCCAACAACTGGTCGACTAAATAATAACAAATACACAATCTGCCTATGCTAAACTTTTGTCATATGCTGGTAGGTTGCATAATTATTATGACAATGTTATTTTCCATTTATAATTTTTGGTGAGCAGCTTTTAACTTACCTCAAAGTGCTAAAGGAGATTGATAGGAAGTGTAGGAAATTCTTATGGAATGCAGCTGAAGGAAAGGGGAAGGTAGCATTGGTAACTTGGGAATAAGTTTGTATCCCTAAAAAATTTGGAGGACTTAACATTAAAGAATGTTGCAAATGGAACTTTGCCTCATTCGGAAAACTTTTGTGGCAAGTGACAATAAAGGAAAATGTGTTATTGGTAAAGTGGGTGAATGATGTTTATATGTAAAACATCGTGAATATATGGGACCATAATAATGCACCGACAGATTACAACTGGTAGTAGAGGAAATTAAATGCCCTAAAATTGCAAATAGCTAGCTAGTATCAGGATGAAAGATATATTCTCACACATAAAGGTGCATATTCGGTATCGCACAATTATCAAGTCTGTTGTTTACATGGATAAGGGTTCAATTACCATGTAAAGGAGTTTATGAAACAATAAAATGGATTTAAAGGAGAAGGTGAAATCAATTTCAAAAGGAAATAATTGCAGCAGCCTGGGGAGCATTGATTTATAACACATGAATAACTAGAAATAAGATAATATTCAAATAGCAGAATGTAAATACTGAATTTGTTACTGCACATATACAAAATTAATTGAGGGAAAGAATAGGCATGTTACAAAGTCAAGGAAAGCACAGAAATGTCATAGTTTAATACAGTTGCTTTGTAATCAGTTTGTTTTTTTGTTCTGGAGATCTAGTGGTCTAAGACACCCTTCCTAGAAGATGGTTAAGGAACTCTTGATTCTCTTTAATTAGGTTGTATTCCTTTTTGTGTGTTATGGTAATATTTTACGCGTATTACGAAAAATAAAAAAGATTTTAATCATTAAATGTATTTTTTTATATTCCAACCGCTTAGTAAGTTTGAATATATGTTAATAATTATGATCTATAACAAAATATTAATACGGTTAAGATGTTTATTCGAAGATTTCAACAAAGATGACGATTCACTCATGATCTATTCATTCATTGCTACAACCATCACCCGATATTATTAACTACTGCCGTCATTGGCCACCATCCTAGCGTACAATCATTACTTGTCATCATTTACAATAAGTCAATGCCAACTACTATCACCACAACAATCACTAATCACTACCACTATCATCACCATTAAGTGTAAACAAATTTCATCAAGATATTACTGATAATTAAAATAGTCCTTCATCAAACTATTAAATTTCTTGACATCTGTTGCTGCACTAATTTTGGATAAAGCTTAAATATATTGAGGCAATTAATAGTTTCGATTCAAATCTCCTCAAGTTTGAAGAATCACTACAAAAAAAACTAAATAGCGGGGTTTATTTTATATACTATGGGGATTAGGAACCCCTATAGATTATTGTAACATAGGTTGCAGCAACCCCCAGAGTTAGGCCTGGCATAATTAAGTTGTGGAGGTAACAAGCAGTGGGGGTTATTTTGCTGCGATTGGAACCCCCATAAATTGATTCTTAGAAAACTACCATTTGAGTTTCAGGGGTCACAACCTATGATAGTAATAACAAAATAGCAGGATCGTAATACCTTCTATTCGTGAAATATAATTATCTTCCTATATTTAATCAACTTTAAGGAACATCGTTATTTCCTAAATTTGATTTGAGGTCCAACTATCATCAACTGAAGATTGATACATCATATATATCCTTAAGACAATTTTCAGGACTCGATATGGTCACTATGAGTTTCTTGTGATGTCTTTCAGTTTGACTAACACCCATGCAATATTCATGAAGTTGATGATCGGGGTGTTTCGATCATATTTTGATTGTTTTGTGATAGTATTCATTGGGGACATCTTGGTGTACTCCAAGAATAAGGACGACCATGTTCCACACTTAAGGCTTGTGTTCTATAGATTAGGAGAAGATCAATTGTATTCCAAGTTCTCAAAGTGCGAGTTTTGACTTGATTTTGTTGAAAATTTGGGACACGTGGTATCAAAGAAGGTTATTCGGGTGGATCTAGCCAAGATTGAGGTAGTTAGAGGTTGGAACATGCCTACTCTAGTGACCAAGATTAAGAGTTTTGTGGGGCTTGCAGGCTAGTACAATCAATTTGTTCAGAGCTTCTTCACTATTGCATCTCCTTTGAACATATTGACTCAACATAGTGTGAGCTTCGAATTGTCTAATGAGTGTTAGAAGAGCTTTCAAAATCTCAAGACTTTATTGACTTCGGCTTTTGTGTTGACTTTACCTGAGGAGGATGTGTCCTCTACCATTTACTGTGATGCTTTGGGTATCGGGTTAGGTGGTGTTCTGATGCAGAAAGGAAAGGTGATCACATATGTTTCTAGACAGTTGAAGACCCATGAGAAGAGCTAACCTACTCATGATTTAGAGTTGGCAATTGTAGTATTTTTTGCTTAAGCTATGGTAACATTATTTGTATGGGTTCATTGTGAGGTCTTCACTGATCATCAGAGTCTTCAGTATATTTTCACTCAGAGAGATCTAAATTTGAGGCGGCACAGATGGATTGAGTTACTAAATGATTATGATATCACCATCTTGTATCATTTGGGATAGGCCAATATGGTGACCAGTGCTTTAAGTAGGAAGACTTCTAGTATGGAGAGTCTTCTCACTATTAGTGTTGAAGAGAGACCATTGCTCATTTCTTGGCGAAGCCAATAGCTTCAAGGAAAAAAGGTCAAATTTGGTGGAGAGAGAACAATGGATTGTTGGTTTCATATGATATCAAAGTCGAAAAAATTGAGAATCTTGGCATTAGCAATGCTAACTTCTTACCGTATCACAATGCACTTTATGATAATACTTACCAAGCTATTTATTTTACTTGATAAACACAAACTATGTATCTGGAAACACCAGTAGCTGTGAAGAGTCCATCTAATTTATGCAAGAGGAAGCCTAAAGGTTAGAGGAAAGTTCTTAAAGGCAACACCAAATAAATATAGAATTTGGGTAACACTTGAAGTACACACGAATTAGCTTGGACACCACCATCATTATAGTGGTACGTAATTTGATCTGAATCCTATTTCACTCTCAAATCCATGTGCTACATCACTCGTAACAAGTAATTATTCGTAGTTTAGAGGAGGATTAGTTTCACTCGAATTTTATTTTATTTTATCAAAGCAACTAAACTATTTTTTTTATTACAATAAACTCAACTTTGTCGAAGCGTGATGAAAAATCATTGAGCTTTATTTTTTGTTTGTAACTATATCATATAAGATATCTCATTTGGTTACTCCAAATGATTTTATGTGATACTTAGGTTAAAGTTCCTTGACTTTTGGTTTCAAAAAGTTGTTTAATGACTTTCATAATAAGTTGAGTAATATTTGAGACTCGTAATATTTTCGTTTAAAAACTTGAATCGTAGCTCGAGAAAGCTTAGTCATAGTAATTTTCATTAATCAACTACTTAATAAAAAATCAGAGTAATTACTTCCCATGATTGCTAATGTATCCATAGCCCCGGAATATAATCTCCTATTTTGTTAGATTTTACGTCTCAAAATTAACTAGTTTAAAAAAGATTAATTAATTAGTTTTTTTTTTTATATATATATATACTCCGGTTGAATTTAATAAACTATAAATCAAGTGGACATGGGATCAATATCTGACTACTTTTAAATTATTGTATTTCTTGGAGACCAAGTACACTTTTATATGTATTTTGGAACAAATAACTATATACTTTGTTGTATGTTAGTAATAACAGAAAACAAATTACACAAGAACACTTCCACGAGACGATATTAATTGGGATGCCCTTTGAACGTTCACTTGGTTGAGACGAGAATAACTCGAATTTTCATATTTTCCTCTCCACCTGTTAATTATAAATTCAAATGCAAGCTAGATTAATGACTATTAAATAATAATATTGCAAAATCTATATATTGTTCGATAAAATGCAATATATGACTTCATATATTTGTACCTGTATTCTTCTTCATTAATAGGAATTTGAAGTTCCAAGTCATGATATTCAAATGGCTTGAAGATTAAGTCAATTTGATCATCGTGCACTTTGCCAAGAGTTGAAGGGTTCCACTATATATAAATGAAAGAAAAATATTTTAATAAACAAACACATTAACGTAACATTATTCAATATTGAGAAATACTAAAGTTGATCATCATGCACTTTGCCAAGAGTTGAAGGGTTCCACTATATATAAATGAAAGAGAAATATTTTAATAAACAAACACATTAACGTAACATTATTCAATATTGAGAAATACTAAGTATTACTTATATATTAAGAAAAAAAGGTGCATACCTTTGGAGACTTATCCTTGTCAATTATCTGAGCCCTTATGCCCTTCATATATAAAAAATATCAATGAACTTTAAATTAGAAATCGAACATCAAGTGTACTTCTACATATCAAGGACATAAGATTGAGTTTACTTTAAAGAATTTTGAAAATTTACCTCATAAAAATCACCAGATATTATGGTTCGTTGTATGTTCATTGAAATTCTGAATTCTCTCCTCAAACATTCAGATATAGTTTGTGTCCTTCCTTCTCGTATCTAAAAAAAATAATTAGGAATAAGGTAAGGTTTCTTTATCTTTTTGTAAGTTTATAAAGTTTTGAGCGCTTGATAAAGTTGTTTTCCCAGTTCAATAAGCATAATAAAGGATTTATTACCGATCTCAATGTTATTTTTAGTGCTGTTGGAGATGCTTTCTTTAGGCTTTTAAGTACTGGCATAATCCAATCATTTCCTTTTCTGCTTGCCTCAGCTTCCTGAAAAGTTAGAGTAGAAAATACATAAAAAAAATTGAATATTTTTTCACTTAATGTGGTACAAAATTTTAAAAATATCATGTAATTAGAAAAATAGAAAAATTAATTCTTACAAATGACTCAATAATTTCCTCCACAGAATCCTTGGAGAAACACTCATTTATTATGGACAACCTACACGTAAATTGGAAAAATAAAAATGTTACTCTTAATATTTCATTTCAAAGCAAAATCTCAAAATAATAGTTTAGTTATATGATACATTACTTGTTCAAGATACTTCTTGCATCAATGTGAATATTTGAGGAAAATTCATTGATGACAGATCTAATTGTATCCTCATCACCATTTTTTATGCTCACCAAACGCTTCTCTAACTGAATTAATTTCTGGCATTTAAAAAAAAAATATAAGCAAAAGAGATATTTATAGGCAATAATTTTTTTTAGTGGCAATATAATATTTAGCGGTAATTCCTGAGTCATTGTATCTAAAGTTGCTAATACCTTTAGCAGCATTCATATAAAGTGTTGGTTATAAATATATTCATATTATATTATTACCGCTAAATATAATATTTCTGTATTTGTTATAGTGTATGGTGAATTTCTGAAGAAAAGGAAAAGCTAATTGGACTAACCTGTGAAGGAACAAAATGAGTGGCTAGTCCAGCAGCAACCACTTCTTTACCCCTTAGTTTTTCTCCTGTTAAGCCCAAGTATTCTCCTACATATATAGATACATACAGGTAATTAATTAATTAACATGTTTTTGGAGAGGTACTTTCTCTTTTACATATATGTCATATTATTCGGTATTAATTGAGGTAGGAGTCAAGTCTAGCGCTTATTTACCTAGTCGGCCTGGAAGACGTGGAAGCATATATGAGAAGCCACAGTCTGGATGGAACCCTATATTTGTTTCAGGAGTAGAACTAAACTGTAAAGTTCCATCAACAAAAAGGTTAATTAGATGACTTGAAATTAAATATCGACTTAATTCGTACAATAAGATAATTTATAAGATAATTATATGATATATATACTGACCGCTTTCTCAGTGACGACAGAGAATTTCATTGGAGCCATCAAGGATGCACCCCCACCCACTGACATTCCATGAACAAGAGCAACATGTGGTTTCTTGTAAGTATGAATGTGGTAGCAAAGCCAATACATTCTATAAGTACCTTCAAGGTAATAATCCCCTAATTCAAACAATTAATACACTCATTAGTTTAAACGAATTGATCATGTAGAAATTAATTAATAATTCAATAGTACAGTTCTAACATATATAGTAACAAATGGAAAAATGAAGGGAAATTTTAAAACTATAGTTACTTGTGTTTCGTCCCTCATAGAATAAATGCAAATCCCCACCAGCAGAAAAAGTACGACCAGCTCCCTATATATATGGAAATGAATGACAATTTAAAACAAAAAGTATAATAAATAAAAGCAGACATTTAAACAAATAGATACACACGTTCTACATAACAATTTGCATTTTACATAGCTGATACATGTAAGTGTTAGCTAATACCAAATTAAAAGACACATTTATATATAATGCTAAAGCAAAATACATACTTCTTAATTAGTCCTTACCTTGATAATTACAAAATCAGCATTATCATCCTTCTCATATTTCTCAAAGTTCTGCCCGAGTGTTAATACCTAATTAATATAAAAGAAATTTTATAATTAAGTGAACATGTAATAGCCATTTTATAACTATACATATATTTTTATCATATAGTTATAAATATATATACCACTTCGGGTGATATATAATTTAAATGGTTAGGCCGATTCAATGTGAGCATTCTGGCGCGGCCGATTTCCTCAGGGACAACAACCTAATGACAACAAAAAAAATAACCAAAAATCGAATATTATATTTTCGGATATTAATAAGATGTTTTCGTAACGTTGAAATTACGAATTTTTGATCAAACTAAGCCATTATATAAAGCAATTTATCAAAATAATAAATTTTTCTAAAATTTTACAAAACTAGTATAAACGTATTTCACAGTAACATTTTAGGGTATATTTCATTTTTTGAAAACTAACAGCGTTAGGTTGATATACGTTACTGTAAGTAATTTTTTACTCCTAAAACGTTATTTTGAGAAACGTTTTACTCCTAAAATGTTATTGTGAGTAACGTTTTAGGAGTAAAACGTTACTGTGAGTAACGTATATCAATCTAACGTCGCCAACTTTTAAAAAATAAAATATACCCTAAAACGTTACTGTGAAATACGTTTATACTAATTTTGTAAAAAATTTTAAAAACGTATTATTTTGATGAATTGCTTTATATAATGACTTAGTTTAGTCAAAACCTCTGAAATTACCTCTCTGTTTTGTCTCAGTACTTGTTGAGGCATGGGAAACATTGTGTTGCTACTGGGAATAGATATTATTGCCATAGTAGTACTAGAAAAAATGAACAAAGTAATTAATAATTGTAATTAAAATTAACGGTAACAAATAATTGGGTGATTAATTTCACTTACTAGAGATTAACCAAACAATTCTCAAATTTGATTTCTGATAGTTTGGAAGATATGAAATAATAAGTTGTTGCTAGCTATATAAATTTGTGCATAGGAAATGGACTTTATATATTGTTACACGATGATTACCAATAAATAAAAAAATATATTGTTACACGATGATTACCAATAAATAAAAAAATATATTGTTACACGATGATTACCAATAAATAAATAAATATATTGTTACACGCTTGAACAATTATTAATAAAAATATATCATTCTCCCTCACTCTCTCTATAATGTGAAAGAATAATTGTAATAGTATTAAATCAGCCATAGAATCCTTGAAAATTAAGTTAATGATCTAAAATGTCAACTATACTTGACGTGAATGGAACAAAATGATCAAATCCTATTAAAAAATAGAGAGAAAAAAGCTGGCTAAAGTGATTGGGAATGAAAAGGCAGGGATTGGGTGTTCGAGGGTGGGATGGTCAAGAGGCGGGAATTCGGGACGTGAGAAGGAAATGATAAATTAGAAATTTCACTTAGAAAACTTATTTTTCCTGATAGACTCCCATTAAAAAGTTCATTTTCCTCATTTTCAAAATTCAAGCTACCCGACATCTAATGTGGGGTGTTAGAAGACAACATAAGCGGAACCACCTTAGGCAAACAGTGGTTTGATACACATGTTCGCCAAAAAATTATCTAGTGTATGTAGATTAAATATGGAAAATTACATATATAATTAAACATACTTCACTACCATGCATATATACTATTATTACCTATAAATACATTCAAAATATTACGTATCTTATTACTAATTAAGAGCTTCCTACGGATCTTACACTTAAATACATGTATTTTTTTTACCAAATACATAAAAATAGGAAAAGAGACAAGCGAGATTGGGAGGAAGGTGAGCGAGATTCGTATGTTTCCCAGATAAATGCGAATTACACTAGATACATGTATTTGAATGAATCTGGAGTGATTCACGTGTATATGGCGATTGAGATTTGCTATGTATCCAAAGTAATGCGAATCCACTTGGATACAATATATATAGAACAAATACACTTAGCCCATGTATACGAGATACATATATCTGGAAGTATCTGGAGGCACAAAAACCTAATAAGATACGTAATGTTACAAACTAGAATGTATCTAAATAATTAGCTCTTAAACTAGTATAATTTATATAAGTTTTCCATTAAATATTAATTAATATGAGTACATATTTAAGTCTATACACCCTTCATCAAATTCTAACTCAAGTGAATGACATATAATGTGTGGCATGTTACATCATATTTGGGGTGCAAAATATATACTCTTTTTTATTTTTTTGAATTGATCAGTGATTAGCTGGATGTTTTTAAGATTAAATAAATATCATCAAGATATTGCTGATAATTAAAATAATCATCTATCAAACTAGTAATTTCTCAACGTGCGTTGCTACACTCATTAGGTTAATATATGTCCAAATATAAATATACAAAATCAAATTTGATTCAAATCTTGTGAAGTTTGACGAAATCTTAGCCATGTTACTAATCGAAGGAATTTAATCACTAAATACCAATTCAATACTTTTTCTTCATTCAAGAACGGTGTGGCACAATATTTTTTGTTTTAAAAAACAAATGTATGTATTTAAATAGATCGTTCAATTATGTACAAATCATGTGCAACTTTAAAAACAAATATGTACAGCTCATTGGGTCGGTTGAGGGATCCCAACAACCCCATGTCCCCTTAGAATGTTGCAAAAAGATTTTGATCAGTATTAGGGATGACAATAGGAAGAAGCTTAGTGCAGGGTGATGCTAGGTTTAACAAAATTTGATCAGACAAAAGAGACAGATTCTAAGTTGGTGAGAGTTTTGATGATGGGTTGATACCCTACTTGCAAATTGAAGGTGTGGCTCGCGCACCTCATATGTTATGTTAGTACTTAATGAAAGTCTAAGTCTTACTTATTCATATTACAATTACTAAACCTTTTTGATAAAATGTGAGCTTACAAGCTCACCATTGATACATTGAATCTAGACATGATTTAGAATGGGAAGAAGAGAAAATTTTATTGATACACTCATTAGCAAAGCCAATACATTCTATAAGTACCTTCAAGGCAATAATCCCCTAATTCAAACAATTAATACACTCATTAGTTTAAACGAATTGATCATGTAGAAATTAATTAATAATTCAATAGTATAGTTCTAACATATATAGTAACAAATGGAAAAATGAAGGGACATGTTAAGACTATAGTTACTTGTGTTTCGTCCCTCATAGAACAAATGCAAATCTCCACCAGCAGAAAAAGTACGATCAGCTCCCTATATATGTGCAAATGAATGAAAATTTAAAACAAAAGGTATAATAAATAAACACAGACATTTAAACAAATAGATACACACGTCCTACATAACAATTTGCATTTTACATAGCTGATACACGTAGGTGTCAGCTAATACCAAATTAAAAGACACATTTATGTATAATGTTAAAGCAAAATAGATACTTCTTAATTAGTCCTTACCTTGATAATTACAAAATCAACATTATCATCTTTCTCATATTTCTCAAAGTTATGCCCGAGTGTTAATACCTAATAATTAATATAAAAGAAATTTTATAATTAAGTGAACATGTAATAGCCATTTTATAACTATACATATATTTTTATCATATTGTTATAAATATATTACCACTTCGCGTGATAAATAATTTAAATGTTTAGGCCGATTCAATGTGAGCATTCTGGCGCGGCCGATTTCCTTAGGGACAACAACCTAATGACAACCAAAAAAATAACCAAAAATCGAATATTATATTGAAGAATATTTCGGATATTAATAAGATGTTTATTTTATTAACGTTGAAATTACCTCTCTATTTTGTCTCAGTACTTGTTGAGGCATGGGAAACATTGTGTTGCTACTGGGAATAGATATTATCTCCATAGTAGTGCTAGAGAGAATGAACAAGTAATTAATAATTGTAATTAAATTAACGGTAACAAATAATTGGGTGATTAATTTCACTTACTAGAGATTAACCAAAAAATTCTCAAATTTGATTTCTGATAGCCTGGAAGATATGGAATAATAAGTTGTTGATATAAATTTGTGTATGGGAAATGTAATTTATATATTGTTACACGCTTGAACAATTATAATTAAAAATATATTCTCCCTCACTCTCTTTATAATGTGAAAGAATAATTGTAATAGTATTAAACTTAATGAAATCTATTAATTTAAATCCAACTTAATCATAATAATTGAAAGAAAATCAGCCATAGAATCCTTGATAATTAAGTTAAAATGTCAACTAAACTTGACGTGAATGGAACAAATTAAATGATCAAATCCTATTAAAAATAGAGAGAAAAAAGTTATTGGCAATGAAAAGGCAGGGATGAGGTGGTCAAGAGGTGAGGATTGGGATAGTGAGAAGGAGATAATGAATTTAAAATCTTATTTTATGAAACTTGTTGAAGGTGAAGTTTGAAGAAATCTTTGCCATGGTACTAATCAAAGGAATTTAATCACTAAATACCACTTCAAACACTTTTTTTTCATTCAAGAATGGTGTGGAACAATATTTTTTGTTTTTTAAAAACAAATTTGTGTATTTAAATATATTGTGCAATTGTGTACAAATCATGTGCAACTTTAAAAACAAATATGTACAACTCATTGGGTCGGTTGAGGGATCCAAATTTAACGAAGGGGGTCCAAAAATCCTATGAATAATAAAAATAATTTAATGAATAAGTTTACTTAAATTTTGTAAATCAAATTTCGTAACATTAATGAATTTTTTTAAAATTAAAAGATATATCAAACAAACTATATAATATTTATCTTTAATGTTCATGTTTATTTTATATTTTATAGGAAGTGAATGGAAAAAAAAGGGAGAGAAAATTCAGTTTAAAATGAAATTACTTTTATGCTTCAAGATTTCACGAACCTCTCATAACTAACAACGACACATGAAAAATAAAAAGTAGAAAAATGAGTTATATGAAAAGAAAATTTGCATGAAGCCTTGAAGAACGAATAGAGCGTGCAAGGACGCGGGATATAATAAGTATGCAACAAGGTTCTCCCCTTGAGACCGACTATAACAACTTGTGATTCTAATAGAAAGAAAGGCTTCCCAGAGCTGAGTCATTGTAGTGCAGCTCCTGCTGAAGGGTGCTTTGTTTGGGAAGACGTACTCTTGTTGTTTTCTTGCTGCTGCGACCTCAATATAACTTTGACTATCCCCTCTCTTCTTTTGCGTGCGGCCCATGATGGTTTGATCCCTCTATTGCTTTTTGGAGGGCATCACAGACTCCATTGTCAATAGTGTTCTTTAGCGGGAGGTATGTCTCGACTAATGTTTTTGTTTCAAATAAAAACGTGGAGCGAGGGGCTTTAGAGGGAAAGGGGGGGGGGGGAACTTTAATTGAAGTAGGGGTGGAGCTCCTTTCCTTACAGTCAAGTGACTTTCACTCCTCATAGAGACTTAGAAAGTGTCAGTTCTCATAGCGAGGAATAGGAGAGAAGAATAAGAATGAGTTTATTTTAGTCAATTGTTAGTTATATTTGAAATGTAGCGCATGTTCTGTAAGCTCTCTTATAGGATCTCCCTTTGTTATTTTTTATATAAAAATATATAAAAATAGGTTATTCCTATGAGTAATATTCCCAAATTATTTAGAAAATATTTATATCAAAACAAAACTCCCAGGATAAAATAAATTAGAGTTTCCAAATGCCATTTCACTTTTAATAGCTTTATAGAAAAAAAATAAGATTTGCTTATTAACTTTAAATTAAATAATTACTTTATATTTTATTTAAATTTTTAATGAAAAGAAAAAAAGTCAAAAGTGATTAAAATTCAATTGGCTACTGATCTTTTTATCCCCTTATAAAGTTTTAAGTTAATTTTTATTGAATTATTTTAGAAAATAATATTAAATAAAATTAAGAAATAAATTAGGAGCTCTTTTGAAAAATTTTAAAAAATTTCAACCAAAGGGAAGCATACCCACGCGCAACATGTAACATTGGCGTCAAGTTAACTTCTGAAACCACTAGGCTAAGAAAGTTTATTGTTTCAAGGTAGTTCAAAATGTCTTATTTATGCATTTAAAGTATTATTTTATTTATATATATACAATGTAATTTTCTGACGAAATGTTGGACACCCTCAACCTAGTGTAGCTACGCCCCTGAACCCCATGTCTCCTTAGAATGATGCACGTTGCAAAAAGATTTGGATCACTATTAGTGATGACAATAGGATGGAGCTTAGTGCAGGGCGATGCTGAGTTTAATAGAATTTGATTAGACAAAAAGACAAATCTTAAGTTGGCGAGAGTTCTGAACCTTACTTGCAAATTGAAGATGTGGCTCGCACACCTCATATGTTAATACTTAATGAACGTCTTAGTCTTAATTATTCATATTACAATTGTTGAGGAGGAATGCAGGAAGAAGAAACCTCACACGACTAGTGTGTGAAAAGCTAAGACCAAAGATAGTAGGGGAGGGTAAATTACAAGAAGAAAAACAGCAAAAGGGTGGCAAATATCAAGTGCGAGAGCAACAAAGGAATCAAGATGGATTGGTGACCCCAACTAATACGAGCAAATCACCAAACAAGCAGGAGAATCAAGTGACATCTCGTTTTAACTGTAGACACGTAATTTTTGATCAAATATAAGGTTTTACACTATGTTTTATTCCTTAAATATTTCTTTTATGTTTAAGTTAGATATTTTAGTTTTGTCTTATTTTAGTAAGTTTATTTTAAAGATTTGAAAATAACAAAATATATTTTAATGTTAGTTTAATAATAAACTAATATTTCTTAATTATAATGATTATACTGACTATTCAATTATTATTTATTTTTATAATTAGCTAATATTCTTATTATTATACTTTTTATATTAATTATTAATAATAACCTTCCTTAACTCCACTACTACGCAACCCACTACCCCACCTTAACCTCCACTCCCTCTACCCAACTACCCCACTTATATACACCCTCCTACACACTATATACATACACATTCAGCAAAAAGAGAAACGAAGAAAAAAAAGAAAGCAACACACACGGAAAAAAAAATCAGCAAGGAAGAAAAAAGAAGGCAACACACTAACGTAAAAAAAATTGTTCTCATCTTATTTTTTTATTTCATAAACAAAGGTTGAGTTTTGAGGTTTACTTTCGTGGTTTTAAGTTCGTGGTTCCTTATTAGGATTATATCCTTTTCGTGGATTGAATTTTCGCAAAAGGTACCGTTTAACTTTATTGTATATTTTGATTTTTATGATTATATAATACTTTATTCCAATGCTATGAACTTTACTCGAATTTATGTGTTTAGTTTTGACACAATAATATTAAAATATTTCTTATTTATTCTATTATACATTATTCTTCATCTTGTACCATATGATGTTATTCAATTGTCTCCAAAATTTATCAAATACCTGAATTTTTTTTATTATAATAGTTTATTTAGTCGACTTCATCTAAAATTAAAAATGTTCATCCTAGAAAAATTAAGAAATGAAGAGTTACAAAATTTTTATTTTTAATATCTTTGTCATAACTTGTAAGTATACTTAAAATGTAAATGCATCTATATTAGATTTGAATATGAAAAAATAATATTTTTTTTTTATTTTGATTAAGATTTTAAACTTTTATTACTTTAGTAGTGTTAATAAATATAAAGAGTAAAAAACAAACAATTTAATAATTAATAATATGTTTGAGTTTGCTCTATAGGTAAATTTTTTGATATATGGTCCGTCAAAATTATTTTGTTTCAATTAAAAATGTGGTTACACATCTTTTTTGAAACATTAACAAAATAATTTCAAGGATGCGGTGATGCACCTTGTTCAAAAATTGTAATTTAAAATAACACTTTTAGATAAAGTTAATAAGTGTGATGCAAAGAAGACAGTTATGTCTCTAAACAGACCAAGAATACAATTACGTATCTAGGTCGAGACCAAATGAAACTTCAACAATAAACTATGAGCGAAACTGTACACACAAAATATATCCAAAAATAGTTAAAGTAAGTAAACGTCAATAAAAGCGACCGTGCTAGAACCACGGGACTCGATGGATGCCTAATACCTTCTCCGCGGTCAACATAATTCCTTACCCGAATTTCTAGTTCGCAGACCATATAAATAGTCATTTTCTTTTGATTAGGGATTAAATAAAAAGGTGACTTGGAACACCATAACTCAATTCCAAATGATGACTCTGAAATAATAATAATAATAATAATCCCTGAATCAATATCGTCACTTAAATTGGAAAAATCCTATCCGCCTCCATGCGCAAAAAAAAAGTGTGACATTAACCCTTTTAATGTTCTATGTGAAGGGAGCACCAGCGAAAATAACAATAATGTTCAACATGAGGTGGCAAAACATTGTCACAATTGGGGGATGAATAACATTCTATGTTGGAATGTTAGGGTATGAATGTCCCTAACAAATAAAAGGAGATTAATGTCCTTTGTAGTAACGAAACTATAGGTTTAGTAATATTGTTGGAAACCAAGATAAAGGTGAACAAAATAATTCAGATAGCAAATAAAATGTTTGAGGATAAAGCTATCTTACAAATCATTAGCATCATTACGATGATAAGAGTACTTATTTTATGGAGACCTCATTATTATCATGTGCACCCGATGGCTAGTAGTAGTCAGAGTATTACTTGTGCAGTGGAAGATATTATAAAGCAGGTTAAAGCCCAACTGACATCAATTTATGCATCCAACACTACAGAGAGGAACGAATGGCTTTATAGATACATCTAGAGGCTATTAAATGAGGGAGTACACTGCCATGACTTTCCATTCGGAGGATAGAATTTGTGGGGGGAAATTATGGACTTTAAGGAATGCGTAGAAAATTGTGAGTGGATTGAGATTTCCTATGGTGGAAGTAGATACACATGGAATGATAGGCATGTGGATAGAAGGATTTTTTCCAAGTTGAAGATTGGACAATATGCAAGTGTTCAAGGTAAACTTCATAGTGGAGAGTATCAGTGACCATGTCCATTGAAAATAGCTAAGGAGACAAATACAAGCAAATAACAGAAGACTTAAGTTTTGCAACTTATGGACTAAACATCCACAATTCTTTGAACTAGTGAATGAAGTTTGACAGAGTGTTGTCAATGAGTTCAATATGATCCAAGTGGTGAAGAAATTCAAAATTCTTAAATAGAGGTTAAAAAACCTGCATAAATTTCATTTTTAGCACCATCCTAGTTGATGCGTAGAATGATAGGGCAACACTGGCACAAGCACAAGAGATGTTACATAGTGCTCCAACAAATATTGAATTGCAAAATTACAGAGGCAGAATGATCATAAGTTTCAAAAATTCTCATTTATGGCAGAAATGTTCTTGCAGCAAAGAAGTAAGGCTACTTGGATTAAGTTAGGAGATGACAATATCAAGTATTTTTTCTCCATAATCAGGATGAGAGGCTACAACAAGCTATCACCTAGATCACATATGCACAAAGAGTACAACACACTGATAGAGATATAATAACACAAATTTTTGTAGATTATTATAAACACATGTCAGAGAGCAAAGAAAGGGGGTAGAATTAAAATTGTTCCATGTTTTTTGCAGCATGGCCACAGACTTACAATTGCTCAACAAATGGGGTTGGTTAGACCTTATACAAGGGCAGAGGTGAAGCATGCTATATTTGGTATTGACATAAACAAAAGTACTGACCCAGATGATTATAGAAGTGGGGTTTTCAAAGAAAATTGGTGCTTAATTGGTGAGGTATAACTCAATTAGTTTTGCAGTTTTGGGAGGATGGTAAACTGCTTACCCAAATAAATGCAACTGTGATCTCTTTAATCTCTAAAGTAACAACCCCTGTACTAGCGAGTCAGTTCAGACTTCTTTCTTATTGCAATGTTATTTACAAGTGTATATCTAAGGTGCTATGTTTGAGGCTAAAGGCAATACTCCCTAGTTTGGTCGGTGTTACTCAAGTAGAGGTCTTTGGCCCATATTGTCTTAATATGTCATGATCTGTTAAGGCATTATAATAGGAAGACATCTCCAAGGTGTCTTATGAATATAAACTTGATGAAGGGGCTTTGATTTTTCACATTCGCTTACTAGGCGGGTCATGACCTGTGTTACTACAACCTACTTCTATGTCAGTATTAATGGAGAGAGCTATGGTTACTTTGAGGGCAAGAGAGGACTGAGGCAAGGAGATCCCACCTCCCCATTCTGTTTGTAATGGTAACGGAGTATTTGTCAAGGATTTTTAGGAGAATGAGTGATTTACCTGATTTTAAATTTCATTCGATGTGTAAGGTGACCAAACTAACTCACTTAATCTTTGCTGATGATCTTATGATTTTCTGCAAGTGAATATAAGTTTAGTTACTAGAGTGATGGAGGAAGTATATCACTCTAGCCAGGTGACATGGTTAATTGCTAATTTGTATAAGTCGAACATATTTATAGCTGGTGTCGGAGATGAGGTCAAGAAAAATATCATAACAAAAATTGGTTTCTCAATGGGAACTCTCCCTATCAAGTACTTGTGACTTCCACTTACCTGTAAGAAGTGAACAAAAATGGAGTGCCAAAAACTGGTCGACTAAATAATAACAAAAATACAATCTGCCTATGCTAAACTTTGTCATATGCTGGTAGGTTGCATAATTATTATGACAGTGTTATTTTCCATTTATAATTTTTGGTGAGCAGTTTTTAACTTACCTCAAAGTGCTAAAGGAGATTGATAGGAAGTGTAGGGATTCTTATGGAATGCAACTGAAGGAAAGGGGAAAGTAGCATTGGTAACTTGAGAATAAGTTTGTATCCCTAAAAAATTTGGAGGACTTTGTTAGCCTCATAGAATCGGATAATTTTAATAATGAAACACTTAATCGACTTGTGACTTATTGCAGGAAAAGAAGGAAAAAGATGAGCCAAGAATATAACATCTAAAGAAGGAGAAAATATGTTCATCAATCAAGACAAAGAAATCAAAAAGGAAAACAAATATTGCATTTACTATTGCAAGAAAGATATGTCTTGATCTCTAGATTCAATCAGATTCCACAATAAATCAAGCAGATCATGATCAATTAGAGATTCCAGAAATCAATCAAATATATTCAAGATTGCAAAATGTATTCAAGATTGTAGAACAAATCAACTAAGGAAGGAAAGAGATAATGTGCATCAATCCGAGGATACTTTCAAGACAACAAGATCAGTTAACATCCAAGACTACAAGGAAGAAATCAAAATCAAGAGATGCTTTCAAGTTAATGAGATCAGCCAAAGATTCAAGACCACAAGAAGATCATCATACAAAAGAATAAATTAATTTGCTCATGCACATATCTGATATGGCATGAATCAACAAATCAATCAGAATAAAATCAAGGACTTAATCAAAGATCCTTGATTCAAACTCCCTTGGATTTTCATAAAAGAGCAAAGTCCTCCAAAGATATAAAAACCTCTCTTAGCTATAGTTGTGAAGCACGCACTTCACTTGAACTTATATTGTAATCTTCTTTTATCTTTCATAAAACTCTGTACACCTTTGAGTGAACAATTGTAAAGAAAAGAAAAAGAAAGATTTGAGTGTAGGTTATACAGGTAGAGGTTGTGTCAGAGAAGAAGGTCTGATTTGCATATCAGACGGGCTCTTAATCGTAACGTTCTGTAACACTGAAGTTCTCAACAGGCTCTTAAGTAAACCCTTGTAACCCAAGGAGACTGGACTAGGCACCACATCGGTGATGACAAACCAGTATACAAATACTCTATGTTATTTACTTACTGCAAGTTATTACTACTGTTTATCTGTTTTACTAACGTGCAGGTGAGTCGACTGACCAGAGCAGGAAGTCGACCAAACGAAATTTTAATTCACCCCTCCCCCCTCCCCCCTCTTGACTTTCAGACTTAACATTAAAGAATGTTGCAAATGGAACTTTGCCTCATTCGGAAAACTTTTGTGTCAAGTGACTATGAAGGAAGATGTGTTATTGGTAAAGTGGGTGAATGATGTTTATATGTAAAACATCGTGAATATATGGGACCATATTAATGCACCGACAGATTATAGCTGGTACTAGAGGAAATTAAATGCCCTAAAATTGCAAATAGCTAGCTGGTATCAAGATGGAAGATATATTCTCACACATAAAGGTGCATTTTCGGTATCGCACAATTATCAAGTTTGTTGTTTACATGGATAAGGGTTCAATTACCATGTAAAGGAGTTTATGAAACACTTAAATGGATTAAAAGGAGAAGGTGGAATCAATTTCAAAAGGAAATAATTGCAGCAGCCTGGGGAGCATTGATTTATAACACATGAATAGCTAGAAATAAGAGAATATTCAAATAGCAGAATGTAAATACTGAATTTGTTACTGCACATATACAAAATTAATTGAGGGAAAGAATACCATTACTTGTCAATCATTTACAATAAGTCAATGCCAACTACTATCACCACAACAATCACCAATCACTACCACTATCATCACCATTAAGTGTAAACAAATATCATCAAGATATTACTGATAATTAAAATAGTCCTTCATCAAACTATTAAATTTCTTGACGTCTGTTGCTACACTAATTTTGGGTAAAGCTTAAATATATTGAGGCAATTAATAGTTTCGATTCAAATCTCCTCAAGTTTGAAGAATCACTACAAAAAAAACTAAATAGCGGGGTTTATTTTATATACTATGGGGACTAGGTTGGGATATTAATTGGGATGCCCTTTGAACGTTCACTTGGTTGAGACGAGAATAACTCGAATTTTCATATTTTCCTCTCCACCTGTTATTATAAAATCAAATGCAAGCTAGATTAATGACTATTAAATAATAATATTGCAAAATCTATACATTGTTCGATAAAATGCAATATATGACTTCATATATTTGTACCTGTATTCTTCTTCATTAATAGGAATTTGAAGTTCCAAGTCATGATATTCAAATGGCTTGAAGATTAAGTCAATTTGATCATCATGCACTTTGCCAAGAGTTGAAGGGTTCCACTATATATAAATGAAAGAGAAATATTTTAATAACAAACACATTAACGTAACATTATTCAATATTGAGAAATACTAAAGTTGATCATCATGCACTTTGCCAAGAGTTGAAGGGTTCCACTATATATAAATGAAAGAGAAATATTTTAATAAACAAACACATTAACGTAACATTATTCAATATTGAGAAATACTAAGTTTTACTTATATATTAAGAAAAAAAGGTGCATACCTTTGGAGACTTATCCTTGTCAATTATCTGAGCCCTTATGCCCTTCATATATAAACAATATCAATGAACTTTAAATTAGAATCGAACATCAAGTGTACTTCTACATATCAAGTACATAAGATTGAGTTTACTTTAAAGAATTTTGAAAATTTACCTCATAAAAATCACCAGATATTATGATTCGTTGTATGTTCATTGAAATTCTGAATTCTCTCCTCAAACATTCAGATATAGTTTGTGTCCTTCCTTCTCGTATCTAAAAAAAATAATTAGGAATAAGGTAAGGTTTCTTTTTCTTTTTGTAAGTTTATAAAGTTTTGAGCGCTTGATAAAGTTTTTTTTCAAGGTCAATAAGCATAATAAATGATTTATTACCGATCTCAATGTTATTTTTAGTGCTGTTGGAGATGCTTTCTTTAGGCTTTTAAGTACTGGCATAATCCAATCATTTCCTTTTCTGCTTGCATCAGCTTCCTGAAAAGTTAGAGTAGAAAATACATAAAAAAATTGAATATTTTTTCACTTAATGTGGTACAAAATTTTAAAAATATCATGTAATTAGAAAAATAGAAAAATTAATTCTTACAAATGACTCAATAATTTCCTCCACAGAATCCTTGGAGAAACACTCATTTATTATGGACAACCTACACGTAAATTTGAAAAATAAAAATGTTACTCTTAATATTTTATTTCAAAGCAAAATCTCAAAATAATAGTTTAGTTATATGATACATTACTTGTTCAAGATACTTCTTTCATCAATGTGAATATTTGAGGAAAATTCATTGATGACAGATCTAATTGTATCCTCATCACCATTTTTTATGCTCATCAAACGATTCTCTAACTGAATTAATTTCTGGCATTTAAAAAAAAAAATATAAGCAAAAGAGATATTTATAGGCAATAATTTTTTTTAGTGGCAATATAATATTTAGCGGTAATTCCTGAGTCATTGTATCTAAAGTTGCTAATACCTTTAGCAACATTCATATAAAGTGTTGGTTATAAATATATTCATATTATATTATTACCGCTAAATATAATATTTCTGTATTTGTTATAGTGTATGGTGAATTTCTGAAGAAAAGGAAAAGCTAATTGGACTAACCTGTGAAGGAACAAAATGAGTGGCTAGTCCAGCAGCAACCACTTCTTTACCCCTTAGTTTTTCTCCTGTTAAGCCCAAGTATTCTCCTACATATATACATACATACAGGTAATTAATTAATTAACATGTTTTTGGAGAGGTACTTTCTCTTTTACATATATATCATATTATTCGGTAGTAATTGAGGTAGAAGTCAAGTCTAGCGCTTATTTACCTAGTCGGCCTGGAAGACGTGGAAGCATATATGAGAAGCCACAGTCTGGATGGAACCCTATATTTGTTTCAGGAGTAGAACTAAACTGTAAAGTTCCATCAACAAAAAGGTTAATTAGATGACTTGAAATTAAATATCGACTTAATTCGTAAAATAAGATAATTTATAAGATAATTATACGATATATATACTGACCGCTTTCTCAGTGACGACAGAGAATTTCATTGGAGCCATCAAGGATGCACCCCCACCCACTGACATTCCATGAACAAGAGCAACATGTGGTTTCTTGTAAGTATGAATGTGGTAGCAAAGCCAATACATTCTATAAGTACCTTCAAGGTAATAATCCCCTAATTCAAACAATTAATACACTCATTAGTTTAAACAAATTGATCATGTATAAATTAATTAATAATTCAATAGTATAGTTCTAACATAGATAGTAACAAATGGAAAAATGAAGGGAAATTTTAAAACTATAGTTACTTGTGTTTCGTCCCTCATAGAACCAATGCAAATCCCCACCAGCAGAAAAAGTACGACCAGCTCCCTATATATGTGCAAATGAATAAAAATTTAAAACAAAAGGTATAATAAATAAAAGCAGACATTTAAACAAATAGATACACACGTCCTACATAACAATTTGCATTTTACATAGCTGATACACGAGAGTGTCAGCTAATACCAAATTAAAAGACACATTTATGTATAATGCTAAAGCAAAATAGATACTTCTTAATTAGTCCTTACCTTTATAATTACAAAATCAGCATTATCATCCTTCTCATATTTCTCAAAGTTCTGCCCGAGTGTTAATATCTAATTAATATAAAAGAAATTTTATAATTAAGTGAACATGTAGTAGCCATTTTATAACTATACATATATTTTTATCATATAGTTATAAATATATATACCACTTCGGGTGATATATAATTTAAATGGTTAGGCCGATTCAATGTGAGCATTCTGGCGCGGCCGATTTCCTCAGGGACAACAACCTAATGACAACCAAAAATCGAATATTATATCGATGAATATTTCGGATATTAATAAGATGTTTTCGTAACGTTGAAGTTACAAATTTTTGATCAAACTAAGCCATTATATAAAGCAATTTACCAAAATAATACACTTTTCTAAAATTTTACAAAACTAGTATAAACGTATTTCACAGTAACGTTTTAGGGTATATTTCGTTTTTTGAAAACAAACAGCGTTAGTTTGATATAAATTACTGTAAGTAATGTTTTACTCCTAAAACGTTATTTTGAGAAACGTTTTACTCCTAAAATGTTATTGTGAGTAATGTTTTAGCAGTAAAACGTTACTGTGAGTAACGTATATCAATCTAACGTCGCCAGCTTTTAAAAAATAAAATATACCCTAAAACGTTACTGTGAAATACGTTTATACTAATTTTGTAAAAAATTTTAAAAACGTATTATTTTGATGAATTGCTTTATATAATGACTTAGTTTAGTCAAAACCTCTGAAATTACCTCTCTATTTTGTCTCAGTACTTGTTGAGGCATGGGAAACATTGTGTTGCTAATGGGAATAGATATTATTGCCATAGTAGTACTAGAAAAAATGAACAAAGTAATTAATAATTGTAATTAAAATTAACGGTAACAAATAATTGGGTGATTAATTTCACTTACTAGAGATTAACCAAACAATTCTCAAATTTGATTTCTGATAGTTTGGAAGATATGAAATAATAAGTTGTTGCTAGCTATAAATTTGTGCATAGGAAATGGACTTTATATATTGTTACACGATGATTACCAATAAATAAAAAAATATATTATTACACGCTCGAACAATTATTAATAAAAATATATCATTCTCCCTCACTCTCTCTATAATGTGAAAGAATAATTGTAATAGTATTAAATCAGCCATAGAATCCTTGAAAATTAAGTTAATGATCTAAAATGTCAACTATACTTGACCTGAATGGAACAAAATGATCAAATCCTATTAAAAAATAGAGAGAAAAAAGCTGGCTAAAGTGATTGGGAATGAAAAGGCAGGGATTGGGTGTTCGAGGGTGGGATGGTCAAGAGGCGGGAATTCGGGACGTGAGAAGGAAATGATAAATTAGAAATTTCATTTAGAAAACTTATTTTTCCTGATAGACTTCCATTAAAAAGTTCATTTTCCTCATTTTCAAAATTCAAGCTACCCGACATCTAATGTGGGGTGTTAGAAGACAACATGAGCGAAACCACCTTAGGCAAACAGTGGTTTGATACACATGTTCGCCAAAAAATTATCTAGAGGTATGTAGATTAAATATGGAAAAATTACATATATAATTAAACATACTTCACTACCATGCATATATACTATTATTACCTATAAATACATTCAAAATATTAGGTATCATATTACTAATTAAGAGCTTCCTACGAATCTTACACTTAAATACATGTATCTTTGTTACCAAATGCACAAAAATAGGAAAAGAGACAAGCGAGACTGAGAGGAAGGTGAGCGAGATTCGTATGTTTCCCAGATACATTCGAATTACACTAGATACATGTATTTGAATGAATCTGGAGTGATTGACGTGTATATGGCGATTGAGATTTGCTATTTATCCAAAGTAATGCGAATCCACTTGGATACAATATATATAGAACAAATACACTTAGCCCATGTATACGAGATACATATATCTGGACGTATCTGGAGGCACAAAAAATTAATAAGATACGTAATGTTACAAACTAGAATGTATTTAAATAATTAGCTCTTAAACTAGTATAATTTATATAAGTTTTCCATTAAATATTAATTAATATGAGTACATATTTAAGTCTATACACCCTTCATCAAATTCTAACTCAAGTGAATGACATATAATGTGTGGCATGTTACATCATATTTGGGGTGCAAAATATATACTCTTTTTTATTTTTTTGAATTGATCAGTGATTAGCTGGATGTTTTTAAGATTAAATAAATATCATCAAGATATTGCTGATAATTAAAATAATCATCTATCAAACTAGTAATTTCTCAACGTGCGTTGCTACACTCATTAGGTTAATATATGTCCAAATATAAATATACAAAATCAAATTTGATTCAAATCTTGTGAAGTTTGACGAAATCTTAGCCATGTTACTAATCGAAGGAATTTAATCACTAAATACCAATTCAATACTTTTTCTTCATTCAAGAACGGTGTGGCACAATATTTTTTGTTTTAAAAAACAAATGTATGTATTTAAATAGATCGTTCAATTATGTACAAATCATGTGCAACTTTAAAAACAAATATGTACAGCTCATTGGGTCGGTTGAGGGATCCCAACAACCCCATGTCCCCTTAGAATGATGCACGTTGCAAAAAGATTTTGATCAGTATTAGGGATGACAATAGGATGAAGCTTAGTGCAGGGTGATGCTAGGTTTAACAAAATTTGATCAGACAAAAGAGACGAATTCTAAGTTGGTGAGAGTTTTGATGATGGGTTGATACCCTACTTGCAAATTGAAGGTGTGGCTCGCGCACCTCATATGTTATGTTAGTACTTAATGAAAGTCTAAGTCTTACTTATTCATATTACAATTACTTAACCTTTTTGATAAAATGTGAGCTTACAAGCTCACCATTGATACATTGAATCTAGACATGATTTAGAATGGGAAAAAGAGAATTTTATTGATAATGAACATGTGTTACATGTGAATGCATCCTCATCCTTTTATAGAGGAATCAAATCATATAACCTCTAACTAATAGATGACAGCTCATATCACTAATCAGTTCACTAATTTGTTACTAACTAACCTGTAACTAACTAATATACAGTGAACACCAATGCAACAGTAACACTAACACAACAATAAATTTAACTAACTAATTTGTACACACCCCCTCAAGCTGAAGGGTGCAAAATATTGAGCACACCAAGCTTGCCCAAAAGATGTGAATGTTGAGCTTGACTCAACCCTGTTGTCAATAAATATGCAAGTTGCTGTTGAGTATGAACATAGACAGTGTCAATGACCCTTGCTTTGATTTTGTCTCTAATAAAGTAGCAGTCTATCTCAATGTGTTTTTTCTCTCATGGAAGACTGGATTGACTGCTAATTGAATGGTTGATTTTCTATCACTCATGACATCGATAGACATTTGAATAGGGCACTCCTAATTCAGTGAACAATCCCATCAACTAAGTAACTTTAGATACAACTGAGGCCATACTTCTATACTCAACTTCAGCTGAACTTCTGAACACTGTCTGTTGCTTCTTAGACTTCCAAGAGATCAATGACTCTCCAAACTTAACCACATACCTTGTAATTGACATCCTTTGGGGCAAGCTGCCCAGTCAGAATCACACCAACAAGACATGATATTAGTAGGTTTAGATCTCAACCAACACCTTGACCATCGGTTCCATTCAAATATTTAATCACTCTAGTGGTTGCTTCCCAATGCGACCTCTTAGGAGTTTGCATGATTTGGATAAGAGTTTGCACTGCATAGCTAATGTCAGGTCTGGTGATAGTGGCATATAAAAGCTTATCAACTAGCCTTTGGTATGCAGTAATATCATGAAGTACATCATCACCAGTTAAACCAGTCACTAGGTCATGCTCTACAGAAGTTAATCTCAAATTGGATTCCAATGGAGTTGGTACAGGCTTTGGCACCAATAAGACCTGCCTCAGCAACAAGCTCTAAAATATACTTTCTTTGATTCAAAATAACACCTTCTGATGATCTCAAAACCTCAATGCCAAGGAAAAATTTAAGTTCACCAAGATACTTTAGCTTGAACTTTTTGTGCAAACTTTCTTTGGCTTCAGAAATCATCTGTTTATAAGTCCCTGTGATGAGTAGATCATCAACATAGACCAATATAATCACCAACTCTTCACCTTTCTTCAGTGTGAACAAAGAATAGTCATGGGCACTTTGAGTAAATCCAGAAGCTAGCAAGGCATTTGTGAGCTATAAATTCCATTGCCTACAGGCTTGTTTAAGGCCATATAGTGACTTAAGCAGTCTGCATACATTGTTATCACCTGGTCTTTTAAAACCTTCTAGCATATCCATATAAATTTCCACATATAAGTCCCCTAAAGGAAGGTATTATATACATCAATTTGGTATAAATTCTAGCCTTTTGACACAACTAATGCAATCACACACCTGACTGTTACCATTTTTGCTACAAGTGAGAAAGTTTCATGGTAATCCAATCCTTCCTGTTGACTATAGCCCTTAACCACTAATCTAGCTTTGAATCTTTCTACCTCACCATTTGCCTTGTACTTTATTTTGTAAATCCACTTTGACCCCACATTAAGCATCCCATTTGGTAACTCATCCACCTGCCATGTATTGTTCTCTTCAAGAGACTGAAACTCTTGCTGCATAGCTTGGATTCACCTCTCATCCTTGGCAGCATCCTTAAAGAATTTTGGCTCCACACAATCAGGGATCTTGTTCAAATAACTCTTGTAACCAGGAGTGACTTTGTTATAACTGAGAGAATTGACTAGAGGATGTCTTGTATTACTTTTTCTGCTTGCTTGTAGTAGTATAGTCCTTAGTGGGTTCTTTAGTGCATCTTGAGGTCCTTTTAACAGAAATATCAACTGGTGGTAGTCTGACTGGAGTTACTGCTTCTTTATCAATTTGTGATGGCTGATCAACAGTAGCATGATTAGATATGTCAGCAACTTCAAGAACTTCAGGAATAAGGTCATCTATACTCTCTACCACATTTGGCTCACCACCAGTAATCACCTCAAAGTCATGAATGTGCTCATTGTCAGGAATAGGTGAATGCCTTACTTGTAAAGGAGAATCATTGAAGTTAGGTGAGCAAGCTTGAGTAAATGGAAAGACCTTTTCATGAAACACTACATCTCTACTCATAAATATTCTTTTGGTGGCAATGTCTAATAGCATGTAACCCTTTTGGGATTCTGAGTATCCTAGCAGGATAGTAGGGACAACTCTTTCTAAAAATTTATCACCTCTTGGAAGCACTGAAGTGTAACACAAACAGCCTATGACCCTGATATGAGAAATATTTGGAGGCTTGGAATAAAGTAGTTCATAAGGACTTCTGTTATAGTAGATGATGATGGTAATCTATTCATTAAATACACAACTGCTTTGATACTGTAACCCCAATACTTGATAGATAGTTGTGATTGAAATCTGATGGCCCTGGCTATGTTAAGAGTTTGTCTATGCTTCCTTTCCACCACACCATTCTGTTATGGTGTATGAGGACAGCTACTCTGATGCAATATTCCTAAGTCTTGAAACAACTTGGTACAATGATAATTGAAGAACAATACCATTGTCTGACCTTACAACTTTAACAGTAGAACCAAACTGAGTCTTGATCATTGAAAGAAAATTTTTTATGGCCATAATAGTTTCTGATTTCAATCGTAACAGGAAAATCCATACAAATCTACTATAGTCATCTACTATTGTCAAGAAGTATTGTTTCTTATCTAAAGTAGGTGTCTCGTATGGTCCCCACAAGTCCATGTAACCATATCAAAACTACTAGTAGTTCTAGAATTACTAACAGGAAATGCAAGTCTAGTTTTTTTAGCCAATGGACAAACATGACAATTATTAAGTACTTCACTCTTATTCTTGTGAATCAGGTTCAGATGTCTCATAGTCTGTTTGGATGGATTGGTGCCATATCTTGATGTCTTAAGTTTAGTTTTTTTAGCTAATGGACAAACATAACAATTATTAAGTACTTCACTCTTATTGTTGTGAATCAGGTTCAGATGTCTCATAGTTTGTTTTGGTGTCATATCTTGATGTCTTAAGTTGTTGCTTCTGCAGTTACTGTTCCTTGATTACAGTGCACTGATTTCTCTTGCTTTGTTGTTGGACTATCTTTGAAAATGTATAAACCACCCTCTTCTCTACCAATCCCCTTCACCCTACCACTGAAGAGGTCCTGAAAGACACATAAGTCAGGATAAAAAAAATACAAAACATGACAATTCCCTTGTGAGCTTAGACACTGATAACAAACTGGTCATGAAGTTTGGTACATGTAGTACATTTTTCAGTACTTCACTACTAAATATATGTGTTTCATCAATGTGACTAATTTCCACTTTGTCTCCTGTGGGAAGATGCACTTGATTCTTGTGTGATTTAGTCATATCATGACTCTTTGTCAGTAAATGCTTGTATGCTGTGATATGGTGAGATGCACCAGAATCTACTATCCACTTCTGTGAAAAATGTTTTGATACTAGGAAAGAGTTTATACCTGTCATGTTGACATGTGAATCCTTGTTCAACATATCAAGTATTTGTCTGTACACCTTTCACTGAATGTCTGTCCCTTTGCCAAAGGTGGATGAGTTGTTGGACTGCCTTCTGCTTGACTGGTGGTATCTTCCTGAGACTGTTCATAAGCTTTTCCAGTTACCTAATTAGCTGCATGTTGTCCTCCATATCCACCTTAATGTGAATTCCTTGTATTATTTCCCAGTCCATCATTGTTTCTATTTTCATAGCCTGCTTTCTTCTTTAGTTTCCAGTCAGTTGGATAACCAATTAGTTTGTAGCAATTTTTCTTAGTGTGACCAGTGTAATGACAGAATTCACACTTTCTCTCTTTGTAGTACTCCCTTCCCTGAACTTTATTAACATTTTTTAACATTTGTTGGATCAGGTTTTTCGACTACACCGATCAAGTTAGCTGTGTGTTGGATTTCATCTTCTATAATCATAGCATAGGCTTGATTTATGGTTGGTGTAATTCGTTTAAGCAAAATCTGTCTACGTGCTTTGTCATAGGAATCATTCAGTCTACTTAAGAATTGAATTAACCTCAACTGCTGTAGGTGATCTATATATTCCTTAGAATTACAAAAAAGGGTCACTTTGTGGAGGGTTTTTTTATCGATTTGTGGGAGTTTTTGACCCACACAAAATTAATTTAGGCGGTTTGAAAAACTACCACAATTACCTATACCACAAGTATATTTGTGACGGTTTAATAGAACCTCCATTACGTCCGCCACAAAATGAATTTCCAATTTGTGGTAATTCGTAACCCCTCAAAAATGATTTTAGAACTTTAATAGCTACAATCTGCAAGGGCTTAATAAACTCACACAATATAGTCTCAATATCTTATTTAATTCTTTTGAAATGGCTTTTACCATTTTTTATTTTTGTTTTTTTACCCTCCCTAGGAGCTCCCACCCCTCTTTGCTCTCTTGATGACTCAAACTCGCAGCTTTACTCCTACCCCTTTTGCTCCCTTGGTGACTCGAACTCACAACCTTTGGGTTGGAAGTGAGGTGTGCTTACCATCAAACCAACTCTCTCTTGTCATTAAGAAACTTGAATTCTTCCATTTATTACATAGACTACATTTAAAATATTCAAGTTATAAAACAACATAAATCTTAATTCATGACAAATTGACACAATTAGTAACTATGTTTGAAAACTTAAAGTTTAAAACATTAACAAGTGATTTCACATCATACAAATGTAAAAAAGGTAATATATTAATTTGAGTTTATTATTTTTATTTCATATTTTCTTTCATCACAACAACACCATATATTCTTATAACATAATAATATTTTGTTGATATAGTATTAAATGAATTTCACATTTGAATAAATTTATATTCTTTATTTTTTAGATAAAGACAAATTTATACATTCATATGTAAAAATAATCTATATAGTAATTGGGTCTTAATAGAACATCCTATTATTTAAAACCTGTATTTAAAGTCAAATATGTCACAACTTAATTATATTCAGATTTTGACATCTTAATCTTATTAAAAATAAATGATACCTAAATCATCTGAATTGATTTCTCATTTTAAAGTGAAAACGTGCTACTAGTACCTTATGATGAAGGTTGTTTTAATCTTACCTAATCTTGTAAGACTGCACATCCAACATCCAATTCTTTGATATATTCATATCATGGAAATATATTAAACTTTACCGATCTAGTGCTTATTATCATATAATTGTCATCATATAAATTTACCTTTTACTTTAGTGTGTGTGTGTGTATATATATATATATATATATATATATATATATATATATATATATATATATATATATATATCACATAAGACCTCCATAAATTTTTTATTTTAACCATTCAATTATATATTATAGGAGTAACATTTTTATTTATTATTTCATTTTCTTGAAAGAATGAACCTAAATATCTAAATTGTTTGTACTTTGATGTCGCAATTCAATTTACAACTTAATTTTCTCTTCGCGTGCTCATTAAACCTGCAATGCATATAATAAGTTGTAATTCTACTTTCCATGATTACCTTATTTTCTAAAATATTTTCTATATTTCAAGTTTTTTTATTTATTTCGTACAAGTGTAACAAATTGTAATGAATTGTGACATTTATAAAGCTTCACAATTTGATGTATTTTGCAGAGGTTATCACAAACCTCCACAATAAAACCGCTACAAATTATAATAAATTACGACGTTAACAAAACTTCACAAATTGGTGCAATTTGCGGAGGTTATCATAATCCTCCACAATAAAATCGTCACAAAATAAATTATATCGCAGGGGTTTGAATGATTTTATAATGGAGTCTTTTAAAAACCCCACAAATAAACCTCTGCAAATAGCCTATTTTTTTGTAGTGTAGATTGAGGACAATTACATCAAGGATTTGGTACCACAGAATCATACTCACTCCATAGTGTTTTCAGCTTACTAAAGTAATGTGATACAGAATTCATACCTTGTGCAAGTGTTGTAATCTCTCCATGCAGCTGATATATCCTCATACTATTGACCTTGTCAAATCTCTCTTTCAGGTCTGCCCAGACTAAGAAAGCAGTTGTAGCATAGACTATACCACTGAGCAGATCTTCACTCACTGAATTCATCAGCCATGACAACACAATGGCATTACATGTCTCCCACTGTTCATGCATTTCTTCTTTGTACAGTCATCTGGTACAAGCACCAGTTAAAAATCCATATTTCCTTTTCCCCAATAGTGCAATCCTCATCGATCTACTCCAGATTTCATAATTCTCAGATCCAGTCAACTTGATGGGAATCAACACTGAACCAGAAGCATCAGATGAACCAATATACAGAGAGTCATTTTGATCAATTTTGATGGGTGCCATTGTTGTAACTTGAAGAACCACAAAACTGTCTTGAAGGAGCACATAATCGTCTAACCAGAAAAGATCTAAACTAACTGTAATTCTGATCTATGTACAAAGAAACCTGAGCTCTGATACCATAATAAAATGTGAGCTTACAAGCTCACCATTGATACTTTGAATCTACACATGATTTAGGATGGGAAGAAGACAAAATTTTATTGATAATGAATATGTGTTACATGTGAATGCAACCTCATTCTTTTATAGAGGAATCAAATCATAGAACCTCTAACTCACAGATGCCAGCTCATATCACTAATCAGTTCACTATTTTTTTACTAACTAACTTGTAACTAACTAATATATAGTGAACACCAATGCAACAGTAACACTTACACGACAGTAAATTTAACTAACTAACTAATTTGAACACTTTTTGGTTTGTACGTTTAGTTATTGATTATTAAGATTTTAATCATTGAATATATTTTTCTTTATGTTCCAACCACTTAATAAGCTTGAATATAAGTTAATAATGAGATCTATGATAAAATATTGATATCGTTAAGATGTTAATTTATTTGAAGATTTCAACAAAGATGACGATTCACTCATTCTATTCATTCATCGCTACAACTATCACCCGCTGTTATTAACTACTGTCATTATTTTCCACCATCTGTCTCACAATCATAACTAGTAATCATTTACAATAAACCAACACCAACTACTATTACCACAACAATCACCAATCATTATCACTATCATCACCATTAAGTGTAAAACAATATCATCAAGATATAACTGATAATTCAAATAGTCCTTCATCAAACTATTAAATTTCTTAACGTGTGTTGCTGCACTAATTTTGGATAAAGCCTAAAATGTTGAGGCTTAACAATTTCGATTCAAATCTCCTCAAGTTTGAAGAAAACAAAAGAAAAAGCCTAAATAAAGGGTGTTTATTTTACATACTATATATGGGGGTTAGGACCCCCCCACAGTTTATTGTAACATAGGTTTTAGCAAACCCCAAAGTTAGGTCTGCCATAATTAAGTTTTGTGGGGGGGGGGGGGGGTTGGGGGTTTGTGGGGGGGTTCACTAACCCTGGTAACAAGCAGTGGGGGTAATTTTGCGGTGGTTTGAACCCCTGCAAATTGATTCTTAGAAAACTACCATTTGAGTTTCAGGAGTCACAACCTTCGATAGTAATAACAAAATAGTAGGAGTCAAAATCCCCACAATTCGTGAAAATATAATTATCTCCTTATATTTAATCAACTTTAAGGAACATCGTTATTTTCTAAGATTGATTTGAGGTCCGATTATCATCAAAGATTAGGACATCATATATCCCTAAGACAGTTTTCAGGATTCGATATGATCACTATGAGTTTCTTGTGATGTCTTTTGGTTTGACTAACACCCATGCAGCGTTCATAAAGTTGATGATCGGGTTGTTCCGATCATATTTTGATTATTTTGTGATAGTGTTCATTGGTGACATCTTGGTGTACTCCAAGACTGAGGAGGACCATGTTTGACACTTAATACTTGTGCTCTATAGATTGAGAGAAGATAAATTGCATGTCAAGTTCTCAAAGTGTGAGTATTTGACTTGATTTTGTTGCATTTTTGGAAGACGTGGTGTTCAAGAAGGGTATTCGGGTGGATCTATCCAATAATTGGACCAGACCTACTTTAGTGACTGAGATTAAAAGTTTTACAGGGCTTGCAGGCTATTACAAGAGATTTGTTCAGAGCTTCTTCACTATTGCATCTCCTTTGAACATATTGACTCAACATAGTGTGATCTTCCAATGGTAAAATGAGTGTGAGAAGAACTTTCAAAAGGTCAAGACTTTGTTGACTTCGGCTTCTGTGTTGACTTTACTTGAGGATGGTATGGCATCTACCATTTATTGTGATGCTTCTGGAATCGGGTTAGGTGGTGTTCTGATGCAGAATGGAAAGGTGATCACATATGTTTCTAGACATTTGAAGACCCATGAGAAGAGCTAACCTATGATTTAGAGTTGGCAACTGTAGTTATTTTTCTTAACCTATGACGACATTATTTGTATGGGGTTCATTGTAGGTCTCACTGATCATCAGAATCTTCAATATCTTTTCACTCAGAGAGATCTAAATTTGAGGCAACACAGATGGTTTGAGTTATTGAAGGATTATAATATCACCACCTTGTATCATTCGAGATAGGCCAATATGTTGACCGATGATTCAAGTGTTGAAGAGAGACGATTGCTCATTTCTTGGTGAAGCCAATAACTTCAAGGAAAAATGGTCAAATTTTGTGGAGAGCGAACAATGAATTGTTGGTTTCATATGATATTAAAGTTGAAAAATTTGAGGATATTGACATTTGCAATACTAACTTCTTACCGTATCACAAATGCACTTTATGTTAATACTTACCAAGTGAACCTTACTTTACTTGATGATAAACGGACACACTATTTATCTGGATACACCAGTAGTTGTGAAGAGTCCATCTAATTTATGCAAGAGGAAGCCTAAAGGTTAGAGGAAAGTTCTTAAAGGCAACACCAAATAAATATAGAATTTGGATAATAATGGAAGTACGCCGAGTTAGCTTGAACAACATCATCATTATAGTAGCACGTCATTTAATCTGAGTCCTATTTCATTCCCAAATCCATGTCCTACATCACTCGCAACAAGTAATTCTAGCACTACAAAAAGAATTGTGAATTACATGGGGATTCTCCTGAGAATTAGTATGAAAATTCGCAGAAAATTTATTTTCCTGCAAATTTTCATACTAATTCCCAGAAGAATCCTCATGTAATTCACAATTTTCTTGTAGTGTAGTTTAGAGGAGGATTAGTTTCACTCGTATTTTATTTTATTTTATCAAAGCCACTAATCTATATTTTAATTACAACAGACTCAACTTTGTCCAAGCATGATGAAAAATCATTGAGCTACTTTTTGTTTGTAACTATATCATATAAGATATCTCGTTTGGTTACTCCAAATGACTTTATGTGATACTTAGGTTAAAGTTCCTTGACTTTTGGTTTCAAAAAGTTGTTTAGTGACTTTCATAATAAGTTGAGTAATATTTTCGTTTAAAACTTGAATTGTAGCTCAAGAGAGAGCTTAGTCACAATAATTTTCATTAATCAACAACTTAATAAAAATCAGAGTCAGGTCAAGTGATTACTTCACATGATTGTTAATATATCCTTATCTTCTCCTATTATTTTAATTTTTTACGCCTCAACATTAGCTAGTTTAAAATAGAGTAATTAATTAGTTTATTTTTTATAAAATAAAAACAAGACTTGTGGTCATGAACACTTAGCTTGATTTATTGATAATATATATATTACTCCAATTGAATTTGATAAACTGTACACTTGCATATGCGTTTTGGAACAAGTAACTATATACTTTGTTGTATGTTAGTAATAACAGAAAACAAATTACACAAGGACACTTCCACCACGAGACGATATTAATTGGGATGGGTTTTGAACGTTCACTTGGTTGAGACGAGAATAGCTCAAATTTTCATATTTTCCTCTCCACCTGTAAATTATTAGATCAAATGCAAGATTAATGACTAATTAAATAATAATGTTGCAAAATCTATTGTTCGATAAAATGCAATATATGACTTCATTTTTACCTGTATTCTTCTTCATTTACAGGAATTTGAAGTTCCAAGTCATGATCTTCAAATGGCTTGAAGATTAAGTCAAGTTGATCATCATGCACTTTGCCAAGAGTTGAAGGGTTCCACTATATATAAATGAAAGAGAGATATTTTAATAAACAAACACATTAACGTAACATTTTATTCAATATCGAAAAATACTAAGTATTACTTATATATTAAGAAAAAAAGGTGCACACCTTTGGAGACTTGTCCTTGTCAATTATTTGAGCCCTTATGCCCTTCATAAATAAAAAATATCAATGAACTTTAAATTAGAAATCGGAAATTAAGTGTACTTCTACATATCAAGTACAAAGATTGAGTTTACTTAAAAGAATTTGTAAACTTACCTCATAAAAATCACCAGATATAATGGCTCGTTGTATATTTATTGAAATCCTGAATTCTCTCTTCAAACATTCCGATATAGTTTGTGTCCTTCCTTCTCTTATCTTAAAAATAATTTAGGAAAACCGTAAGATTCTTTTTCTTTTCATCCTTATAATATATATATAGAGAGAGAGTGTGTTTTGAGTGCTTGATAAAGGTTTTTTTCCTAGTTCTATTCACTAAGCATAATAAATGATTTATTACCGATCTCAATGTTATTTTTAGTGCTGTTGGAGATGCTTTCTTTAGGCTTTTAAGTACTGGCATAATCCAATCATTTCCTTTTCTACTTGCCTTAGATTCCTGAAAAGTTAACCATACAAAAAGTTATGGTATAAGCCATGTTTAATTAACTTAGTATGCAATGATATAATTGGTACAAAATTTTAAAAGTATAATCTAATAAATAAATATTTGAAAAAAGGATTAGCTTCTAATAGAAAAATTAATAATTCTTACAAATGAGTCAATAATTTCCTCCACAGAATCCTTGGAGAAACACTCATTGATTATGGACAACCTACACGTAAATTGGAAAAAATAAAAATGTTACTCTTAATATCTCATTTCAAAGCAAAAGCTTAAAATATACTGATAATTTATATGATACATTACTTGTTCAAAATATTTCTTTCATCAATGTGAATAGTTGAGGAGAATTCATCGATGACAGATCTAATGGTATCTTCATCACCATTTTTTAGGCTCACCAAACGCTTCTCTAACTGAAATAGTTTCTGGCATTTGGAAAAAAAAAATATAAGCAAAAGAGATATTTATAGGCAATATTTTTTTTTAATGGCAATATAATATTTAGCGGTAATTCATGAGTCATTGTATCTAGAGTTGCTAATACCTTAAGCAATATTTATATAAAGTGTTGGTTATAAATATATTCATATTATATTATTACAGCTAAATATAATGTTTCTGTATTTGTTGTAGTGTATAGGGAATTTCTTAAGAAAAGGAAAATATTGTACTGACCTGTGAAGGAACAAAATGAGTGGCTAGTCCAGCAGCAACCACTTCTTTACCCCTTAGTTTTTCTCCTGTTAAGCCCAAGTATTCCCCTATATATATATATATATATATATATATATATATATATATGTAATTAATTAACATATTTTTGGAGAGGTACGTTCTCTTTTACATAAATATCATATTATTCAGTATTAATATACGAGGTAGAGTCAAGTCTAGCACTTAATTACCTAGTCGGCCTGGAAGACGCGGAAGCATATATGAGAAGCCACAGTCTGGATGGAATCCTATATTTGTTTCAGGAGTGGAACTATACTATAAAGTTCCATCAACATAAATGTTAGACGACTTGAAATAATACTTAGCTTGTTATAAGTATCGACTTGATTCGTACAATATGGTAATTTATAAGATAATTATACGTAATTTTCTTTATGATAATACTAACCGCTTTCTCAGTGACAACAGAGAATTTCATTGGAGCCATCAAGGATGCACCCCCACCCACTGACATTCCATGGACAAGAGCAATATGTGGTTTCTTGTAAGTATGAATGTGGTAGCAAAGCCAATACATTCTATAAGTATTTCCAAGGCAAGAATCCCCTTCAAATAATATACATGAATTTATGTGAACATGTAGTATAAATTAATAATTCAACGGTTCGAATATATACTAACAAACAAAGGGAATAATTTAGAAGTAGTTACTTGTATTTCGTCCCTCATAGAACATATGCAAGTCCCCACCAGCAGAAAAAGTACGACCAGCTCCCTATAAACGTGTATATAATTGAATAAGTATATATAAAACCACGTCTTGCATGACAATATAATATATATGACATCGTATGTGTGTGTCTACTAGTACATATTCAAAGTTAGAGGGCATAAATGACAACTCATGTCAAGTTAAAAAGTACGTTTAATTTATGTATCATGCCAAACAAAATAGATATTTCTTAAAAATTAGTCCTTACCTTGATGATTACAAAATCAGCATTATCATCATTCTCATATTTCTCAAAGTTATGCCCGAGCGTTAATACCTAATTAATATAAAAGAAATTTTATAATTAAGTGAACATGCAATAGATATTTTTTAACTATACATATATTTTAATTTTATCATATAGTATAAATATATATACCATATCGCCTGATACATAATTTATATGGTTAGGCCGATTCATGGTGAGCATTCTGGCGCGGCCGATCTCCTCAGCGACAACAACCTATTGACAACCAAAAATATATATTATCAGACCGAAGATCGATACATATATTATATCGAAGAATATTTCTGATATTGATAAGATGTTTTATTAACGTAGAAATTACCTCTCTATTTTGTCTCAGTACTTGTTGAGGCATTGGAAACATTGTGCTGCTACTGGGAATAGATATTATTGCCATAGTAGTACTAGAGAAAACGGACAAGCAATTAATAACTCTAATTAAAAACATCTATAATAATATTAAAATTCGCGATAACGAATAATTGAGTGATTAATTTCACTTACCAGATTAACCAAAATATAATTAATTCTCAAATTTGATTTCTGATAGTGTGGAAGGTATGAAATAATAAGTTGTTGCTCTAAACTTGGTTTTTATAAATTTGTGTATGGAAAAGGGACTTTATATATTGTTACACGTGAACAATTATTAATAAAAATATATTTTCCCTCACTCTCTCTCTAATGTGAAAGAAATCATTCTAATAGTATTAAACTTAATGAGATCTATTAATTAATTCCAGCTTAATTATAATAATTGAAAAAAAAAAAAAAAACAGCTATAGAATCCTTGATAAGTGAATGATCTCAAATGTCAACTAATTAAACTTTACGTGAATGCAACAAATGATCAAATCCTATTAAAAAATATAGAGAAAAAAGTTGGCTAAAGTGACTGGGAATGAGAAGGCGGGGGATTGTCCGTTCGGGGTCAGTGGCGGAGGCAAAATTTTCATCGAGGGGGTTCAAAAGGATAAGTAAGCACGATAATAGTGTATCCATAAAAGTGGGGCGGGTCAAATAAAAATGGGTCGAATCAGATATAAGCAATTAAAAAAAATTCAACTCCACCTCAAACCAAACAATAAAATCGAGTAAGTATATGTTTCACATAATATTAAAATATAAGTACGAGAGAATATTTTTTAAATCTATAATTATGGATTTTATTAGTGTCATTGATGTATATAAACGTTATTCAATTTTTGAAACTAACAAAGGAATAAATTTGAATACGATCATATTGTAGCAATAGAATTTGTGTCGAGAAAATAATTATCAAGATTAAAAAATATCGCGACAACCATATTTATTTATAAATATTAAATAATTACTCTTATTTATTTAATCTTATTTATAATTATCTTATTTATTAATCAAATATAAATTAAATGTTTGACTTATAATGAGTATGAGAGAATATATTTTTTTAATTTAATTATGAAACTTAAAAAATATTGTAAGTTTTACTTAATTTTATAAAAATAGAAAAGAAATTTATTTTTAATAGCTAATAAAATATTATAAATCCAATAGATTTTCAAACAAAACAAATTTTCATTTATTTAAAAATAAAAATGAAAATCAGTTGAAAATAGGATGAAAAATATTGTTATGAGGAATCGAAACCACAACCTAGGACTTATAGCAAATTCTTGAACCCCTTTACCACTAAGCCAAGCCCTTGACTTATGTTTAAGGGGTTCATCACTTATATATACATATAATTCGAAAATTTGATCCTATATATATCGTGTAATTTTTTCAACGATGGGGGTTCGGATGAACCCCCTTGGATCCATGTAGATCCGCCCCTGTTCGGGGTGGGATGGTCAAGAAGCCTCGGGGTTTGGGATCGTGAGAAGGAGATAATGAATTTGAAATTTGACTTATAATATTTGGATGGGATAGAGGAGGGAGGCGAGCGAGATCTCTTTGTATATCAAATACGTGCAAATCACACTAGATACATGTATTTGGAGTGATTCACATGTATCTGAGATATATACCAAATATATGGATAAAGGCGACCAAAATTTGCTATGTATCCACATACATGCAAATCCACTTGAATACAATATATTTAAGGGAAAATGAAATTCACCCCTGAAGTTGTATCGAAAAGTCAGTTACACGCTTAAACTATTGAGGCGACCTATTACACACTTATACTACTCGAAAGTGAATTTAATACCACCCTCGAAGCTGATATGGAAATAGGATTAAATAAAAAAAAATGCGTTTGAGTAAAAAAAAATGACAAATTTTTCCCCACCCCCACCCTTCTTCTTCACCTTACCCTACCTTTCTTCTTCCTCCATTTTTTTCTTATCACAAACACTATTTTCATATCAAATTTGTCAAGTCAAGAACGAATTATTCAATTATTTGTGTCTTTTTTTTATTATTATTATTGTGAGCATTTGAAACAAAAATAAATCAGATCTTCTTTTTTTTTGTGTGTAAAAAGTTTTTGGATTTTTGCACGAAATTTAATTTTTTAATATATGTTCATATATCCTTCTTCTCTCTTATAAAAATTCTCTCTAGATTTAAATCAAAATCAGTAATAGTAAATCAAACACTAATTTTTCAATTGTCCAACTAAAATCTTTACAATTAAAATATTGCAACTTTTCACAATTCTCCTCTTTGAGCTTGAATGAAATTTGTATATTGTGATAATTTTTCGTGGTAGGTTTGTTGATGGGTGAAAGATTAGTGGTGGTATGACTTTTAATTTCGATAATAACAATGAAACTCGTGATTTTGATGTGGATGGTGAATTTATGATTATGATTGTGATGAATTTCAATGATAGTGATATGGTTGTAATGGTTAACTAGTTAAATTTATGATGTTTGTTATCGATTTTTTTATGATGACAATGATTGTGAAAAAATTCCGGTGGTGAATTTGATTATGAGTGGTGAATTCTATGGTCGTGGAGAAGTGAATTTGATGATCATAGCAACAATGGTAGTAATTTGATGGTATATAGGGAAGAAGAAGAAATTGGGTGAAATGAATTTTTTTTTAAAAAAAATATGACGTAATTATTGATGTGACAGTGACATGGTGATGGCGTGGTGCGAGTGTGAAATACTTTCTCATCATGTGATCGTATGTGTGTTAGGGTTGAAATAAATTCACTTTTAAGCAATTCAGGTGTATAAAAGGTCATCACAATAGTATAAGGGTGTAACTGACTTTTCGTGATGAGTTTAGGGAGAAATTTATGTCTTTTGCCTATATTTAAAATAAATTATACTTAAATTTAACCCAATATATCTGAGATACATAATTCGAACGTTTTTGAATGTACAAAAGTATGATAATATACGTAATATTAATATTATGAATTAAAATATATTTAATTCACTTTTAAACTAGTGCAAGTTATATAAATTCCCTATTAAATATTAAATATTAATTATTATGAATGTAGGTTAATTTTACACGCCATTCGTCAAATTCCAACTCCTCAAAGTGATTGACATATACTTTGTGGCATGTTACATCATATTTGAGTTGATCAATGATTAGCTGGATGTATTTTAAGTGAAATTAAATATCATCAAAATATTGCTCATAATTAACAAATTAGTACAAATCATGTGCAACTTTAAAAACAAATATGTACAACTCATTGGGTCGGTTGAGGGATCCCTACAACCCCATGTCCCCTTAGATTAATGATGCACGTTTTGACAATTTCTTAATGTGTATTAAGAAAAAAATATCATCAAGATATTGCTTATAATTAAAATAATCCTTCATCAAATTATTAAATTTCTTAACATGTGTTGCTGCATTAATTTTGGATAAAATAAGATATGTCAAGCAATTAACAATTTTGATTCAAATCTCCTCAAGTTCAAAGAAATTCGATCTCAGCTAATTTTCAATGAAAGGGGTGTAATTATATTTTATCAATTCAAACACATTTTCTTCATTCAAGAATATTGTGGCACAATATTTTTTGTTTTAAAAAAACAAATTTGTGTATTTAAATAGATTGTCCAAGACCAAGAACATTTATATATTGATTATTATAAATATATATTTTATTTTGCATATCATTCACTAAATTAATAACTCCATCCATGAATAACATATGATCTGTGATATGTCACATCATATTTGGGGCGCAAAATACAAATTCTATTTTTATTTTTGAGTTAAACAGTTATTAATTGGATATTTTTAAATGTAAATAAATATCAGAGTTAATATCTTAAAAGATCATTCAACTTTAGGTATTAATCTAGCAAAGTCATTAAAGTTTATTTTGTATCAAAAAATCACTTAACTTAGATTTTATATCAATAAAATCACTCAACTTTAGGAATTGATCTAGCAAAGTCATTAAAGTTTGTTTTGTATCAAAAAAATCACTCAACTTAGATTTTTATATCAATAAAATCACTCAACTTAGACATTTGTGTTAGTTAAATCACTAAACAAAATTTATCATTAATTCTTTTTGTTTCATATAAAATAGACCCTACAAATAGATAAAATTAAGAAAACTAGTTTAATTTTTTTAGGGAAACTTCTTTAGTGAAACAAATACTCTTTATCTTAATACTAATTACTAAATAAAAAGAAATAATTAGGAGTTCTATTTATTGGTCCACTAGTGTATTTGTTTTTGAGAATTAGCACAAATAAATTATCAATGAAATTCGTATTTACAAATCTAATTAGGACTCATTAGAGAATAAGAGTACTAAAATAATATTTAAAATTGTGACCTCAATTAACTTTCTAAATATATTATAACGGACCACTTTTCTTTAACAATGCAAAAATTAAACAACAGTGCTCTAATAAAATTTATCTTTTTTGTTTTGTAACTTTTTTTCAAAAATAAAAAAACAAAAAAATAATGTTATATATTATTGTACTTCTTCATTGAAGCTTAAAATTATTTTGGCTATATTAATCTTGATCTTTCCTTATAACGTTAATTTTTCAATTTAATTTTTTGCTTTAACTATTCAATTTTGTGTAAATATTTTTTTTAAAATAATAATAATAATAATGTCATAATGCTTACATACTTTAATATTATAAAAAGTATGTATTTCATTAATTAAGCTTGTTCGTAAAAGTTTATTAACAATTTAATTTTTATTCATTTATAGGGTTCATATTTATATGACATAAATAATAATTTTTTTTACTATATCAAATGTTTTTTAGTGATAAATTTAGTTAAATGATTTTATTGATATAAAAGTCTAAACCTTTTGAGATATTAACTCTAAACATCATCAAGATATTGTTGATTATTAAAATAGTCATCTCCATTAGCAAAATATTGAATTTCTCAATATGCGTTGGTTTGGACTAATTAGAAAAAACAGTTTTCCTATTTATATGTGTCCATATATTGAGGCAATTAACAATTTTGATTGGCTTGACGTTGTCTCGAGTAGGGTGTATAAAATCGAATAAAAAATTGAACCGAAAATTGAATTGAGTAAAAAAAAAAAAAACGATTAGTGATTTGGTTTGACTTTGTTTGATATTGGAAAAACAATCGACTATATTTGGGTTGGTTTGATTTTAACTTAAAAAAAACAATCTGAAACCAAACCAACCCGACATTATATATGTAATTTTAAAATTTTATTTTATGCATAAAAATATTTACTTTGATATCATTTTAAAATGTTTCTTATACTATTTCATAGTTTTATCTTTTAATATATTATTTTAAGTTTAAAATTTAGAATTCGAAATGGTCCAATAAATATTATAGTTTATAGATGTTGATGATTATAATAAAACTGAAATCAAAATCAAACTAATACTAAAGCAAAAAGAAAATCAATTCAACACTAAGAATGACAATAATATTTAATATTTGTTATTTAGTTTTACATTGGTTTAGACAATTAAAATACATAATCTAATTTAATTTTCCTTAAATATTTAGTAATGTTACTAATACTTATTAAACTTATTTTAGCATGATTTAGTACTTTTAAATTATGATTATTTTCATTATGACTTTACAATATTTATTTTATATGATGACTGCATTATTATTTTTTAATGAATATTTTTGTGTCATCAATACTCATCCCATTTTTGTGTTATCTTTTAAGAAACGCCTTAGATAATTGTACTTTGGTTGGACTAAAGAAATATTTAGAGCACAAGTTAATTATATGTTTGTATGCAAGCTTTACCGAAAAAAATCCAAAACTCTGAAAAAATCCGAAGTTTCTTAGTTTGGTTTGATTGATAAATTTAAAATTCGACATAATGGTTTTGCTTGGTATTTGAAAAATCCGAACCAACCCGAGGTTGATAAACTCGAAAAAATCTGAACTTTATTGGTTTTGTTTTGCTTATAAATTTAAAATTTTTACGCGAAATGTTTAGTTTGATATTTGAAAATCCGAACCAACCCCGATCATGTACACCCCTAGTTTCGAGAATTATAGATCCACCTTCAACCTTACATAACTAGTTGAATGAGGAAAAGGGATAAAAGGATCTCAATATCTAAATCTTTTTAATCTAGAAGTTTTCATAATCACCATTAATAATAATACGATATGAATTTGGGTAATAGATTGTCAAGTTATTGAAAAAACTATGAACTGATGCTTTCATGATGAAGAGAGAAATTGAAGGAAGAAAGAATAATTTTCATTGATTATGAATCTGAGTACACATTGTTGTATATATACATCCACATGTGACAACTGTAGCTAACTCTGACAAATTCAACTAATTATCTAACAACTTGATTCTAACTAACTTATAAACTAACTAATATTGAATGCTAGTGTACGTCAACACATTTTCTGAGCTTCTTCACATAGATATCCAGTAAATAATCAAAGTATACGTGAGTTAACTTGGACAGGACCATCATCATTAGAAAAAAAGATATAGAATCTGAAGCCATATTGATACGTAGTTTCATACTTTCATCCAAATCCCATTTCGCACCTTAATCCATGTCCTTCATTAGATGGGTGATTTCTCGGATGTTCACTCAAATTTTATTTTATTTAACCAATGCTACTAAACTATTTTTTGAACTCAACTTTGTTGAAGAATTCTGAAAAATCATTGAACTATTTGTTTGTAAATAAAATGTATTCAACTTTGTCTAAGTATCATATAAGATCACATCTAATTTGTTTCGTCCTTATGATTTTCAGTGATATTAAGGTAAAGTTGTGCGACTTGTAGTTAAAAAAATTGTTTAGTGATTTTTATAATAAGTTGAGTTTATCTCTTTTGTTCGTCCTAATGACTTTATGTGATACTTAGGTAAAGTTGCGTGACTTTTGGTTACAACAAATTGCTTAGTGACTTTCATAATAAATTGAGTGATATTTTTATTTTAAAAGTAATAAAGTGACTTTAGTGCAGTAAAGTGAATGAAAAAAGGATAATTATATTCTCGTACTATCGTAAATGATATTTAAATACTCTTCTTTATACTTTTAGGACTCTCATGTCCGTACCATCCAAGTTTTGGGGTATAGGTATCCTTTCTACTCACGATGGAATACATGTCACAATCTTTAAACACCTGTAATTTATTCGATATTTATTTAGTTTTTATTCATAATTAAAAGATCTACCCGAGTTAACTAAAATACCCACTTAAATAAAAGACTTGTTTTTACTTTTTACTTTTTTTTCTTTCATAATGACCATCTTTTGAAGGTTGCTATGAACGTGAGAGACTAAAACCCTTTGGGTTATGATAATTTCTTGAATATTTTTGTATAAAATTAGAAATAACTTGTTTGGGTATCTATTACCGTGCTATGACTTATGCGATTGTTTATTTAATCTTATGTGTAATTATTCTTATAATGACCTGGTCGGTAAAATTAACAAAATTATCATTTTACCCCTTTCAATATTGATCCCGAGTCATTTTGAGTGACTTTTGAAATTAGTTTCAAGTATTAAGTTAAAAAGTTATGAATTTTGGGAATTTTGAAATTTGAAAGGCTAATGTTGTTAAAAGTGATTTTTGGTGTCTAATGAAATTTCGAGCGTCGGAATGAAATTTCGTTGATTCTGTCAGTTTTGAGATGTGAGAATTGGTCTAAGATAAGGCTCGCAATTGGACAAGACCGGATCAACAGGACCGGATTTTCTTACCGGTACCGGGTCTTACCGGAAAAACCCAAAGATTCCGCCCGGTCCCTTAGTAGCCGGATAGGAATCGGGTTGGACCGGATCGGAGCCGGGTATTACCGGTTCAACCGGTACAATAATTTGTTTTTAATTTTTTTTAATTATTATATAATATTATATTATTAATTAATAATATTATATTATTAAAAGACTTCAATTTAAAACTTTAAACTTTAAAGTAATTTTTAAAGTTTAAAGTTTATATTGAATTTAAAGTTTGAAATTGAATTTAAAGTTTAAAGTTTATATTGAATTTAAAGTTTGAAATTGAATTTAAAGTTTATACTTTAAAGTTTATATTGAATTTAAAAGTTTAAACCTTAAACCTTAAAATTCAATTTTAAATTAATGTTTAAACTTTAAACTAATATTAAAATAATTAACAATTAAATTTGTAAAATGACATGAATTAAATAGAAGAGATTATTTTAAAAGAAAATCAAGGCGAATAGCCGTATATTTATTCAAATAAATAAATTGTACAATACAAATATTAGAAAGAGATAAAGAGTACATAATCTAGGTATTGAATATTAATTATTGTACTAACAATTGCATTTTTTTTAAAATTCTTTTTGTAAATTTTGTATCATTTGAAAAAAAGATTTTTTGAAACTTGTAATCTTCTTTCGGCATTGACCCAATCTCGAAACAACATCGATATTTCCAAACTATCCTTTGCTAATGAATATCGATGATCTTCAATCATAAATCTCGCCGCACTAAATGCTTTCTCCGAAGCGACCGATGATGCTTGAATCACTAGCACATCTCGAACAATCCTAGCAAGGGTCGAAAATTGATTTTCACGATTCTTCCACCATACTAATATTGGAGGTTGAAGTTGTCCTTCTTCATGCCTAACCTTTTCCTGTATCTGATTGAAATGTAAATCAAAATCATTATTAGTAGAGGATTCAAGCTTAAGATATTCATCTATCCAATCATCCGTATCATCACTTTTAGGCTTAGAAGATGGAGGTTCAACTATTGAAATATTTATTTTCATAACTTTATAGGCATTATATAAATCTCTAACATTTCTATAAATGTTACTTTTACATTCTTCAACACTAGGACTTTCATCATCTTTAATTTCTAAATTTACATAAATCTTTTCAACCATTCTTTCAACTGTTGGAAAACATATATTCACAGCGGAAGCATATCAAGGATCTTTACTACTTACATGAATAATAGACAATCAATACCGTTTATGCTAGAACACATTAATCATGCTAGAACACATAAACAAACTAAAAGTTAATTCGATAAATACCTCTTGAAGCGTGAGCGGATACCTTCAAGCGAATCTCCAAGTTAAACGGATCTTCAAGCGAATCTACAAGATAGCTATGGCCTTCTACAGTGATCCCAAGTCACATCTGAACTCTCTCAATACTTGGGTGGGCAAGTATCGAATAGAATACTAATCATCACTTTTCTAGGTTAGGAGAATCCCTATTTATAGAGATGTCTTCCTAATCCAAAAAGGACTAGAAAACCTAGTTTTTCTAGAAGACTAGAAAAACCCATATTATTCTTCCTTTTTGCATAGAAATAGGATTCTGAGTTCTAGTTAAATATGGGCACTATAGGGACCACAGAATTAATTACCGAGGCTTCCTATTATGGAAATAATTCCAAATAATTAATTTGAATTATTCTTACCATAATAAATTACAAATCATTCCACTAGAAATTCGTAATTGCACTCCTCTATTTCGTAATTCCCCATTAAATACTTATGTAATTCCTCATGTTAAGATTTCAGATACTAATCAATAAATTAAATTACTGACGAATTTAACTTAATGATTAATTTCCTTTAGAGCACTACTTAACTTATTTCATGTGTCGGATTCATAAATCCACTTGCAAGATTTGACACAATGAAAACTTATAAGTTTCTCAAAAAGGCATATCAATCAATCTATATAACGAGACATGGATTCCATCAACTAACTTATTATTTAACCAATATATATTATTATCATCCAACTTACCAGGCATATTGACCCATCTCAGAATCTCACCTTTTAATAAATCAAAACGATAATTAATATATACAGATCATAATAGTTATATCAGGATTAAGAATATAAGTACATTTAATAGTTTAGAGAATATGTTTTTGTTAGTCAGTCTAAAACAACTATCTCTACTCGGTCCCGTTCAATACATACAAAATGTACTAGCACAAGAAGTTGGAACTATACCGTTCCCATAATCAGGACAAATTACATATAATCTTGTGCTACAATCGTACCCGATGGCATGTCCAATTTTCATCCTAGATTATGAACCAAAACTTTATACTTATAAGAACCGATGATTTAATCCTATGTGTGTAAGCTAAAACTCTACACACTAAATCATCTACTATATAATTAAATAGACACCATAAACGAATATATGATCTATTGAAATTGAGCAAATATTTATTCTCTAATAAATATTATTTCTTAACACATGGTTAATAGTATATATCTCAACAATCTCCCACTTAGACTTTTAACCATCACAATTGTTATAATGTACTATATCCAAATGCATGGTTAATAGTATATACCCTAACAATCTCCCACTTAGATGTTTAATCTTGAAAATTGTTAGAATACTTATGTCAAAACACATGATTAATAGTATATACCCTAACAATCTCCCACTTAGACTCTTAACTATGCATTTACAACTTTCGCAAGCATTTCTTTATTTCTTATCGAAAGAAAATTTACCAAGCTATTTTCTCATGCAATTTTATCTAGTAGTGCTTCGTCGTAACAAATCGATTTTGTACTAGATCTTTAGAGACCTTATCATGAAACTCTCCAAGAGTGTACTTCTTTTCAGGAGCTCTATCATAAAAGTTCTCTCAAGCATACAGAACAACTCAATCTTCGTTATGATTCTCCACTACGACTAAGTACTACTATTATAATCACACTTTCATGTTCTTGAGTTTTAATATTTTCTTCAAAATCTTTCGATAATGAAACATTAACAACTTCTCATGAAGTATTCTTTTAATTTGCTCAACATCACTCCAACTACTTGAGATAGTAGTTTTCTTATGTCTAGTAATGTTTCTCCCACTACTTAAGTGCAATGGGACGTCAATTCTGACATACCCATTAGATGTTCTTGAGCGTATGAATTTACAATTGACTTATTTGTTATTTCTTTGTTCAATTCTCGTAAAGATAATTTACTTCTAGGAACATGGTTTACTAAAATTATCCTTTTCTAGAAATCAGAAAGTTGTGTTAACAATTGACTTATTTTCTTTAGGACACTATAATAAACCTTGTTTCATTCTTTAGGATATCCAATTAACACACACATTTCGTTCTTAATTCCAATTTTCTTATTCTCCCACTCAGCACATGTGCTGGACAATCATATATCTGAACATGTCACATATTAGACTTACGTCAAATCCAACTAGTTCTATAGTTGCTCAAGGTACTAATATGAAAGAAACTGAATTCAGAATGTAATATGTAGTTATTAGAACCTATCCCAAAAGAAATAAAATAACTAATAGTAAGTCAATAATTAATCTCATCATCTTCATAAGCGTCTAATTCTTTTCTCTTCTACACCAATCTATTATAGAGTGTCTAGTGTAGATAATTGAAAGACAATTATTCTATAAGATAAGTGACTTATGAGCTAAGAGGTTTACGTCACTACAATTAGATTGTAGTGACTTTATATATTTTTCATGATGATACTTTCATGTGTTTTAAATATCTTGAGTTTATCAAGACATTTAGACTTATAAAACATAAAAAAATATATTCATATCACGAGTAATTTTCTTGAAAACTCAAAAACTCAAATTCACCTCTTGCCCATGTGCTCATTTATTACACAAATCAGAATAGATTAATTATAACTTATCACTACCTCTTAAATCCTTTTTAAGAGGAAAACTAAGGTCTCTTAGTCATTTTTCCTTCTAAACAAAACGTACATGTTGGTAGTGACTTCACTTTCAATGAACAGTTATGTCCATCCATTAACCAACCTCAAAATTCTATTCAGAATAAATGACTTAGACCCTAATTTACAGATAAGTCTCATTCAATTTAAAAGATACTTTCCTTTATGAGACAGATTAGTATAATTTAATTCTCTCATACTTATAAAATAATCATGCATCAATATACCACAAGAAATAAAATATTTATTAAACTCAATGGTAGAAGAGTTACAAAAATATATTATATACTCATCTCTTATTTGGTTAGAAACTGAAAAAATAATTTCTTCTAACATAAGGTACATACACAATGTATTCATTAAGTTAATATCTTATCTCTACCAAGAGAAAATCTTAAGTAGTACTAAGTGTGTGTGTAAAGTCTATTGAGAATATGAGACACAATACTTTAAATAGATCATAATATTTCGAATAATCCCGAATAACGAAATTCAGGGCTCATTTATACATATATATTCATGCATCTCGAATAGCCAATCGTTGGGATTGGAGAACTACTCATGCAATACACATGTACAATGACCGATTATTCACTCCATAAGCTTATACAGACATAATTCAGTTGGAGAATCTACTGTTAGTTTAAGTCAAGTGAAAATCCTCTAGCTACATTGATCCAATCTTATATTACTCAGTTGAGGAGAGTTAATATAGATTATCAAAACTAGACAATTAAATGTAAAAAATTAAATAATCCCATAGTGAAATATAATAATTACATTCTGTCCCGACTAATTTAGTATTTACTAATAATCTCTTAAAATTGCCTGCGCGTGATACATTAGATCCTATTGTGAAACATAGTAAATGATACATAGTAACTTACTAACTGTTAAGATAAAAAAGGAGAAAAAACGGAACAATTAAATTGGTTATTTAAATCAGCTTAAGTTACGGTAACAGCTCATGAAAAACATTAATTCAGCACGTAATTGAGTAACACTTTCAAATTTTGAAAATCCAAGATTATATCATCTAGGTTGAAGACAATTTTATGAACATGATGAATACAAATTTGATTGTTCTTATTGTGGATGATACATGATGAATACATCAATTTTGATGAGACATTCAGGAATTTGGGTGAACGAATTGCAGTATGAAAGTTATAAAATCGACGGAATAGTTGTTGGAGATTCAATTTCGTTTTCTAATCTCAAAGCAGCAATTGCAGCCGAGTTAGATATCCATGTATCAAGGAAAGATATTGAAATTCGTTACATTGTAGAAGGTAACTCCTGTCCGATGAAGGTAAAGAACGATATGAGTGTTAAGCTATATTTAGAACTGAAACAAAATGAGCCAGGATTTTCAATGTATCCATTATGTATTGACACAATTGAAAAGATTGGTGGTATTGTACATAACTTTGATGGAACATGTGGAGAAATTACATGTGTAGAAGGCACAACACAGGATACAGAGGCTTTGGCAATGGTTGAATCTAGTTTATTTGATTCGCATGAGAATACAGAATTTGGAGTTGCACATGTTATAATCAATTCAGATAGTCTAGATGTGAAGACAGGTCAAATATATAAGGATAAAGCAACACTTGTAGATGTGATGACGAAATATAAGATAAAGCACAACTTCAATTGCAAAGTAAAGAGATCTGATCAACAAAGGTATGATAGTGTTTGGAATGTATATATATTTACAGGCTGATCAAATTTAGTACATGAAACATTAATATTTTCTGTGGAAAACTACATGTATCATCAGTTCGTTGATATTTTAAGTTAGATATATTTTAATCTATGATTAACTATTTCGTTAAGTTTGTTGATACATTGAACTAACTATATTGATACTTTAATATACTACTGCTGATATAGAAATGATTATATCAATTTAAACAAGCATAGCAAACAGTTCTGGTACGTGTAATTCTTTGTTTGATTCGAAAATGGTTGATACTTTTGTGTAAATCATTGTTTGATTACTTTAAACGTTATTGTTGTATATATTATATGATGTAATTGCTTTAAGTATTAATATGCTGAAAAAATGTACGCAGCTATGTGTTGGTATGCTTTTCAGACAAATGTGGTTGGACTATGAAGGCGTCCTGCAGAAAAAAATCTGATATTTTCATTGTTAGAAGTTTCAATAGTGAACATATGTGTCCGATGAGGGAGAGGGTATTAACCAAGGTCCAAGCAACAGTCGGATTTGTAAGTGGAGTTACAGCTCCAAAATTGGTCAATCATAAACGAATTTATACTCCGAAAGATATAATTGATGATATTAGAGAATTCTATGGGGTTCAAATATCTTACCAGCAAGCATGGCGTGCTAAAGAACGTGCACTCTCCATGATTAGGGGAAAACCATCTGCAGGATATAGACGGTTGCCGCGATACATACACATGTTAAAAACCGTGTATCCAAATTCTTATATAAGAATACATAAGACTGAGGAGGATGAATTTATGTACCTGTTCGTCGCCTTAAGACCATTCATTAGGGGATTTAATTACTGCAGACCAATAGTTGTTGTGGATGGTGCACATTTGAGTGGAGCTTACAAAGGGACATTTGTATCAGCAAGCACACTTGATGGCGCAGGTATTTTTTTTTATAGTTGTGATGTGTTTGTATATGTTACGTATCAAATGATATAATGTGTGTCTGTAATCAGGTTGCATATTTCCATTGGCATATGGTGTTGTTGACACCGAAAATGATTGTTCGTGGACATGGTTTTTCGAACAATTCAAAAATGCATTTGGCGAGAGAAAAGATATGTGTGTTGTTTCAGACAGAAATGAGAGCATCCTGAAGAGTGTGAGGATTGTGTTCCCAAATGTACCTCATTATGCATGCATCTGGCATCTTTGGAAGAATGTATGTGGAAACTTCAAAAGGAGCAGAAAGGCCATAAGTGATCTATTCTACTCTATGGCCAAGGCATATAGAAAGGAAGATTTTGATAAGTTGATGGCTAAGGTTGATAGAATTGATCACAGGGTTAAGGAGTACCTTGAAGATGCAGGTTATGAAAAGTGGTCAAGAGTTCATGCAACAGTAAACAGAGGTAGAATGATGACTTCGAACATTGCAGAATGTATCAATGGTTGTCTTGTTGAAGCACGCCAATTAACTATATTAGAATTCTTGGAAGAAGTTAGAATTCTTTTTGGTTCTTGGCATTGCAAAAACAGAGAAGTAGCCTCATATACAAAGGACACATTAGGGAGAAAATTTGAGGAATTATTGATTATAAACGCGGCTAAAAGTTCAAAGATGGAGGTATGTATCATTATATAATAGTTTATATTATATATATCTAATTCATTGTATCATTCTTCAGTTTGAAAGATGATATGTTTTTAAAAAATTATATATTTAAATTTTTTAATGTACACAGGTTGTTCCATCATCTAAATTTATTTTCTCGGTTTATGAAACTGGAAGAAGATACATTGTTTGTCTTGAGCGGAAAGTATGTTCTTGTGGTAGATTTCAACTAGATGAGATACCTTGTGCACATGCAATCGCTGTATTGAAAGAAAAGAATGTCACAGATATGAATCCATATTGCTCTGATTACTACAAGCCTGATGCATTGGCAAAAACATATGAAATTCCAATGGTACCAATGACAGATAAAGCAGATTGGTCAGATCCTAATAATGTGGTAGCTGAAACTGTGTATCCACCTAGATACAGAAGATCATCTGGACGACCAAGAAAAAGAAGAAGAAAGAATGCAGATGAAAAGATTTCGGTTAACACAAACTGTTGTGGACAATGTGGACAAGAAGGACACAACAGAAGAACTTGTACTTTCTTCCCAAAAGAGAAGTGAATTAGTCGTAATGTTTCTAAGATATAATTTATCATTTTCAGTATTTATTTCAGTTGCAATTTAAACACTTTTGGTTTTGATAAACTAGTGTTAATTAAATTTTAAGTTGCGCGTTTGATTATAAATACTTTGTTATTATTGGTGTTGAAAAATATATTTGTGTCAATATTGATTTTTTTATATAAATTTTATAATTCTGATGTTACAGTATGAGATATAAATTCAAGAATTTTTTTGATAAAAAATTGTACATGATACATATGATTTAGCCAATGTATCATGTACGGTTAATTCAAAAAACAAGTGTGTTTTTGGGTAACTTATTACACATGTATCATGAGTTTTTCCCAATGTATCATCTGCATTTAGTTAAAAAAAATAACACTTATTGAGGTTACTGTGTACTTTACAATGACTATAAATCATGTATCATGTGATTTATATTATTTAACTTGTGTAATGCATGCTTTACTTGAAATATACAGTAAATAACTTTACTTTTACAAACCTATCGCATTTCATACAACTATGATATTCATTATAAATAAGTATCACTTGAATTTTAGTTTTCAAATAAACTATTTATTTCTATGTTAAATTAAAAGAACTTTGACTAAACTTTATTAAACCTGTGTGACGCTATAATATGTCTGATATTTATGTTTTCTAGTCAAAAATACTTGTTCCATAATGTAACAAAAATAATCTTCATGGAAATTGACAAACCCAATAAAATAACATTAAAAACATCAAAAATACTTGTTCAATAACGTATCAAAACAAGAAATATAACATTAAAACATTGTTTAAGCATATATGCTACACTATGTGAACCAAATCTTTTTCTGGTGGTGGTGTGACTACGCCCTTAGATTTTGGTGGATCATCATTGTCACTAACATATCCGCACTTAGCCTTCTCGCTGCCATAACTCCACAACAATGCTCCATATCTTTGACGTAGGTATTCAGGACTAAAATCAGCATATGATATATTGATTTGGTCACTCATATACTCGGCAAATGCAGTAACATATAACCCACAATCTCTACAAAAAAATACAGAATATAAATTAAAAATTTAATGATACATGATTAAGGAAAAACAAAAAATTATTGATACTTACAGGCTATCACAATTCTGTTTAGCAATGTCTTGTGCAAATTCAATCATGAAAGGAACTTGAGGCTCCAAAAGTGAACCAGTAATGTTGTCCTTGTATGCATGACAATCACCAAATTTTGTGCGCTCAGTTTCTTCAAAGAATCCACTGTCCAGTAGGTAAGAAGGAAGCATTTTAGACAACATTTTTATCTCATGAGGAATTACTTTTTTCCTTGTGCATATTGATGAGTCAAAAACTCTTATCACCCTGTTTTTCAACTCAACAACTGCCAGCACCCAATGGAATTCTTGATCGCAGTTAATCGGGATGTAGACCTCATCTACAAGATGCCAAGGTAAAGCAGCTGGGATTCCAAAACCTTTGATGATGTTAATTATTGACCTCTCATATACAGATACAACTGAAGCACGATCAACATGTTCTTGTGTACTAAGACTATCATCATCATTGTCCATGTAATACCTATCATAACAATTTTTTACATGTGACATGAACAAGCAGTGGGTTGTTGTGTATCTGTATTGATCCATGCTGCAGAGTTTTGATTTTTACGAAGGTAGTAAAAAATCACATCGATGTGCTATAAACAAAATGAAAACATAATAAGAAATAATATACATATAAACAATATAAAACAATATAATTATTAAATATTGATCATAGATTTTGCTAATTAAATATTATGATACTTCTACAGAATGTATCATGTTATAATAATATAAGTGTGACTGCTACACATTACATAATTAGTTTAAGATTTTTACCTCATCAGTCCAACATTTGTTTGGCTGAGACATGGCATAGAACCAATTCTTGTTCATTGGAAAAGCAACAACAAAGTCCATCATCGTAAATCCCAAAGAAGAAGATTTTGATCTGTATTTATCGTCTGATGGGTTCCTGCATACATGATACATTAGTTTGAGTATATGTATATGATACATAACAGTGACTTAATTACAATTTTTGTAAACAAAGTATCATGAATTAGTTATATAAAAAATAATTACAAAGTATCATCGCAAAAATAATGTATAAAACTTACTTATTGTTATGATTTTTTAGGAGCCCCCTTGACAACCAATTCATATAATCCTCAATAAGTTTCGGCGAAACTTGATCTGTAATGCCACGTCCTTCGAACGGGAAATGGAGTCGAGCCATATCCTTCAATTTCTCTTTTCCCTTCTCGCTTGACCCAAAAGAAGTACAATATGGAGATTGAATATTTCTCGAAGGCATTCTGTTTCTATGCGCAGGAGTGACTGAATCGGTTCTCACTCCAATCTCAGTTATTGGAATGTCAGTGGGTAATTGACTGTCGGTCAACAAGTACTGGCTGCTGGTTATATTCTGTGGATTGTAAGAATATAATGGTCTAGCATTAATAGGATCTTTCCCCAAATCTTTGACAAGTGCATCTATTGCTGCTTGAGTTGATGGCGATATTGTTGTTGAAGTGGAAGATTCCTGTATAATATGATGTAATGATTTTTAAAATAAATTTGTGTGTAATGAAATTGTGTGTCCTAAAGCAAAATTGAAAAATCTACCGATGCATCCATTGTTGTTTTATCGGGCAAAACATGAGGGATGTTGTGTTGAACATTTTCATCAACATCTTGCTCCATGATATGTTCATTTATATCTTGGTGCGATTGATGTACGTCACCATCCTGAATATGCAGTTTTTCAATAAAAATTTGTTAATATAATTGTGCTGATACTTAACAGTGATTATACTCACATGATACATAACATTGAGTATATGTGCATGATACATGACAACAACTAAATGAAAAATCATATACAATGTATCATAAACAATACCTTTGGATTATCATTGACTTGTTGTTCACCCTCGTTTACAGAAACACCAACACCATCCTCAGCGACATCCCCCGCATCGTCGATGACTTGATGTTCACCATAATTACCAGAAACACCAACACCATCCTCAGCTACACCACCCATATCATAAAGATCAATTCGTATTTGCGGAGATGTTTGTTTCTCAGACTGAAATGTGCTTGTATTAGCCTCAACATTGATATTTTCCTTGCCTCGAGATTGCATCAACTGTGAGTGGTTTTCCTTTATCAGCTTAATCAGTTCCTCAAACTTCTTGTCAACCTATAAATTATAAATACATTTAGGATAAAAATAAATTACATTTGATTAAAAATATCAAAATAATTAACTTACGTAAGTTTTCAAATCTCCTTTCAACTCTTCAATAACTGGAATACATAGTTGATTTTCTGAGAATTTGCAGAACCATGTACATCAGCAGCCGGGTTTGGAGACGCGTCTGGAATAGAACCATGTACATCAGCAGTCGGGTTCGGAGATACGTCTGGAACATAATCATGTACATCATCAGCATTCGAATTGGGAGGCAGATCTGGAATAGAAACATGTACATCATCATCCGGTGTCGGAGACACATTGAATTGATCAGGTTGACTCGGTTCTGAAACCTTTTTTTTTATGTATAACCACTTTTTTTTTTCTTTTTGACGGTGGTGGAGGAGATGTATCAGACACTCTAGAAGATCTCCTCAATAACTGTTCTGGAGGTTTGGTGGAGAAATCATCAAAATCATCTTCCGCATTTGGTTGTACTAAGGGTGGTGATGAAGAAGGAGCATGTTCAACTTCAACTAGGTCAAAAGCTTCAATTTCCTCTGCTGTTGGGACAATGTTTGAACATGCATTCTGAATGTATCATAACACATAAAATAATTTAAATGTTAATACAATACAACACATTAAATAAGTAAGACAGATCACAATGTATCACAAGACATAAATAAGGATATTAAATAGATAAATAGTTTATTGTAATAGTAAAAGTTGTTTCAATTTTACCTCTTGGAAAATGGTAGACATAAGCAATTCAAACTTTGCCTTATCAGACACAACTCTCCAATTGCACATTCTTGGGATGACATTTCGTTCTTTCACAGCAATTTCAGAATTTAACTGGGATGCACATTCGTATATCCATACGTTAAGTGCATACGGCAGCCCATATAATCGATACAATTTTTTGCTAACATCAAAATCTTGTCTAAGTGAACCGATGAGTTTTGAAAATGATAGCTGACCCCAAGGATAATCTTGATATCTACCATCTTCAACCATTAGAAAATCCACAATGGATATAGCGGTATTATCAAGAGTAGCCAATACGAATGTATGGATAAAGAATAATATAGTAATTTGGAGTGCATCCTGCTCGTTCTCCCAATTACCCATCTTAAATCGTTGAACTAATTGATACTTGGTAACAGTATTGACTGCACCAGGAAAATACTTTTGGAAAAGCATAAAATTAGTTGATTCTGAGTATTGAAAATCATTAGTATTTCCTTTGACTTTGAGTCCAGTTAATATAGCAAATTCATCTATACTAAATTTTAGGATACACCCGTTTGAATGTCTAATATGCAAAACATTAGGGTTGCTTTGTTCCAACTCTAACAACAACAAGCACTTAGTAATTTGGCCCTGAAAATTACATTTAGTAATATCTAAAAAGGGTCCAAAAATTGTATCCCTAAACAGTTGGATTACATTCTCCCCCATATATTTTTCAAAGTCCTTCAGAAAAGTGTTGTTAAAATTGACAGCAAACCTTATTGGATGTGTTGGAATCTTTTTTATCTTGTACTTGTGTGGCTGCAATTTGAAAAAAACAAACAAATTTTAACGATTTTGAATATAAATACTAAATAAAACAACTAATACTAAATAAACAACTAATACCTTACTGATACATCATATCAGTTTTCAAAAATTCATATATAAAAAAAAACATATGATACACATCTAATTCATGTATCAATGTATCCACTAAACACTAACACACTAATTCGATATGTATTAAACTTATTGTCTGATACATGTTAACTATTTTCAAATACTCATGATATATATATAAATCATCTGACAAGCAATTGATTCATGTATCAATGCATTGACTAAACACTATAACACACTGAGACGATATATATTAAACTCATTGTCTGGTACATGATAACAATTTCAAATACTCGTGATACGTTGAAAGGCATCTGACACACAATTGATTCATGTATCAATGCATCGACTAAACACTATAACACACTAAGACGATATATATTAAACTTATTGTCTGATACATGATAACAATTTCAAATACTCGTGATACATGAAAAGGCATCTGACACACAATTGATTCATGTATCAATTCATCTACTAAACACTATAACACACTGAGGATATATATTAAGTCATACTTATTGTCTGATACATGATAACAATTGCAAATACTCGTGATACATGTTAAGGCATCTGACACACAATTATTTCATGTATCATAAAATTGAATAAACACTATAACACACTATAAGGTTATGTTCAAACATACTATAATTTTAAAAACAATTTTAAAAGAAGTATAAATAAGACATACCCGAAGCAATGTCGGCCTGACAATAATGATTGCTGATGCTTTTCTCTTTTTTTGGTGTATTTTAGCAACCCTTGATTTAGATGATTCCCCCATATCTTTTTTTGAATCCTTCCGAACATTCATAGGATCATGCAAAGATTTTTTTCTATTTTCTTTCCAATTTTCATCGTCCGAATCATAAATCCTCCTATTCGTAAAAGGATCCATTAATATAATGTAATAGATCGATGAACAAGAAGAAAATAAGAAGAAAAGAAGAACGGCTGATTGAGTAAGAAGAAGAAGAAGAAGCAGATACGGATGATGGAGAAAGAAGAAGAAGAATAAGCAGATAAGAATGGTAGTTCAAATTTCAGATTTTTGAATTTTGAAATTCAAAATTGTATATTAAATGTTGTGAAATGTGTTTAATTAAAAGTAATAATTCAAAATTCAAAAATTGATTTAAAAGATTGAGTGTTTTAGTGGAGAAAAAATAGGCATGATCTTGGGGAAGTGTGTGTCATAGGAGAGAGAATGCTATGTATCTCTAAACTTCTAATAAAATTAAAAAAAAAGGGAATTATGTAATATTTAAAAAAAGAAGGGAAAATTAGATAATACTAAACTTATAGTTGTGTATTTAAGTAATTTTTTCCAATTAAATACATAGTGACTTGTATCAATTTCATCCGTTAGGGAGGAAGGTCTAAGCCAGCACATAAAACTAATACTTCACTACTATTTAATCAATTATGACCAAAAAATCATATAACGATCCAAAAAAAATTAATTTCTTACTAGGTCGTTCTTATAAATCTACCAAATTTCAGATCAATCAGAGTTCTTTTTTTTTTCGAATTCCAAAACTATGATCAATTTGGTTGAAAACGTTGATTGGTCATAATAGAATTTAAGATTTTCCCGCTCAGTAATTCTTATCATATATCATCATTTTGTGAAATAGATAAATGAATTAAGAATAAAGAACAAAATTCTAAAATTCCAAAAGGTAAGCATGTTTATGTATACATTGAATATTAAAATTCAAAACACGCCTTTTAGATATCTATGCATCTTGAACAATAAATTTTGATAAAAAAAATGATTACTCATGCAACACATATATATGGTGTCAGATATTCACTTCAACAAATTTAGAACAAAAGCCAACTCAGATGGAGAGTATATGTTAGTTTAAGTCAAGTGAATATCATTATCCCTAGATCCATTGATCCAATCAAATATTACTCAGTTTAGTAGAGTCAATACAGATAGTCAAAACTAGAGATTAAACTTTAATGGCTTGTATTAATTTCATCCGTTATGGAGGAAGGTCTAAGCCAACACATGAACTTAATACTTCACTAAAATTTAGTCATCAAGACCATAGAGAACAAACTCTACACCACTATATTATAGTCGAGTAATTTGTCGGTAAAATTAATTTTTCAAGATACAAAAATTATCTAAAATCATCATATAAACGATCTCAAATTACCAAATCACTACATAACAATGAGTATTTTAAATTTGATAGTTTCTGATGAACCTACTGAATTTCTGATCAATTGGAGTTCAAAAATAATATTTATCTCCAAATCTATGATCAAATTCAGATTCAAACGATTTTAAAAAAAATGAATAGATCTACATCCTTATCATATATCAATTTATGTTAACTCATCATCTGTGATCATGTACCACATATAACATAAATAAAATCAATATAAAGGATGTCATTCATACTAAATCACATTTTAATTCCAAAGAACAATTTTAAAATCATTCTAACGACCTCAAAGAAAAATATAATCACATAGCAATGACTACTACTTACTAGGCCGTTACCAATGAACTTACCAAATTTCAGGTCAATTGAAGTCTATAAAATATTTATTTCCAAATCTATGACCAAATTCAAATTCAAGTGATTTAAGCATATTTAGGAATTAAAACCAATATGACCTACATTCTTATCATATATCAATTTTCGTTAAATAACTATGTACAATCATATTCCAAATTTAACGTAAACACAATTGATATAAGGAATGTTCTTATCATACTCAAATCAAATTTTAATCCAACAAACTACCTAAACCCATCTAAACGATTTTCGTTGGCACCATCAAATTTCAAGTCGACCAAAAACCATAAAATTCATGACCACATAAACTATGACCAAATTTGAAAAATTAATCATTTTAGGTGTAGTTTTAGACTAAAATAACTTGATTCAAAATTTCATTCTCTTCTAATAATTATCTCATGAGCATTAGACATACGTTGTGTATTATCTTTTGGCTAAGACATACAACTAACTTCCTTACAATAAATTATTCTCGTAATTAATACACCTGAGAATCCAAGATATTATATTTCTTCCTTTAAGATCGGTGAAAATCTTTCATATCTCTTCTCACGAATTAATTAGACATAACTAGCATCTTAAGGTAAATCTCCATTAAAAAAAAATTCACCACTAGTATTAGAACAATTTATACATAATACATAGAGAATATTCTAATGACTCAAATAAATAAATCATGTTAGTAAAATTTATTTGTTAATCATAATTCTCAAAATCATGTATTATTATTCTCGCACATATATATACCATAAATTTATATATTCATGTGAAAAATTGTATAACTATGCCCATTTAATTCAAAGAAAAATGATTGATTCCTCTTCAATCAAAAAACATAAGCACGTTAAGCTACACTTCATCAATAATTTGACCACAATTACTGTATGCCCAATCACTGGGAAAATCTAATAGATACAACGGGTATAATTATTGCTGCCGACCCATACGAAATTGCACTTAACAATTAACAAGTTACAATCACTAGTAAAACATAACTTAATAAAAAAAAAAGATTAATAATGTTACTTATTGTCACTTCCTTATTGTTTTCTAGTTCTGCTAACAAGATAATGCTTTAAACAATTCTACAAGAAACTCTTGGGTCAAAGTAAAGATCTATTCCACTTTATAGAAATATCTTCACTGCCACCGTCAATTCTTTCTTCTTCCTTTTTTTTTCTTTTTTTTCCCCCACATAATCAGCCTTTATTTTAAAAAATCTCACATGAGCTCTTTAACAAAGCTAACAGAATCAATTTAGTATCACGGTAGGCGGCATCTTTATAGCAGACTCATCGACTTCTTTACATGAAAGATATACAATCGTACATATATATTTCAATCTAGGCTATCTATATAGATGTAAGCAAGGCTCTTGATGTCAATTGTTGGAAAACATATATTCACAGCGGAAGCATATCAAGGATCTTTACTACTTACATGAATAATAGACAACCAATACCGTTTATGCTAGAACACATTAATCATGCTAGAACACATAAATAAACTAAAAGTTAATTCGATAAATACCTCTTGAAGCGTGAGCGGATACCTTCAAGCGAATCTCCAAGTTAAACGGATCTTCAAGCGAATCTACAAGATAGCTATGGTCTTCTACAGTGATCCCAAGTCACATCTGAACTCTCTCAATACTTGGGTGGGCAAGTATCGAATAGAATACTAATCATCACTTTTCTAGGTTAGGAGAATCCCTATTTATAGAGATGTCTTCCTAATCCAAAAAGGACTAGAAAACCTAGTTTTCTAGAAGACTAGAAAAACTCATATTATTCTTCCTTTTTGCATAGAAATAGGATTCTGAGTTCTAGTTAAATATGGGCACTATAGGGATCACAAAACTAATTACCGAGGCTTCCTATTATGGAAATAATTCCAAATAATTAATTTGAATTATTCTTATCATAATAAATTACAAATCATTTCACTAGAAATTCGTAATTGCACTCCTCTATTTCGTAATTCCCCATTAAACACTTATGTAATTCCTCATGTTAAGATTTCAGATACTAATCAATAAATTAAATTACTGACGAACTTAACTTAATGATTAATTTCCTTTAGAGCACTACTTAGCTTATTTCATGTGTCGGATTCAAAAATCCACTTGCAAGATTTGACACAATGAAAACTTATAAGTTTTTCAAAAAGGCATATCAATCAATCTCTATAACGAGACATGGATTCCATCAACTAACTTATTATTTAACCAATATATATTATTATCATCCAACTTACCAGGCATATTGACCCATCTCAGAATCTCACCTTTTAATAAATCAAAACGATAATTAATATATACAGATCATAATAGTTATATCAAGATTAAGAATATAAGTACATTTAATAGTTTAGAGAATATGTTTTTGTCAGTCAGTCTAAAATAACTATCTCTACTCGGTCCCGTTCAATACATACAAAATGTACTAGCACAAGATGTTGGAACTATACCGTTCCCATAATCAGGACAAATTACATATAATCTTGTGCTACAATCGTACCCGATGGAATGTCCAATTTCCATCCTAGATTGTGAACCAAAACTTTATACTTATAAGAACCGATGATTTAATCCTCTGTGTGTAAGCTAAAACTCTATACACTAAATCATCTACTATATAAGTAAATAGACACCATAAACGAATATATGATCTATTGAAATTGAGCAAATATTTATTCTCTAATAAATATTATTTCTTAACACATGGTTAATAGTATATATCTCAACAATCTCCCACTTAGACTTTTAACCATCACAATTATTATAACGTACTATATCCAAATGCATGGTTAATAGTATATACCCTAACAATCTCCCACTTAGATGTTTAATCTTAAAAATTGTTAGAATACTTATGTCAAAACACATGATTAATAGTATATACCCTAACATCAACACCTCTTAATTTATAATTTGGGTTGAAAGTAGTAGCAGTCAAATAGATTTGAAGAATAGGGAAAAAATATTTTTGAATTTTTCAATCATAAAAGCAAGTGAATCTTTAAATTGGTCTTTTCCTTTATATTTTGCAAATTCAGATGAAATAACACAAATATTTACTAAAACATAAAGAAATAGTAGGATAATATTGACCAGAGCATGCATTTGTTGCTTTATAAAAAACAGTTAAAAATTCAACAAGTTCTTTTGTATTTTCCCAATCTTCAAAGCCAATTCTTAAATTCGGGTCCGCATTATGAGCATTAACAACTAATTGTGTCGGCTCTTGATAAATATAAGCAACTTCAAGCATTTCAAATAAAAAATTTCATCTAGTGCATACTTCTTTTGGAACTTTTCTATATGCAAGTCCACATTCTTTACAACGATTTTTAAATTCTGTAATTCTACCTTTTACTTTAGCTTTAAAAATTCAATTACAAGCAAGTCTAATTTTTTTTACAAGAAACTCCAAATTGAGAAATACGATCTTTTACTATTAAATTATACACATGTGCGGCACACTTAATATGAAAAGAATCATTATCAATTGGAGAAAGTCTACATTTTAAATAATCAACTGCTTTTAAATTATTAGAAGTATTATCTAAAGTGACACTCATTATTTTATCACATATTCCATAATATTATAAAATAGAGCTTCCTTTTGTTGCTATATAAGAATCGATTTTAGTTTATTCAACATATTTATACGCTAATATTCGTTTTTGCATGTTCCATTCATGGTCAATCCAATGGACATTAAGTGTAAAATAATCGTTATCTTTAGGACTACGTCCATATCAGAAGTAATAGATAATATACCATCATAATAAGCAAATAAACAACAACGAAAATAACAATATTCTTTTTGATATTTAAAAAGATCACTTTTAATTATATTTCTTGAAATACCTTCATAATCTGGGTTATATAATTCTCGAATATAACGAACAAAATCAGGATGTGAAGGGAATGAAAAAGGCAAACCATAAACAGCAATCATTTTAGCTAATTCTCTACGATATTTTTCTTTACTATATGTACGGTGTGTGCTTCGACTAGCCGGGTTACTCGTATTTAATACACCTTGAACCATATTAGAACCTCCAACACCCATAGTACTTTCGGGTATGAGTGTTCCATTTCTATTAGCTCTTTCTATATCATCTAGGCGAGCAAATTCTTTATTACACTTTTTTAAATGTGTTCTTAGTCGTCCTTTTCCCGTTCCTCCTTGTGTACCCGTAGTTACATGTTTCATGACCAATTTACATTTAGTGCAAGTAACCGTAGTTTCTGCCTCATTTTGTATAAAAAAAATTCATACTAAAGATCTTCTAACACGTACGGCGGCGACATTTGAAAAAGTAGGTAAAGGGGGGACTTCATTTTGTTCCGATAATTCGGTAACCAGACTAGTAGGGGTAGGGATGTCTTCATCTTCCTCATTTATTTTTACTTCTTTATCTAGTTCTTCCTCAAAATTAGTAAAACATCTACTTAAAGTCTCATGATCTATTTTATTTTTGGAATTAAATTCAATAGGTCCTGGTGACATAAAAAAAGTTTCATTAACATGAGTATAATCATTAGTATTAACTACAAATCTAGATGACACATTTTTAGAACTAGAACTACTTACTCCTCCCCTGTTATTTTTTCTTTCCGACATTGGTCTTTTACCATTATTTCTTTCCAAATTCATGTTCAAATTTAAAATAATTATATATTATGAAAAACAAGCAAGATAATATAATAAAAGAAATAAAACAACTTAATTAATAAACAAATAAAAAATCAAAGTTGGAACGAATGTACCAAACATCTACGTAAAAGTAGACGTATAACCAAAACCAGAATTGAGAGATTCCTATTGTAGCTTCCAAATTCCAATTTATTTCAAATAAATCTCCAAAATCCAAACTCCAAGTCAATATCACAAAATAATAATTATGAATTTATGAGAGATTTAAAATTGAGAGATTGTATAAGATGTTAATGAAGTAGTTTGTGAATTTGTGATTTTAAATAAAAAAAAATGGTATATTTATAGTGTAAAGGGGTTAGAAAGGGGTGGGTTTTTTTTATAGCCGTTTTGGGCCCCAACCCAACGGCTACAAGGTCACAACGGTCGAATAACGACACTATTAAAAAAAAATTATAAAAAGATGGTTGAACCGGTTCTTACCGGACAGGACCGGAGAAAAACCGAGATCCGATTCGGTACCTGGTTCAGTACCATAGGAGACCGGTTCCTTACCGGTTCAACCGGTATCGGACCGGACCGGATAAAAACCGGTCCAATTGCCTCCCTTAGTCTAAGAGAGTTGTCACTTTCAAATTTAGAGTTTTTTTTTTAGAATTTCAGGTCCTAAGTTAGAAAATTGTAGAATTTTAGCTTTGGGTCGACTTTGGTCAACATTTGGGGTTCGAATACTTGGATCAAAATTTCAAGTGTTTCATTGGATTTGGGGATTATTTTAGGCTTAAAAGAGGTCTTGGTTGAATTTTTAGAGGTCTTGACTTTGTTTTAGCCTTTTTAGACGTTACATTAGTTTCTTGTGACTTTCACGGATGTCGGATCAAGGAGACCTTCCTCAAATTCGTATTTTGATGGCTCAATTGAGTTTGAAACGTCGAGTTTAGTCAAAGTACATATATAGTTTGTGTGTACGAAGTTTCGAATGAATCCCGACGGTCCATTCGATGATTTTTGTGTTGACTGAATTGGGTTGAGGTATGAGTTTGCTACACCATCGCGATAGGGAGTTCAATTTAGTAAGCCTCGTGATTGCGAGATACTGATCGCAAAAGTGAGGGAGGTGAGACCCCAGACCTTCACGATAGTGAATGGCCTTTTCGCGATAGTGACCTTCGCGACAATGAATTAGCTCACAAAGCGCAAGCCAAATATTTTTTGGGTTTTATTTTTGCAAATCATAGGCCACTTTTGCGACACCTGAGACCCCTTTTGCCTGCCACCTTTGGGGTTTTACCCATTTTCTCTATTTTGAGATTTGTAAAACTCTTGGAGGCGAGTTTGAAAAGATTTTTTGTGCTTAATCATTTGGGTAAGCTTCCGTGACCCTAAAATTTCAATTCCCTTTGAATATTTATGAATTTTAACTACAAAATTTAGGATTTTGATTGACAAATGACAAGCTTTTTTAAGAACTTGAGTTCTAAACTAAAATGGAGAATGTGAATTTTTCCTACATTTTCGAAATTGTTTTCGCCAACGAGTTTCAAATGACCTAAGCAATACTTTCTAGTTAAGATTTGTTTGAGTTCAAACCTCATTTTCGGAATTGAGGTTTTAAGTTGAGTTGACCCATTTTACAAAATGTATGATTTATGTGTTGTTAATTCTGGAATCTTATATAATTACATGATTGGATTAGATTGTGTGACTTTGAAAATTGTTCGGAAAGAAAATGCTAAAGTCTTGAATTGACTTTTGATTGAACTTGAGGCAAATGATCTTCTAAACCTTGTAGAATCTTGTATTTTCATTCATTGTGAGTGTTGGGGAGTAATGAAAATGAGGCGATGAGTTCAATTAGCCTACTTGATTAATCCAGTTAATAACTTTGATGGTCACTCAACTATCCTTCATTTTCAACTCAAAAGTCACTCAACTTTCATTTTCAACTCAAAAGTCACTCAACTTTCATTTTCAACTCAAAAATCACTCAACTATGACTTCTTTGCACAGAAAGTCACTCAACCTATTTAATTATTTTTTCATTAAAAAACATGAAATTTTAATTATTAACCAAAATTTCAAGAATCAAATATATACCCATTTAATGACCCTCTGCATTTAATCCGACCCGCTAAAAATATAATATTGAACATTTTATTTTACCATTAATTCCCTAAATCATTCTCCCTCGTCTCCCACATTCTTTTAGCGAATTAATGGTAAAATAAAATGTTCAATGTTCAATGGGAATGATTTAGGGAATTAATGGTAAAATAAAATGTTTAATATTATATTTTTAGCGGGTTGGATTAAATGGGCGGGTCATTAAATGATTTAAATGGATATATATATTTGAGTGTTAAAATTTTGGTTAATAATTAAAATTTCATGTCACTAAATTTTAATGAAAAACAATTAAATAGATTGAGTGACTTTCTGTGCAAAGAAGTCATAGTTGAGTGACTTTTGAGTTGAAAATGAAAGTCGAGTGACTTTCTGTGAAAACAATTGATAGTTGAGTGACCATCAAAATTATTAACTCTTGATTAATCTTAATGAATGAAAATAAGATTATTAAAAAAGGCAGCGTGTTGATTATGATGCTTTGTGAATTGCCTTGTTATGGACCTGTTACGATTCAAAAATGGACATTGATGTCACTTATGTTTTCTCACCAAGACAAGTCAACCTCAACCTAATGAAATCGAAAGAAAATCAAAAATATAAAGCAAGAACAAGACAAAGACAAAAACTTATTCATTCTAAATAATACCCCAAAATCTAATTGTCACGTGTACAAACCACTAATAAAAATACAAAATTCGAAAGATAAATACACTAATAAGGTAAAAGAATATCATCAACATATTGCTGATAACTTAAATAGTCCTTCATCAAACTATTAAATATCCACTAATAACTTGTGTTGCTGCACTAATTTTAGATAAAATAAAGTATGTTGAGGCAATTAACAATTTCGATTCAAATCTTCTTAAGTTTGCATAAACCTCAGCTAATTTCCAATGAAAGGGATTTAATCAACTATTTACCAATTCAACAGTTTTTCTTCATTCAAGAATAGCGTGGCTCATTTTTTTTTTTTGTTTTAAAAATAAACTTGTCTATTTAAATAGATTGTCCAATAACATTTACATATTATCTAGTAAAATGCTATAGGGAAGGGATCGGGTGGGGAGTGGGATGGTCAAGAGGTGGAATGTCACTTATAAAATTTATTTTCCTTATTTTTATTAGAAAATTCATTTTCCTCATTTTAAGAAATTCAAGCCAATTGACATATAATTATGTGGAGTGTTCAATGGCGTCATGGCCAAGCCACCTTAGGCAAAGGATGGTTTGGTGCACACTCTTCGCCGAAAAATTATATGAGGTAAAAGATTGAATTTTAATTATCACAAGTGTATATTTTGGTTTGCACATTATTCATTAAATTATCACAATTAGACATATAATTGTGATAATAATTAACTCACATCATACTTGGTCTGCAAAATATGTAAATTCTATTTCTTTTTTAGTTAAGCAGTGATTAGTGAAATGTTTTAAGTGTAAATAAATATCATCAAGATACTGGTTGATTATACAATAGTCCTCCATCAAACCATTACATTTCTCAAGGTCCGTTGCTAGACTAATTATGAAAAATAGCTTTCCTACTTATATTTCCATATATGAAACTAACTTTTGAATAGAACAAGGTATGTTGAGGCTATTAATTAACAATTTTGATTGGCTTGATGTAAGACCTCACAACTCTACTCTTAGAATGTGAATCGTTCATTGTAAGTATATGAGTTGAACTGCGTGACAGTGGCGTAGCCACATACTTCTTGGACACCCTTCGTCGGAAAAAAATTAGCATATATACAAGTAAATTAATATATGAAATGATTAAATAAGCTATTTTGGACACCCTAACATAACAAGTTGTTATTTCTGGACACCCTTTAAGAAATTTGTGGCTCCGCCACTGCTGCGTGATGTCCTACTTTCTCACGGATTTTAAGATCCTTTACCAAGTGTAGCAAGGGTATCGAAAGTGATTTAGAGTCATAAAGAACCTCTAACACCAAGCAAGTTTAAAACCTTCCTACTGCCTAAGTTTTCACATTAGTCATGCAAGGGTACAGTCAATTTCAAACAAGCATATCTCTTAGCATATCATGAATTAGGTGACCAATGGACTATCAAACTAAAGGTCTATATGGCTCTATTTTCAACGCCACCAAGTTTGCATCAATTAGCTAGAGTTGGGGGTAAAAAATATGCCCACTTTACTGGATACTATCTTGCCGAACGCCGGCGGCACGTACGAGACTTTCTAAGCGCCAGCATACCGAGGCAACAAGCGCCTCTGGCTCTTTGAGTTACACTCAAAGACATATTTCACTCCCCTGGTTCATAATTTACCCTAAAAAGAGAGGTTTTCAAGAAGCCAACTTCCTCCAAGGCTCATCCATCATCCAAAGTAACATTTGACCATAGAACTTTGTAATTTCTTCATCTTAACACAAATAATATCTCCTACACTCATGAAATTCATAGATTTTCAAGAAATCTCCTCAAGAACTCATCTCCATGGTTCAAGAAAGGTTTTGTCACTCTCCTTCTTCCAAAATTACACTTTTGTAATCAGAGCGATTAAGGTATTTAGGACTCTAATGATGAATTCATTTCATCCTCATGTCTAAAGTTTCTAAATTTGTAAGAATTTAATTTTATGGTTAGGATTCATAAGTCCACTTTCAGATTCACTCTTTTTATGATTCAATTGCATGATTTCTTGAACTTACTCATGATTAATATGGATTTTGACAGTTGTGTTTCTTTTAATGTTGGGCAAGATTTTTTCGTTGTCATTCTTATTAGTTCTTGACATGATTTTTCCTATGATTCTCGAAGCTTATATATTAAAGCATGATTTTAGAGTCGTTAAATTATTATGAAAGCTCTTTTGAGAATCTACAAGTTATACATGTTCTAAAAAAAATTCTCATAATTCGAAAGATATGTTTTACAAAAGAGATTTCAACATATGATTTTAGAAAGAAAGATTTGAGCTCCGTCTCACAAATTTGAGCATAGTCACACGGTCATATATGTTTTAGAAAAATGTTTTTGAGCAAGACTCATAATAAGCTACTAGATAAGCTAATAGACATGTTATGAACTACATAGATAGTATGTTTTTGGAGTAGTATTTAGCACCGAATGAATGGGTTTTAGATAGCTCAAAATTTCAAACTATGTACCACTGTAGGATTATGTTTCACCGCTTTGGCGATTGACCATTTAGCCATGAGAGGCTCAGTGGATCCATATTAGATAGAAATGTTCTATATACTGACAAGGCATATACAACCCTCCCCCATTTGGATTATAAGTTGGTGCATCATGAGATCACACGATGTATGTCGGTTACGAGAAACTCACATAAAAGATTTACTTCATTTATTTTATGTCTTCTTGATATTATCATTATACGATTTTAAGATAGCCTGATTTTTAGATATGCATCCTTTTACACATAATTTCAGGAAATATGGTCTCAAATATACATTTTCGTTAATCTAATTTTATGTCATATGTCACAGTTTTGACTCTCAGTTCTTTAGTTATGGTTGTGTATAACTAATGCTTAGATTTATAGTTCTTTCGATTTATTGTATAATTGCTGATCTTAGTCTTTACCCTGCTGTAGACATTGAAATTTTGTGGGACTCTACAAGATGCGTTGAATTCGAGTTGGGACTCTGCAAATTGTGTTCAACTCAAATTAGAATTCTTGGAGGCTACTCAACCCTAAACCCTAATTTATGGCTATATAAAGGGTACTAAATTCCCTTAAAAGGGATCTCAGAAATTCCATAAAGAGATAAAGATCTCGAATACTCTGCAAACTGATGGATTATTCATATAGAGAGGTCAAATCTAAATCATCCTAGTTCGAGAAATACGCCACTAACGATCCTCGAATCATGGATAAATCTTAGGAGAGTAGAATCAAGGGATCAACAGAATTGTACTCGCAATCTATCTTGATGAATAAAATCATGTTTCTTCATATTTTATTTGTATGGTTTATTAATTTTCCATATGTTTAAAATTTGTTGCAAACAAATTTGGCACGCCCAGTGGGACCAAATTTGCCCTTCATCTCTTCTCTCTTAAATTAAATTTGAAAATCTGAAGCTGCAAAGGTGGAAGAATGAGTACTTCAAGCCTCGTCTTTGAGTTTCATCAAGTCTACACTTGACAAGCCTTGAAGCAAGGGGCATTTGTAGACATTGAAATTTTGTGGGACTCTACAAGATGCATTCAATTCGAGTTGGGACTCTACAAATTGTGTTCAACTCTAATTAGGATTCTTGGAGGCTACTCAATCCTAAACCCTAGTTTATGTCTATATAAAGGGTACTAACTTCTCTTAAAAGACATCTCGGAAATTTCATAAAGAGATCAAGATCTCGAATACTCCACAAATTGATGGATTATTCATATAGAGAGGTCAAATCTAAATCATCCTAGTTCGAGAAATACGCCATTAACAGCCTCGAATCATGGATAAATCTCTAAATCTTAGGAGATTAGAATCAAGGGATCAAAATAATTATACCCGCAATCTATCTTGATTAATAAAATGATATTTCTTCATATTTTATTTGTATGGTGACATGCAGTTTAGGCTCGTACCTTAAGGAGCATTTTAATTTGAAGATTTAGCTCAAATTTAAAGAGCTTTATGATATACAACTTAGACTCTTGTCTCAAGGAGCATTTCAACTTGATAATTTAATTCAAACTTGAAGATTTAAGGGACATATAGTTTAAGCTCGTTTTTCAAGGAGCATTTCAACTTGAAGATTTAAGTGACACACAGTTTAAGCTCGTGTTTCAAGGAATATTTCAACTTGAAGATTTAACTCAAACTTGAAGATTTAAGTGACACACAACTTAAGCTCGTGTTTCAAGGAGCGTTTCAACTTGAAGATTTAACTCAAACTTGAAGATTTAAGTGACATACAGTTTAAGCTCGTGTTTCAAGGAGCATTTCAACTTGAAAATTTAACTCAAACTTGAAGATTTAAGTGACATACAGTTTAAGCTTGTGTTTCAATGAGCATTTCAACTTGAAGATTTAACTCTAACTTGAAGAGTTAAGTGACATACAGTTTAAGCTCGTGTTTTAAGGAACTTGTGGTTTCGTGTAAGGAGGAATTCAAGGCAAAGGCTCACACTGTGGTTTACACTAAGGAGCGTGAGGAAGACGAAGAAGGTGTGGGTTCATCAAATCACGTTACAATCCAAAATGAGTATGATTCGTCGCCTCAAATAAAGAATGATGAAGAGTTAGAAGATATTGTCTCATGTTGTCATATATGTGTCAATGACAATGATCCTTTGGAAGAGAAGATGCTAGAGATGCTCTACCGGAACTTGAAGAAGGAGTAATACCACAATAGATCCTTTGAAGGAAGTTAACCTTGGAACTGATGAAGACCCAAGGCCAACTTACTTGAGTGCATTTCTTGAAGTAGATGAAGAAATAGCTTATATAAATATACTCAAAGAAAACAGGGATGTCTTTGCTTGGAGTTATAAAGAAATGCCTGGATTGAATCCTAAAGTACCGGTCCATCAGTTGGTAGTCAAAAATAGTGCTCGTCCTGTTAAGTAAGCTCAAAAACGTTTTAGGACAGACTTGGTTCCGTTGATAGAAAATGAAGTTAACAAACTCATTGAGGCGGGATTTATTCGTGAGGACAAATATCCTACATGGATTTCAAGTATTGTTCTTGTGAGAAAGAAGAATGGTCAAATTCGAGTTTGTGTTGACTTTAGAGATCTCAATAATGCATGCCCTAAAGATGAGTTTCCTCTTCCAATTCCAGAGTTGATGATTGATGCCACCACTAGTTATGAAGCGATGTCGTTCATGGATGGTTCTTCCGGCTATAATTAAATCCGCATGTCACCAAGGGATGAAAAACTCACCGCATTTCGCACACCGAAAGATATTTATTGCTATAAAGTAATGCAATTTGATTTAAAAAATGCTGGTGCCACATATCAAAGGGCTATGCAAAATATCTTTGATGACTTACTCCATAAAAATGTTGAATGCTATGTTGATGACTTGGTGGTAAGGTCGAGAAAGAGGGGTGATCATTTGAAAGACTTAAGAATGGTGTTTGAGCTGCTTCGAAGATATCAACTAAGGATGAACCCATTGAAGTGTGCCTTCGGAGTTACTTCTGGGAAGTTCCTTGGATTTATTGTGAGACATCGAGGAATTGAAATTGATCACGCCAAAGTTGATGCAATATCAAAGATGCCTGAGCCTCGAAATATTCATGAGTTAAAAAGTCTTCAAGGAAAGCTAGCTTACCTGAGAAGTTTCATCTCAAATCTAGCAGGACGATGCCAACCATTCGGTCATCTCATGAAGAAAGGTGCTCCTTTTAATTGGGATGAAACATGTAGTGATGCCTTAAAAAACATTAAATTGTATCTAGCAAAACCTCCAGTTTTGGCAGCCCCTATACCTGGAAAGCCATTGATACTCTACATTGCGGCACAAGAAAGGTCTGTAGGAGCCCTGTTAGCTCAAGAGAATAGTGAAGGCAAAGAAAACTCCCTTTATTACTTGAGTAGAACGATGACACCAAATGAGCTAAAATATTCGCCAATTGAAAAATTGTGCTTGGCGCTGGTCTTCTCAATTAAAAAATGAAGCATTATTTTCAAGCTCATGTTGTTCGTCTCATTTTTAAAGCAAATCCCATCAAGTTTGTTATGTCAAAACCTGTCCTTAGTGACCGACTAGCAAGATGGTACCTCCAATTCCAACAGTTTGAGATCGTGTACATCCCTCAAAAAGCTGTTAAAGGACAAGCATTGGCGGATTTCTTAGCAGACCATCTTATACCGGATGATTGGGAGTTAACTAATGAACTTCCTGATGAAGATGCGATGTTAATTGAAGTTCAACCTCCTTGGAAAATGTACTTTGATGGGGCTGCACATCGCAGCGGAGCTGGTGCTGGTGTAGTGTTCATCACTTCACAAGAAGAGATTCTACCATTCTCTTTTACTCTAAAACAATGTTGCTTCAATAATGTCGTTGAATACCAAGCATTGATACTTGGACTTGAAATGACCGTTGACATGAAACAATTACATTTACAAGTCTTTGGTGACTCTCAATTGGTGATTAATCAACTCTTGGGAAGTTATGAGGTGAAAAAGCCTGAATTGCGCCCTTATCATGATTATTCTCAAAAGTTGATAGGATGGATTGGAGATGTAACCCTTCAACATGTGCGTAGAACAGACAATAAGAAAGCTGATGCATTGGCTGCTCTAGCTTCAACGGTAACCCTTCCTGGTCAAACGCAAGTAACTGTTTGTAAAAAATGGATAGTACCACCGTCAAATGAGGAAGAATATATTGAAATTGAGCTTGATCATATCGTCGCCACTACTGAAACCGCGAAGGAAGATTGGAGACAACCCATTATTGACTACATGTTCTATGGGATACTTCCAAAAAATCCAAGAAGAAGGACTGATATACGTCGTCGTGCACCTCGCTTCCTTTACTGCAATGACACATTATATAGACGATCATTTGAGGGTGTGCTATTACGATGTTTGGGAGAGGAAGAAGCAATTCAAGCTCTGCAAGAAGCACACTCAGGAGTATGTGGATCACATCAATCTGAATCGAAACTTCACTTTCACATAAAGAGGATGGGGTATTACTGGCCAACCATGGTGAAGGATTGCTTAGATTATGCCCGGAGGTGTGATGCTTGTCAATTTCATGCGAATTTCATTCATCAGCCACCCAAAGTATTGCACCCAACCATCGCATCGTGGCCATTGACGCTTGGGGACCTGATGTTATAGGGCCATTACCAAAATCTTTTGGTGGACACTTGTACATCTTGGCTGCAACAGATTACTTCTCAAAGTGGGCTGAAGCTGTCGCCCTTAAGGAAGTGAAGAAAGAGAATGTTGCAAATTTTATCCGAGTGAATATCATCTATCGCTTTGGTATCCCTCGCTACATAATAACTGACAATGACAAGCCATTTGATAACAAGTTAATGAACAATATTTGTGATCTTTTTGACTTCAAGCAGCGTAAATCTTCTATGTATCATGCTGCCACCAATGGTCTTGCTGAAGCATTCAACAAGACTCTATGTAACCTGATCAAGAAAGTTGTCTCCAAGTCCAAACGAGATTGGCATGAAAGAATGGAAGAAGCTTCGTGGGCATATAGAACGACGTACCACACTCCAACTCAAGAAACACCATATTCACTTGCTTTTGGAGTTGAAGCACTCTTGCCACTTGAGCGTCAAATACCTTTCTTGAGACTTGCTATCCAAGAAGGTCTCACTAAAGAAGACAATGCTCGACTGCGTCTTGCTGAGTTAGAAGCACTTGATGAAAAGAGGCTAGAAGCCCAACAAAACATTGAATGTTATCAAGCTCGTTTATCTCGTGCTTTCAATAAAAAGGTTCGCTTGAGGTGTTTCCAAGTTGGAGACCAAGTTCTCGCAGTAAGAAGACCCATCATTACTTCGCACAAGTCTGGGGGCAAATTTACCTCAAAGTGGAATGGACCATATGTCATACAAAAAACATATTCAAATGGTGCTTACAAGCTTGTTGATGTTGATGGCTTAAGGATCGGTCCTATTAACGCCAAATTCCTAAAGAGGTACTACCCTTGAAGTAAGATGATGCTCCTTAAGGTACGAGCCTAAACTACATGTCGCTCTTGGCCCGCAAGAGTAAAAACTGTGTACGGCACAACAAAAATAATAATAATAAAAAAACAATAATAACACTCAATCCCCCAGAACTACGTTGTGACTTGATCCTCTTCACTGAGGTACGTAGGCGCTTAGAACCATATTCTAAGTTCAGTTGCATGAGTGTCAAAAAAACACATGTTCCCACTTGATGTCACATGACAATTAAAGAGATAAGTATTTTATTTTATCTTTTGTCTCATCAAACGTTAGACTTGTACGAAGTATTGATTGGTCAATAGATGGGGGCAAACCCTTATAAAGTATGAGTTTCTTTAACAACATACTTGAAGTTTCTTTAAAATTGAAGTTTTTGAAATCATCTAAGCATACAAGTTGAAGTCTTCAAATCTTCAAAGTACGCAAATTGAAGTGTTTTGATTCTTTAAGTCTGAAATTAAAGTCTTCGAATTCTTTTCTGCAAGATGAAGCCTTATAATTCTTTTCTGCAAGTTGAAGTCTTCAGATTCTTCAAGTCTACAAGTTGAAGTCTTCAAATTCTTTAAGTCTGTAAGTCTTCAAATCCTTCAAGTATTGTGAGTTGAAATATGTAAGTCTACGAGTTGGAGTCCAAAAAAAAAAAGATTCTTTAAGTCTCTATGTTGAAGTCCTTAAACTCTTCAAGTATGCAAGTTGAAGTCTTCAAATTCTCTAAGTTGAAGTCTTCAAATTCTTCAAGTATGCAAGTCGAAGTCTTCAAATTTTTCAAGTTTACAAGGTGAAGTCTCTAAATTCTTTAAGTCTGTAAGTTGAAGTCTTCAAGTTCTTTAAGCGTGCGATTTGAAATCTTAAACTCTACAAGTTGAGGTCTTCAAATTTTTCGGCAAGTTAAAGTCTTTGAATCCTTTAATTCTGCAAGTTGAAATCTTTAAATTATTCAAGTCTGAAGGTTGAAGTTTTCAAGTCTTGACACCTTTAGATTACCTTTCTTAAGGTGGGGATTTACATTTATCCGCTTTCGCCTTAAGAACACCATAAAGTTACCTTTCTTAAGGCGGGGATTTTCATCTATCCGCTTTCGCCTTAAGTATACCATAAAGTTATCTTTCTTAAGGCGGGGATTTACATCTATCCGCTTTCGCCTTAAGAATACCATAAAGTTACCTTTCTTAAGGCGGGGATTTACATCTATCTGCTTTTGCCTTAAGAACACCATGAAGTTACCTTTCTTAAGGTGGGGATTTACATCTATCCGCTTTCGCCTTAAGAACACCATGAAGTTACCTTTCTTAAGGCGGGGATTTACATCTATTCGCTTTCGCCTTACGAACACCGTGAAGTTACCCTTCTTAAGGCGGGAATTTACATCTATCCGCTTTCGCCTTAAGAACACCGTGAATTTACCCTTCTTAAGGCGGGGATTTACATCTATCCGCTTTCGCCTTAAGAACACCGTGAAGTTACCCTTCTTAAGGCGGGGATTTACATCTATCCGCTTTCGCCTTAAGAATACCATAAAGTTACCTTTCTTAAGGCAGGGATTTACATCTATCCGCTTCCGCCTTAAGAATACCATGAAGTTACCTTTCTTAAGGCGGGGATTTACATCTATCCGCTTTCGCCTTAAGAATACCATGAAGTTACCTTTCTTAAGGCGGGGATTTACATCTATCCGCTTTCGCCTTAAGAATACCATGAAGTTACATTTCTTAAGACGGGAATGAGTACTCGTCCCTTTGATTCATAAGACTACCTTCTCCATGGATCATCCTTTGAAGCCTACCTACAAAAATGGGGGAAGACAACACAAAAAAAAAGTAGAGGAGAAATTGTTACCTGTCGAGACATTTGAGACTTGAAAGTCATGCTAAGCTAACTAGGTTAGACTTAAGACAATATTTTCTTGGTGATAACTAACCCTTTGAAGTAATATTTCAACCTATCACAATCATTTTTGGCGACGATGTTCTGAGATTGAGATATAAAATATTTTGTGAGGCAACAAAAATCTGAAATTTTCAGCATAGTAGAGTTTTAAGTTAACTTCAAAAAATCACCTATAAAGATTCTGAAGGTATTAAATCTTGATTTTTGGACGTGTTGTGGATCGTTGTGTCTAGATTCTAAATAATCAAGCGTCTTGTGATTTCGTCGTTCCTACATCAAGACACAAAAGTTTTAGTGAAGCCACACAAATCTGAAATTTTCAGCATGACAGAATTTAAAGTTAACTTCAAAAAAATCATTTAGAATGATTCTTAAGGTATTAAATTTTGAATTTTGGACAATTTAAACACCTTTGTGTATAGATTCGAAATAATCAAACGGCTCGTGATTTCGCCGTTCCTACATCAAGAGACGAGAGTTTTAGTAAAGTCGCACAACTCTGGAATTCTCAGCATGACAGAATCTAGAGCTAATTTCAAAAACTCATCAAAAAAGATTCAGAATGTATTAAATTCTGAACTTTGGATATGTTAGAGATCGAGAAGTCTAATTTCAGGAAAATCAAACTTTTCATGAGTTCGATTTTTCTACAATGAGATATGAATTTTCTACAACAGGCGCGTCAAGCTGTAGAAAAAGTGACCAAAATCAGAAAAATGGAGGAAAATTACCTTGAATTATGCCCCTTTCGTCAATGGCTTGTATCTCACAATCCGTAATTAAAAAAATTGTGGATACAATCCGTCTATTTATAGATGTCATGTGATGGGAATAAAATTCTTTTCCTAGTCCAATAACAAATCCTTTTTTACTAGAACAATAGAAAAGATATATGAATTTGAAATTGAGTAGGAATACAATTTCTAGTTCAACTACAATTTGAATTTAAATGGATTTCAACATAAATTATATAAAACATTCCAAGTTCTAATTGGAGTCAAATTAGAAGTCATGTAACTAAAGGACTCCTAATAGGATTCGACGTGTATGACTACTGGAAATCGTATGTGACTAAAAAAAAATTAGTGAATCATTTCATTCCTAGTTGACTTTGGTCAATAAGATTAAAGGACAAAATTCAAACTTTTGCGAAAATTGAAACCCACTCTTAACATGTATCATGTGACAATTAATGATGGTTTTCTCTACATGTAGAGATTATTATGATATAATAATAATAATATCATGATATTGAGTCAATATTTCCTCATAATATCATGATAATGTTAAATCAATACTTCAAGTCTCGTCTTTAAGATGCAAATACTTTGGACATGACTTGAAGCACGGGGCATTTGTAATCATTTAAACTTTATTTAAATATAAATTTATTAAATGATTTAAATTATATTAAATTAATAAATATATTAGTCCAAATAAATATTATGGATTAATATAATTTATTTAATTATTTAAATTCAGATAAATATGAATTTAATTAAAGCCCGCTCCATAAAGCCCATATGATATTTCACTTAAATCTGATTGGTCGAAGGGAATTCTATTCCAATCGCAACTCCTCTATTCTAAAACTATAAATAGGGGTCTCATAATTCAGAAAAAGAGAACCAAGAATACAAAACAAGAAGCCAGAGAAAACTCGTGGATCAAAAGCCATAAATTTCTCTACAAGTTCAAGAATTCAAGCGTTCAAGTTCAAGATTTGAAGAAGTAAAGATCAAGTTCAAGAACGATCAAGATCAAGACCACCAAATTCAAGATCAAGCTCCAAGCCCTTAAATTCAACTAGAAAGTCAAGATCAAGATAAAGTTCAAGTCAAGATCAAGATCAAGTCCAAGTATAAGTTCAATTCCAAGATCAAGTTCAAGAACGATCAAGATCAAGACCACCGGATTCAAGATCAAGCTTCAAGCCCTTGAATTCAACTAGAAAGTCAAGATCAAGATAAAGTTCAAGTCAATATCAACTCCAAGTTCAAGTCAAAGATTAAGTTCAAGAACAATCAAAGATCAAGACCATCGATTCAAGATCAAGCTTCAAGCCTTTGGATTCAACTAGAGAGTCAAGATCAAGATAAAGTTCAAGTCCAAGATCAAGATCAAGTCTAAGTTCAAGTTCAAGTCCAAGATCAAGATCAAGATAGAGATCAAGATCAAGATAAATCCCATGTTCAAGATCAAGCTTTCAATCACTTGAAATAATATTTGAAAAGGCGAATTCAGAGGAATCATAGAGATTGTAACACTCGCACTTGAAATAATAAATCGATTGTTGCTATAATTTTCCGTTCTTGATTATTGTTTTCTCGACGTGAATTTTTATTGTCTACATTCATAATTCAGAAAAATAGAACCAAGAATTCAAAACAAGAAGCCAGAGAAAACTCATCGATCAAAAGCCATAAATTTCTCTACAAGTTCAAGAATTCAAGCGTTCAAGTTCAAAATTTGAAGAAGTAATGATCAAGTTCAAGAACGATCAAGATCAAGACCACCAAATTCAAGATCAAGCTCCAAGCCCTTAAATTCAACTAGAAAGTCAAGATCAAGATAAAGTTCAAGTCAAGATCAAGTCCAAGTATAAGTTCAAGTTCAAGATCAAGTTCAAGAACGATCAAGATCAAGACCACTGAATTCAAGATCAAGCTCCAAGCCCTTGAATTCAACTAAAAAGTCAAGATCAAGATCAAGTCCAAGTATAAGTTCAATTCCAAGATCAAGTTCAAGAACGATCAAGATCAAGACCACCGGATTCAAGATCAAGCTCCAAGCCCTTGAATTCAACTAGAAAGTCAAGATCAAGATAAAGTTCAAGTCAAGATCAAGTCCAAGTTCAAGTCGCAGATTAAGTTCAAGAACAATCAAAGATCAAGACCATCGATTCAAGATCAAGCTTCAAGCCCTTGGATTCAACTAGAGAGTCAAGATCAAGATAAAGTTCAAGTCCAAGATCAAGATCAAGTCTAAGTTCAAGTTCAAGTCCAAGATCAAGATCAAGATAAAGATCAAGATCAAGATAAATCCCAAGTTCAAGATCAAGCTTTAAATCACTTGAAATAATATTTGAAAAGACGAATTCAGAGGAATCATAGAGATTGTAACACTCGCACTTGAAATAATAAATCGATTGTTGCTATAATTTTCCGTTCTTGATTATTGTTTTCTCGACGCGAATTTTTATTGTCTACAAATTCTGACACGCCCAGTGGGACCAAATTTGCCCTTCATCTCTTCTCTCCTAAATCAAACGTGAAAATCGGAAGCTGCAAAGGTGGAAGAATGAGTACTTCAAGTCTCGTCTTTGAGTTTCATCAAGTCTACACTCCGACAAGCCTTGAAGCTGGGGGCATTTGTAGACATTGAAATTTTGTGGGACTCTACAAGATGCGTTCGATTCGAGTTGGGACTGTACAAATTGTGTTCAACTCAAATTAGAATTCTTGGAGGCTACTCAACCCTAAAACCTAATTTATGGCTATATAAAGGGTACTAAATTCCCTTAAAAGGGATCTCAGAAATTCCATAAAGAGATCAAGATCTCGAATACTCCACAAACTGATGGATTATTCATATAGAGAGGTCAAATCTAAATCATCCTAGTTCGAGAAATACGCCACTAACGATCCTCGAATCATGGATAAATCTTAGGAGAGTAGAATCAAGGGATCAACAGAATTGTACTCGCAATCTATCTTGATGAATAAAATCATGTTTCTTCATATTTTATTTGTAAGGTTTATTAATTTTCCATATGTTTAAAATTTGTTGCAAACACCTGCATACCAATGCATTTTGTGTCTTGACGCCACTTTGCGCTACATCATTTTATAATGTAGATTTTAGCACCCTAATTCAGATTTGTGAGAAGACGTTCCACTAATTAAGTTCCTCTACCGTTAGCATTGTGGTGAGTCATCTTCGCATTCAGAGGACTTCAGTTATGAGTCACTATATTTTATTCACTTCAATTGTGTTAGTTTTCAGGCAGTCCGAGGTCTTGTCCAGGCATATAGTTTTATTCAGTTAGAAATTTTCAGAATTAGTACTCAATTGTAATAGACTTATTCTTGAACTTTATCTTATTTATTCTTTCAGTTTATAACATCCACTTCAATTTTCATATATATCATATGATATGCCAAGGTTTAGCTTGGGGATCACTCGTGGTTTGAAGTTCCGTGTCTTGGTTGGGTTGTAGACTCGGATCATGACACTTGACATTGTTTCAAGAATTATGGATCCCACCTTTAACCTTCCATATTTTTGAACTATCGTAATTGAGATCTCAATACTCTCTGTTATATTTCTCCGACACTGATATCCTTACTGTCCATGTTTTGGGGTGTAGTATATATATACCCTTTCTATTAACGATGCAAACTTATCTCAATCTTAAATACATATTCAATATTTGTTTAATTAATTCTATCCATAATTAAAAGACCCACTTGGATCAATTAAAATACGCACTCAAATAAAAATCTTTTGATTTTTACTTTTTTTCATCTTTTGTTAGGCCTTAACTACCTTTTGAATGTTGCTATGAACATAAGAGAGGCTAATACCCTTGTTTTGGAGTTATGGTAATGGCATGAATGTTGTTTTGGAATTTGATAAACTGTAAAATCAAGTTGCCATGAGATCAATATCTGACACAAATCATTATATTATTGGAAGATCACGTATACTTGCATATATGTTTTGGAACAAATAACTATATACTTTGTTGTATGTTACTAATAACAGAAAACAAATTATACAAGGACACTTTCACGAGACGACACTGATCGGAATGCCTTTTGAACGTTCACTTGGTTGAGATGGGAATAGCAAGAATTTTCATATTTTCCTCTCCACCTGTTAATTATTAGATCAAATATATGCAAGATTAATGACTATTAATTAATAATAATATTGCAAAATCTATTGTTGGATAAAATGCAACTGATATATGATCACTCCAATATTCAAACCTGTATAACTCATCTTCATTAATAGGAATTTGAAGTTCCAAGTCATGATCTTCAAATGGCTTGAAGATTAAGTCAAGTTGATCATCATGCACTTTGTCAAGAGTTGAAGGATTCCACTATATATAAATGAAAGAGAAATATTTTAATAAACAAACACATTAACGTAACATTATTCAATATTGAGAAATACTAAGTATTAGTTATATATTAAGAAAAAAAAAGGTGCATACCTTTGGAGACTTATCCTTGTCAATTATCTGAGCCCTTATGCCCTTCATATAAAAAAAAAATATTTCATGAATTTTAAATTAGAAATCGAAAATTAAGTGTACTTCAACATATGAAGTACATGATATGATTGAGTTTACTTAAAAGAATTTGTAAACTAATTACCTCATAAAAGTCACCAGATATTATGGCTCGTTGTATGTTCATTGATATTCTAAATTCTCTCCTCAAACATTCAGATATAGTTTGTGTCCTTCCTTCTCGTATCTAAAAAAAATAGGAATAAGGTAAGGTTTTTGTTGTTCATTTTGTATGTTTATAAAGTTTTGAGTGCTTGATAAAGTTATTTTTCTAGTTCAATAAGCATAATAAAAGATTTATTACCGATCTCAATGTTATTTTTAATGCTGTTGGAGATGCTCTCTTTAGGCTTTTAAGTGCTGGCATAATCCAATCATTTCCTTTTCTGCTTGCCTCAGCTTCCTGAAAAGTTAGAGCACAAAATACATTAAAAAAAATTGAATATTTTTTCACTTAGTATGCAATGTGGTACAAAATTTTACAAATATCATGTAATTAGAAAAATTAATTCTTACAAATGACTCAATAATTTCCTCCACAGAATCCTTGGAGAAACACTCATTGATTATGGACAACCTACACGTAAATTGGAAAAATAAAAATGTTACTCTCAAGATTTAATTTCAAAGCAAAATCTCAAAATAATAATTTAATTATATGATACATTACTTGTTCAAGATACTTCTTTCATCAATATGAATATTTGAGGAAAATTCATTGATGACAGATCTAATTGTATCCTCAGCACCACTTTTTAGGCTCAACAGACGCTTTTCTAACTGAAATAATTTCTGGAATTTGAAAAAAATATATATAAGCAAAAGAGATATTTATAGGTAATAAATCTTTTTAGTGGCAATATAATATTTGGCGGTAATTCATGAGTCATTGTATCTAGAGTTGCTAATACCTTTAGCAACATTCATATAAAGTTTTGGTTATAAATATATTCATATTATATTATTACTGCTAAATATAATATTTGTAGATGGTGAATTTCTAAAGAAAAGGAAAAGCTTGTACTGACCTGTGAAGGAACAAAATGAGTGGCTAGTCCAGCAGCAACCACTTCGTTACCCCTTAGTTTTTCTCCTGTTAAGCCCAAGTATTCCCCTACATATATACATATAAACATACATGTAATTTAATTAATTAACATATTTTTGGAGAGGTACTTTCTCTTTTACATATATATCATATTATTCGATATTAATATACGAGGTAGGAGTCAAGTCTAGCGCTTACCTAGTCGACCTGGAAGACGCGGAAGCATATATGAGAAGCCACAGTCTGGATGGAACCCTATTTTTATTTCAGGAGTGGAACTAAACTGTAAAGTTTGATCAACAAAAAGATGTTAGATGACTTGAAATTAAATATTGACTTAATTCGTTCAATCAGGTCATTTATAAGTTAATTATACGTAAATATCTTTATGATAATACTGACCGTTTTCTCAGTGACGACAGAGAATTTCATTGGAGCCATCAAGGATGCACCCCCACCCACTGACATTCCATGAACAAGAGCAATATGTGGTTTCTTGTAAGTATGAATGTGGTAGCAAAGCCAATACATTCTATAAGTACATTCAAGGCAAGAATCCCCTAATTCAAACAATTAATAAACTCATTAGTTTAAAGAATTGAACATGTAGTAATTAATTAATACTTTAATAGTATAGTTCTAACATATATATAGTAACAAATGAAAAAAAAATAGTTACTTGTGTTTCGTCCATCATAGAACATATGTAAGTCTCCACCAGCAGAAAAAGTACGACCAGCCCCCTATATATGTGCAAATTAATGAGAATTAAATTGGCAAAACCAAAAGGTATAATACATAAAAATGCCTTTAACTTGTCCTTATAACAGACAGTTATGCCTTCCAACAATTAAATAAATAGACACCCATGCACGTCGATCCTACATGATAATTTGCATATTACATGATGTTGTACGTGTGTCTACTTGTGCACATTCAAAGGTATAGATGTCAGCTAATACCAAGTAAAAAGGACACGTTTATGCGTTATGAAAATAAAAAAGAAGCAAAATAGATACTTCTTAATTAGTCCTTACCTTGATGATTACAAAATCAGCATTATCATCATTCTCATATTTCTCAAAGTTCTGCCCAAGTGTTAATGCCTAATTATAAAAGAATTTTTATAATTAAGTGAACATTGCAATAGCCATTTTATAACCATACATATATAGTATATAGTATAAATTATGAAATATATACCACTTTGCCTGATACATAATTTAAATGGTTAGGCCGATTCAAGGTGAGCATTCTAGTGCAACCGATTTCCTCAGCCATAACAACCTAATGACAACCAAAAAATATATTAAGCTACATTTATCGGACCGAAGATCGATGCATCGAAGACAATTTTTGACATTAATAAGATGTTTATTTTAGTAACGTTGAAATTACCTCTCTATTTTGTCTCAATACTTGTTGAGGCATTGGAAACATTGTGGTGCTACTAGGAATAGATATTATTGCCATAGCAACTTAATTAGGTTAATTTAGTACTGGAGAAAAAAGGAACACTTAGCTTGATCAAGTATTAATGGAGATATTATTTGTGCATAAGAAATTATAGGACTTTATATATTAAATTTTACACGCTCTAACCATGATTAATTAAAATATTCTTCCTTTCTGTTCTCTCTGTAATCTGAAAGAATCATTGTAATAGTATTAAACGTGATGAATCTATTAATTTAATATTCCAGCTGAATTATAATAATTGAAAAAAATCAGCTATAGGATCTTGATTAGTTAATGATATAAAATGTCAACAAAACTTAGACGTGAATGGAACGAACGATTGAATCCTATCAAAAAATAATGAGAAAAAAATGTGTGGCATGTCACATCATATTTGGGGTGCAAAACATACAAATTCTATATTATTTTTTTGGAGTTAACTAATGATTAGTTGGATATTTTTTAAGTATAAACAAATATCATCAAGATATTGCTGATAGCTAAAATAAGGAAAATTGTATGAAATAACAAATTATCAATTCAAATTAAATATTATAGCTATAGTTCATTTTAATTGTAATTCGCAATAACATTTTCCTTTTTTTTGCCATCTGATTCGGTATACAATTAGCTATTTTATATATTTCGGTATAAAATGTGTTTGTATTTGTATAAGCGAGAGAAAAGTGTATATACATATAAAAATATAAATACATATATTTTCATCATATAGCCTTATAATTATACAAACACAGATCATATTATATAAATTATAATGTATAAATGAATTTATACAAAACTGAACAATTCGTGTAAAATTGAAAGTTTGTAGCGAATTGTACAAATCAAAAGCTCCATAGCAAAACTAAAAATTTGCTATGGAGCGCAATTATGCAAATTATAGCTAAAACATACAAATATAATTTTTATATTTGCTATATGTGAAAGTTGCTCAAAATAATAATCCTTCATCAAACTATTAAATTTATCAACGTCACTCATTATTAGGAAAAATAGCCTTCCTACTTATGTGTCCATATATAAAACTAAATTTTGCATAAATTAAGGTATGTTAAAGGCAATTAACAATTTCCATTGGCTTGACAAAATCTCAGCTAATCTCCAATGAATTGACCATCCACGATAGTACTAAATAATAATCAAAGGAATTTAAATATCACTAAATGCCAATTCAACACTTTCTTCATTCAAGAATGTATGTTTTGGCACGTTTTTTTTGTTTTTGTTTTAAAAAACAAATTTTGTGTATTTAAATAGATTTTCCACTTAAGTACAAATCTTGTGCAACTTAAAATAACTAAGTACAGCTCATTGGATTTCATAATTCTATTATAATTATAACTAAAAAGAAAAAAGAGTTGAGGGATCCCTACAACTCCATGTCCCCTAAGAATGATGCACGTTGCAACAACCTCTTGCTATTCTACTTAATTCAATCTCAAATTAATTAGGATCAACTATTAGGGATGACAATGGAACGATACGAGTTTAGGAAATTTTGATCGAACAACTATTAGGGATGACAATGGGACGAGACTTAGATCAGGTCGATGCCAATTTAGGAAATTTTGATCGGAACAACTATTAGGGATGACAATAGGACGAGACTTAGATCGGTCGATGCAAGTTTAGGAAATTTTGATCGAACAATTAAGGTGCATATGGTATACAACACCTCATTTGTTATAAACCTTAATCTTAATTATTTAGACATCATCAGCCACTATTACCCCAAAAAATCACGAAATGACTATACTGACTATTATCAATATTAGAATTTATTTATCAAAAACTTGTAGTATGGCTTTTTTAATTTTTGGGTGCGTGGGTGGGGGTTGAAATTGGCTATATTTTATGTTCAATGTCGATATGAATGTGTTAGTTGAAATTGGATATATTTGGTACATGTGAATACATAGTTGCTGGTAAAAGCTAAGTAGTAGGTCACAGAAAAATAGTGTTCAATATGATATAGTATAGAATATTGTCAAAGACGTTTTTGGGACGTACTTTGGGTTTAATCTTGAACAAAATTTAGGGCAAGCTCCTAATGATAAGCAATACATTTCGATCAATAAATCAAAAAAGACTAGTCGTTCACTATGTAAGAATACTTAATATCAAATCAGATTAAAACGTACCATCAAAAGATGTGGTGCAGTAGATGAAATTGTTTCTTCCTAAATTAGAAGTTTCAGGTTTTAATATGCAAAAATACATGGTAGAGAGCGCTTTCCATGAAGTCCTACACGGTGCAAATTGAAATAATTGAGTTTGTGAATATCAAACAGAAACCAAAATAAAAATAAAAATAATCTCAAGATGCTTTGCACTTTCTTATTGCTGTATGAGGAAACTAGTTAACCCAGATTTCGACATACCTAAAGTTCTATCTAAAACAAAAAAAAATGATGTTCAAGTAATAGTGTTGTATGGTAAAATTTATTATTTTGTGAAAAGGATTGTTGTTCTATAAAGATGATATAGTTTTAGAAAGCTGTAAATTTATGATCAGTCTCATTTTAAGTGGGCTAGTGAAAAGATGGTTTTAATTAAGATATTGCATCACATTTATCGAATTGTGAAATGTTTTTGATAGAAATTATCTTGATTTTGCTAGTAAATTATGTTGGGTTTCAAAAGATGTGAATGGAAAATGAAGAGTTGCGACTTGTATCAAAGATTGCGACTTTTATTAAAGGTTGCGACTTTTATGAAAAGTTGCAAATTTTATGAAAAATTGTGACTTTTATGGAAAGTTGTGAATTTTATGAAAGGCGACGACCTTTCCAAAAGATTATGACTTTTCTAAAGGTTTGTGACCTTTCCGATAAGACACTATAAGAACCTTTTCGCACTATCCTTTGTTTTCTATAAATTGAGAGATTTTCTCTCATTTTAAGAAATAGAATATCTGGACTTCTTCTACTACTACTAAATCTATTATTCTAAGTGTACTTTACTGCCGTTGAGTGGGTCGCTGATACCAGCGTTTTGGGTATCAATACACTGGTGATTTAGATTATTCTATCCTGGAAAGACATATTCCAAATCAAACCTCGAATATTAGAGGGGAATAATTTCCTTAAGGGGACACTATGCATTCAGTGGGCTTGATCTTCTTTCTGTTTTTCCAGATTCTGGTATGTGTTACAGATTTTAGATTTGTGAATTAATTTTTGTTCTTCTGCTCTCACTGGTTCATTAAACTTTGGTAACTTCGTGTTTCTGCAAAGTTTGTTGGAATCAGGAAGATTCATTAAACACAAATTGACAACAATTCTTCTTTTTGAAAAATATTTCGTATATTTTTTTCTAATCTGTTTCTGTTTCTGTTTCTAGTTTCTTTACTAGTTTTAATTTTCTAGTTCTGAATGTTCTTAATCTTTGTTGTGTCTTACCTAGTTTTTCAAAGTTTTGTTCTAAGTATCTTAGGAATACAAGATAAACAACAATCTTAAGGAAATTAACATACTGTTAGTATTTTTTGTATTCTACTTATTTTGTGAATTTGATCATGGAAGTAGAAGATAAATGCATTACTTCTCCATAATTCGTTGTTTTGTTTAGCAAGGTCGAAGTGAGAATGTAACAAAAAAAAATTGTGGTATTCCGGTTAATATTACACAAGGTAACCTTCGTATTATTTATCTAAGGAGGAAAATAGTTTCTAAGAGTTAACATTTTTGAATTTTTATCATGTGTATCTTTCGAAAAAGATTTGCAAACCATAAGTTGTGGAATGAATTTTGCTTGGCAAATAGTGTTGCCTTTAAAATTCTTTAGTTTGCAAAATGAGAGATGCATATTTTTGTTTGATAAAATAGTATGTCAAAATGTTGTAGTTTGAAGGTTATTGAAAAGAAAAACATTTCTATGTGATAAATAATATGTTTAATTCCGTTTGGAGACTAAGAAAAAAAAAACTTTTGTAGTTTTGTACTCGTTGTGAATTTGATTATGTCTGATTGTTTTGGATTAAAATTTTTAGTAGTTTTCTACTATGAATAAATGAGACTATGCAATTTAGTTGAAGAATATGAAAACTTCACCTACTAAGTCTATGTTGTACTTTTGATTTTCTATAAATTTCACTGTTATATAGAAACATCCTAAATATTAAATGGTATGTCTATTTATGATAGAGAAAAAAGATCAGTGACTTAGAGTTGGTGAGTTTTTGGAATGAACTTTAACACTAGGTAAAGATTGTCAAAGAGAATTGAAACTCTATGTATAATTCTTTCGTAGAATAATATTTTCAAAAGAGATTTCACAATGCCCAGAGACGGAGCCAGAATTTGATGTTTGTGGGTTCTAAATTTTAAAACAGAATAACATATTAGTCTAATATAACAATCGTCAAAGTTACAATCATATATATATATATATATATATATATATATATATATATATATATATATATATATATATATATATATATATATATATATATATATATATATATAACATATAAGCATATAAGCATATTATTAAAATCTCACTCGACAAGTTATTATGTTTTTGAAAACAAAAATGATGCATCATTTGGTACACTTTCAAATACTTTATTTATTAATATGAAGATTTGAGTTATTTATTTCAAAGTTCTAAAGTATTATTTGGTAAAAGGTAGATAATTGTTATATTTTGTATAAATTTTGAAGATTTTTTTCTATAATCTCAATTTTCGTATTTATAGTGAAACTAAAATTATTAAATTCCATTAATATTTTTGGGTCCTTAAAATTAAAGTTATTAAATTCACCTTTGATATTTTTGGGACCTAGAGGGAAGGATTTACTTGCTTCGCCCTTGAGTCATCCTTGCCTTGAAAGTTGAAGTTCCGTGAAGCAAACAATAACTTAATTAATATAATCAAAATTATTAATATGTGGAACGGTTTTAATATTTAAAATTAAAAACAAGATCTTTGAATAAATTGTTATACAATGTAAAGACAAATTAAAAAAAAAATAAAAAAGGGAGAGTCGAGGAGGAACTGAGAAGAGCAAATAGTACTTATCGGGACAGAGGTCTGCACATTGACAACAAGCAGGAACAATGAAGTATAGTAAAAATTAGAAACCTAACTTTTAAAAAGAAAATAAATTTTGGGTTTAACATTTTATAATGATTCCAAAGAAATCAATATAATGAAATATAGTTTTAGAGTATGACACTATAGATTGGTTACCTATAACTACCTTTGAGATTAATTGTTAGATGTTGTTTTGGAGGTATGACACTACTTTTTTATTATTTTCAATTATCAATTTTCTGTTTTATTGTTTGAAAAAGAATTTATAAAAATCTATAGAGGAAAATTGAATTAAAGGAGAGTAGAAAATAGTCACAAAACACATTTTTTTATATCCAAAAGAAAAAATCCGGAAATTTGAATTAAATACAAAAAATTGAATTGCTGCTAGTGGGGCTCGAACCCCCATCCAAATAACCAAAGTTGCACACGCTTATCACTGCGCCATCCACCTTAGTATGATGTGGGTTCGCACGCAAAATTCAAATATATTTGTACATGATTTTTCAGTACGTATATAAGGTCTACGTAAAAGCTAGTGGGTTCGTCTGAACCCCCATTTAACACTGTAGCTCCGCCCTGATAATGCCAATGACAATTTGATAGTCTGAAAAATATGTGGAAAAACTATTTTCAAATACTTGAAAAATATTTTTGAGATCACATTTAAAATGTGGGGGTTCTTTGCTTATGATAAAAATAAAATTAAACTTGGTGTCTAGTTTAATTTTGGAGCAAAGATATGAAATCAATGATACTTTTGTATTATGTTAGACCCACAAAATTCTTAGAGTATATTTAGTACTGTGGTTGTTTAGTTTATCTATTACTAGTATTTGATGTTACTAGTATGAAACTACCAAATTATATGTACACTTGTTCAAAATGATTGAGTTCTTTTATGAAAAAGTGTCACTTAAAATGTTGTGATTTTTCATGTAATGATATGTCTATTATATATAATTATTTGTATAGACATGAATGTTGGTGAATAGTCATTTATCATGTTTTGTAAAAGAAGCATTTGGACTATACCGCTTTTATTGGACCCAATGAAACTTTGTTCATGGGTAGTTCTATAACAATCAAATCGAAAGTTATGGAAAGATCCTTGTGAAAATGACATTTGACAAGGTGTTAGACTCTAAACAATGTTTGTATCACATAAAATTGTAAGAAGTTGGAACAAAATATTTGAGAAAAAAGCTACCTCGCGAAGAGCTTTTCAAAATCAATAATTTTATTTGTTCTTACTTGCTTGAGTCAAAATTTGTGACATGAACACTTAGGGCATGTCAATTAAAAAAAAATTGTAAGGAAAACTGATCAATTTAGAAGTTTTGTCTAACTTTGAGTGCAATAAATAAAAATGTCAAGTTTGTGTGGAATCTAAGTATGCTGAGCATTCTTATAAATCTGTTGAAAGGAATTCTAATCCCTTAGGATGGATTTACACTGACATTTGTGATATGAAGTTAATACCATCTCGTGGTGGAAAAAAGTATCTCGTTACTTTCATTGACAATTGCATTAAAAATGACTATGTCTATTTGCTTAATGGTAAGGATGAAGCGATAGAAATGTCTAGACAATATAATATCGAAGTTAAAAATCAGTTGGGAAAAAGATAAGAAATGATTAGAATGGAGAGTATGAATCTCCTTGTGCAGAATATGTTTGAAAAGTGAATTTATCCATCAAACTACAACCCTATTCACCTCAATCTAAAGAAAAAATCGAACGCTAAAAGAAATGATGGATGCATTATTTATAAGTTCGGATTTATCACAAAAATTGTGTGGAGGAACTATCCTTACTGCAAAAGGTAACAACAAAAAAGTTTGTCTTTTCAGAAAGAAAATGATTTTTTTTGTTCAGGACACAATCTATTCCATATGAGAAATGGAAAGAAAAAAGATCCAACTTGAAATATTTTGAAGTGTGAGGGTGTCTAGCCAAAATCCAAGTTCCTATTCCTAAAAAAATTGAAGTAGGACCTAAGATTGTGGACTGTAAAATTAGAGTTGAGTAGTATAGTGAAAGGTCTAAAGGACCTTGAAAAGAAAAAAAAGAAGAGAATGTACTTAATAAAGAGATTCAAAGGCGTAGTAAATATCAAGGGACATATACTTTCTTCGAATATGATTTTGTAACATTTCTTGTGTCTTATGTAGACTCATCCTTTTGGACAAATGGTGTCAATAGTGAGATTGGTTCAATGTTGAGCAATCCTATTGGAAGTTGGTTGATCTTCCTCCAGGTAATAAACTTTTGGTTCAAAGTGAATCCTCAAAAGGAAAATAAAAGTCGATAGAACTGTTGACAAATATAGAGCAAGAATTTGTATCAAAGGCTTTAGACAAAAACAAGGTTTTGATCTTGTTGATATCTATACTGGTCAGTAACTACAATTACATCCATTCGGATGCTAATATTATTAGTTGAGATATATGACCTTCAAATTCATCAAATGAATGTGAAAACATTTCTCTTAAACAGAGAATTAGAGGAAGAAATTTACATGGAACAACCCGAGGGTTTTATGGTTTCTGGTAAATAAAAGAAAGTGTGCGAACTTGTTAAGTCACATTATGGACTAAAACAAGCACCCAAACAATGACATAAGAAATTTGACCGAACCATGTTGGCAAATGAATTTAACAATGATAGAATTGATAAATGTGTTCACATTAAAATCACAAGGTCATTGTTTGTTTGTATATTGGTGATATATTGATCATCAATAGAGACACAAATGACATAAAATGCTACTAAACGTATGCTAGAAAGCAAGTTTGGAATGAAATATCTTGGAGTTGCTGATGCGATCTTAGGTATAAGAATCCTTAGAACTCCATAATATTTAGCATTTTCACGGTCTCATTGCGTTGAAAAGGTACTTGACTAGTTCAAATATTTGGATTTCAATATTGTCAAGTCTCCAATAAATGTGAGCTTTGCATTTCAAAAGATTGAAAAGTAAAAGTGACTCACAATTGAATTGTGCTAGAGTATTGGGAAGTATGACGTATATCATGAAGGGTGCGCGATCAGATATAACATTTGCTATTAATGATCTGATCTGATTCACAAGTGATCCTAATATAACTCATTAGATGACAATAAAAAGTACTTTGGAGTATTTGATAAATACTTAAAACTATGTCTTGCATTATAACAATATCCAGTAGTATTGAAAGGGTATAGTAATGAAAATTGAATCACCGGACAAATGAAGTAAAATCCACGAGTAGATATGTATTTACTCTTGGTAGAGGAGCAATCTCTTGAAAATATTTCAAAAGAGACATGTATCGCTAGCTCTACAATGATCTCTGAGTTATGTGCTCAAGATAAGGTCGGTGAATAAGTTGAAAGACTCCAGAATTTCTTGATAGATATTCTTTTTTGGCCCAAACCATTGGCATTAGCATGCATACACTTTGATAGTCAAGATGCAATAGGTAGGGCATGGAGCATGATGTATAACGGAAAGTCTCGTCATATAGGACATAAACATGATAACGTTAAAAAACTACTCTCTAGTGAAATTATTAGAATTGTGTCACGGACTTAGAATATTTGCTAAAGTTTCGTGTGGCCCTTGACAACTTACTCACTAATCTTTCAAGGTCTTGCAAGCTCAAGGAAGCCTTTAAGACTTAGATCGCTAAGAGAAGGCTTTAAGAAAGAACTTAGAGAGAACAAAAGAGAGCTTTTGGAAGAAGGCTTTGTATATTGCTTTGGAAGATTGCTTACAACTTGCTTGGTGCCTTTGCAAATGAGGGGCACCTCTATTTATACTACTTCCTAGGGACTAAAGTGCAATTAATATTTACTTTACAAGTCCCTACAATATTTACACTTTGGTCCCTTTTCTAGAGAATTCTACACTACTTTGGGACCTTCTCTAGCCTTCTAAAATGTTCTAGAGTTCTCCGCATAACTCTAGACCAATCTGCCCCTTTCCGGACGCGGAATTAGGCTGAAATTGTGGCGGGACGTCACACGCTCCCCCACCTGATGATGCGACGACCGCGGCGCATTGCTGTAAGAACTCCTGGACTTTGTCCTTGAACTGCCACAGATCTTCATATTTCTCCCATGTGGCCTCTTCCGGAGTTTGCCCCTTCCAATGCACAAGGAACATGGCGCTGGCTTGCTGACCTTGCTTTCGTCTGGCTTGATAATCCATGATAGCTTCGATCTCTCGATCGTGCGAGGCAGTGACAGTAATGGGAGCCCGTTGCGATAGGTTCCGATTAGGATCCTCCTTGTCCTCATGGTACGGCTTGAGGACGCTCGCATGAAATACCGGGTGGATCTTGAAGTGTGGAGGTAACTCCAACTTGTATGAGATTTTTCCCACCTTAGCAATAATCTTGAACGGACCCTCATATTTACGCACTAAGTTTTGATGAACGCCTCTTAGTGCCTTGAACTGTCTTGGATTGAATTTTATCAAGACCATGTCGCCTTCTTTGTAGTCCGTGGGACGACGGTTGCGGTCGGCGAACTTCTTCATCTTCTTGGCTGCCTTGTCCAGGTATGACTTGGCAGTGTCAAGTTGTTCCTCCCATCCCTAGGCAAGATGGTAGGCACCCAAACTCTTTTCCTCAAAAGCAGTCGGCAACGAATGTGGAGTTTGGGGTTGTTGGCCTGTTGCCACCTCAAATGGCGTGCGTCCGGTGGACTCACTCCTCTGCAAATTATAAGAGAATTGTGCCATGTCTAGGAGTCGGGCCCAATCTTTCTGATGCGCACTGACATAGTGCCTTAAATAGCACTCCAGTAGGGCGTTAACGCGTTCGGTCTGGCCATCGGTCTGCGGGTGGAAACTTGTGGAGAAGTGAAGCTTCGTGCCAAGTATCTCGAACAACTCTCTCCAAAAGTTTCCAGTAAAGCGGGGGTCTCGGTCGCTTATGATATGTCTTGGAAGCCCCCAATATTTCACCACGTTCTTGAAGAACAATCGAGCGGCCTCCTTAGCGGTGCAACCAGCTGTGGCGGGCATGAATGTAGCATACTTTGAAAACCTGTCCACCACGACCATAATAGTACCAAACCCGTCGGACTTCGGCAAGGAGGTGATGAAGTCCATGGTCACGCTCTCCCATGGGCGTTCTGCTACGGGTAATGGCTCCAGTAATCCTCCCGGTTGCCTTTGCTCCCCCTTGTCTTGTTGGCACACAAGACAAGTCTGGACATAGCACTCGATGTCGTCCCGCATGCGTGGCCAGAAGTAGATAGCCTCGATCAGGGCCCTCGTACGCCGCTGTCCTGGATGCCCAGCCCACGGTGTGTCGTGGCTTTCCTTTATGATGCGCCGCCTAATAGACCCGAACTTAGGTACATAAACCCTCCGACCGGTAGTGAGCAAGAAGCCATTTTCCACCCAAAAGCGTCTGGTTTTGCCTTGGGCAGCCAACTCCATCAGCTTCTTGGCTTCTGCATCGTGTTGCATGCCATCCTTGATCGCATCTTGAATGTCACAGTGAGTTGTAGTGATGGCAGTAAGCTCGGTCTTCCTACTAAGTGCGTCGGCCACGACATTGCCCCTTTCTGGCTTGTACTCCAAGACGTAGTCAAATTCTGCCAAGAAGTCTTGCCATCTAGCTTGCTTCGGGGTGATCTTCTTTTGTGACTAGAAGTACCTAGTGGCCACGTTATCGGTCTTGACTACGAACTTGGAGCCTAGTAAGTAATGTCTCCACGTGCGTAGGCAATGTACAATGGCCGTCATCTCCTTCTCTTGCACTGTGTACCGTCGTTCGGCCTCGTTCAATTTGCGGCTCTCGAATGCTATTGGGTGTCTATCTTGCATTAAGACTCCCCCAATGGCAAAGTCTGAAGCATCCGTATGTACTTCGAAGGTCTTTGAAAAGTCGGGCAGCATCAAGACCGGTTCTTCTATTACTGCGGCCTTGAGACCTTCGAATGCTCTTTGGCACTCCTCGCTCCAAACCCACGGCTTATTCTTCTTTAACAACTCGGTCAGTGGAGCGGCTTTAGCGGAGTAACCACTGATGAACCTGCGATAGTAGTTCGCAAGCCCAAGGAACGATCGCAGCTCGGTCACCTTCGTGGGCGCTTCCCACTCTTGGATCGCCCTAATCTTTGTCTCGTCCATCCGGAGTTCGCCCTGGCTGATAACATGGCCTAAGAAGTGTACCTCGGGCTGGGCGAACTCGCACTTCTCCCGCTTGACGTAGAGCTGGTTCTCTCGCAAGATTTGAAAGACTTTCCTCAGATGCTCCACGTGTTCTTCCAAGGTGTTGCTATAGATGACTATGTCATCCAAGTACACCACCACGAAATGGTCCAAGTACGGATGAAGGATTTCGTTCATCAGCGTGCAAAAGGTGGCGGGTGCGTTGGTTAGGCCGAAAGGCATCACCAACCACTCGTATGCTCCGTATCTAGTCACGCACGCTGTCTTTGGCTCATCTCCTTCTGCGATGCGCACTTGATAGTATCCTTTCCGGAGATCCATCTTGGTGAAGTACTTGGCTTGCCCAAGTCTATCGAACAAATCTGCGATCAGTGGGATAGGATATTTGTTCTTGATTGTGACCTTATTGAGCGCCCGATAGTCGATGCATAAACGCAACGACCCATCTTTCTTCTTCTGGAACAGCACTGGCGCGCCATAAGATGCCTTGGATGGACGAATGTGACCGGCCTCGAGGAGCTCCTTCAACTGCTTCCTCAGCTCCTCTAACTCGGGTGGAGCCATGCGGTAAGGGGCATGTGCAGGCGGTTTGGCTCCGACCTCTAACTCGATTTTATGATCTACCTCGCGCCTCGGAGGTAGAGTCTTCGGCAGCTCATCTGGCATCACGTCCTTGTTCTCCTCAAGGACTTTCTCTATGGGGGGTGGCAAGGACTCCACAGTACCATTGCCTTCTCCCGAACTTGCAATGGTAGCTAGGAACGTCGGCTCTCCTTTCTTTAGGCCTTTCACAATCTGCATGGCCGATAGGTGGGCGTGTCCTTCTTTCTTGGGTACCTTGACTAGAGGTACCATGCATGACCCTTCCCGCTCCATGACCATGAGTCGTTGGAGGTAGGGATCGATCATCGTGTGGCAGCGCTGGAAGAACTCTTGCCCGAGAATGATGTCGAATATGTCTAAAGGAGCGACGGTAAAGTTTGTCTTTCCTTGCCACTTCCCCAATGTGATGCTTACTCCTTGGGCGACTCCGCACACGGGAGTCGGTGGGGCGTTGACAGTCTTGAGGCGGGTGTTGCTTGGCACATATCTTAGTCCTAACCTCTCCGCTGCCGTCTTGGTCATGATGTTGGCTTCCGCCCCGGAGTCTACCATGGCACGAGCTGGTCTTCCATTTATGGAGATGTCTACATACTGCGTGCTGAAGTCTCCCGGCTTCTCGGTCTGTTGGGCTATCGCACCGCACAATCCTACCATGCCCAATTGCGTCGTGCCTGCGTCGTGCCCTTGATCTTGTGCATCCTTCTCCTTTCGTTCGCATAGGATGGCACCAAGATTCTTCATTTCGGGGCACCTGGCATAGCCGTGCGGTCCACCGCATATGTAGCACCCATCTCCTTTGCTGGTCTGCGCCCGCTTCTCTGCGTAATTCTGGCGCAGGAATCGCTTGTTGTCCGTCTTGTGGGGGTCGTATTGCTTGGGGTGTGCTTGTTGTTCCTTGCCTCGGCCACGGTCTCCCCCACCTTTTGCATGACTACTCCTTGAATCTTTGCCCTTCGCCTTGTCATGCCGTTCATGTTTGAAGTCCGTCAAGGACTCGGCTTGCGTGATGGCTTCGTCTATGGTCTTGACTTGTCGCCGCTCCAACTCCGTCTTGGCCCAATTCTGCAATCCGTCCATGAAGTGGAACAGCATGTCCTCGTCCGTGAGGTTGGGAATTTGAAGCGTTAGAGTCGTGAATTCCTTCACATACGCCCGAATGCTTCCCGTTTGCTTCAATTCCCGGAATTTGCGCTTGACCTCGTACACGACATTATTTGGGAAGAAGGCTTTCTTGAATTCTTCGCGGAATTGCTCCCACGTGTTGATGGTGCACGTCCCCTTCCCGATCTCGGCCTCTTTGCGCCTCCACCATAGCATTGCCATCTCGGACAAGTACAACACGACGGTGTTGATCTTGTTCTCGTCACTTCTCACCCGACTACACTTGAAGTAATTCTCCAAGTGCCATAGAAAGTTTTCCACCTCTTGAGCGTCACGGACGCCTTTGAATATAGGTGGCTTGGGAGCCTCGACCCTGGCCTCCCTATCACGGTCGGGTGGTGCAGATCCTCCAACCTCTATGCCTTCCTTGAGTGCTTTCACCTCGGCCTTCAGGGTCTCGATTGTGCTAAGCGCTTCCGTAAGATGACGCTCTAAGGAAGTGACTGTCTCCTTCGTGTTAAGCACATCCATAAGCCGACACTCCAAGGAAGTGATGGCCTCCTTCATCTCGAACTCGGCCCGCTGGCGACCTTCCAACTCCTTACGGATGTTCTCGGTCTCCTCAAGGGTGAAGTCCTCAAGGGTCTTGAACTTGCCATCTGCCACATTCATGCGCCGGCCTAAGATCTCGACGGCCTGCCTTGCCACTTCCACCCTTGAGACCCATTCTTCTCCAGCAGTGACGTCTATGGCTTCTTCGCCCAATTCATCGTCACTTGCTTCGGCAGTCGAGGGTGGATGAGATGTTAGCGCCTCGCTAGGGGTGGGATCGGGCAGCATTTCCTCGTGACCCTTTTGCTGTTTCTTCCCCTTTCGGTTCTTCTTACCACCATCCATACGGACGCTGGTGGTGCTAGCGCCGTTAACGTCTCCTTCGGTAGCCATTCCCTTAGTAAACCTCGCTCTGATACCACTTTGTCACGGACTTAGAATATTTGCTAAAGTTCCGTGTGGCCCTTGATAACTTACTCACTAATCTTTCAAGGTCTTGCAAGCTCAAGGAAGCCTTTAAGACTTAGATCGCTAAGAGAAGGCTTTAAGAAAGAACTTAGAGAGAACAAAAGAGAGCTTTTGGAAGAAGGCTTTGTATATTGCTTTGGTAGATTGCTTACAACTTGCTTGGTGCCTTTGCAAATGAGGGGCACCTCTATTTATACTACTTCCTAGGGACTAAAGTGCAATTAATATTTACTTTACAAGTCCCTACAATATTTACACTTTGGTCCCTTTTCTAGAGAATTCTACACTACTTTGGGACCTTCTCTAGCCTTCTAAAATATTCTAGAGTTCTCCGCATAACTCTAGACCAATCTGCCCCTTTCCGGACGCTGAATTAGGCTGAAATTGTGGCGGGACGTCACAATTGACTATGTAAAGTCAAAGGATAATATGTCGGATCCACTTACAAAAATGCCTAACTAGAGAGAAAGTTTAAAGATCATCTAAGGGAATGGATTTACGGCTTAGGACAAGTCATCATGGCGGTAACTCTATCTAGCAGACTGGAGATCCCAAAAGCTAGATTCAAGGAGAAAAACAAAGTTGTGAATGACGGTTCAACATTGTCAACCAACTCAATCCATTCTCATGATGAAGACAATGCTTAGGAACAAGGATACAATATTAAGGCTTTTTAATGAATTAATAAAGCTTAATGATTTTTTTGATTTGCTAGTTTGACAGAGTTGACCAAATAGTATATCTATGTGATAACGCAGTTAGAAATCACCTATGTGAGTGTGAACTGTAAGCCGCTACGAAGAAGATGATTGTCAAAAGCCTATCTCTCTATACACTCATGAAACCAGGAGGTGTTCATGGCTGAAACGAACATAACCGTAAGACCCATAAACGGTAAAGGATTAATTGTATGACACATGGTTGTCTAGGTATACACCAAAGCTCGACGATTCAAAGATATCGTATCTACTGATTGACCGAGTATATCCGACATATTTTCACAATGAAAAGTCCAAGGGAAACCTACTTATCCAGATGCAATTAATTCTTGCTTGTAAAGTACACATACTTGTCTGTTTCTTTGTCTTGGAGTCATTCCCCATTCATGCGTGGGATTGTTGGGTTTCAAAAAGTGTGAATGGAAAATGAAAAGTTGCGACTTTTATCAAAGATTGCGACTTTTATTAAAGGTTGCGACTTTTATGAAAAGTTGCAAATTTTATGAAAAATTGTGACTTTTATGGAAAGTTGTGAATTTTATGAAAGGTGACGACCTTTCCAAAAGATTGTGACTTTTCTAAAGGTTTGTGACCTTTCCGATAAGACACAATAAGAACCTTTTTGCACTACCCTTTGTTTTCTATAAATTGAGAGATTTCCTCTCATTTTAAAAAATAGAATATCTGGACTTCTTCTACTACTACTAAATCTATTATTCTAAGTGTACTTTACTGCCGTTGAGTGGGTCGCTGACACCAGCGTTTTGGGTATCAATACACTGGTGATTTAGATTATTCTATCTTGGGAGGACATATTCCAAATCAAACCTCGGAGATTAGAGGGGAATAATTCACTACAACAAATATGATATATAGCTACAAAATTATTTAGTGACAAAATTTACTTTTCGTGCTTAAATATATGAGACACATACTTTTAGTGACGTAACATAAGAATTCATAGCAAAGTTTAGTCCACTAAAGTTTCCCACCAAAAAATTATTTGGCGCCATTTTGTTAAGTAGTGTTAGTCACGAATTTAATGTTATCGGTGACACATTATTTCGTCGCTAATAGTGTATGTAATTTAAACAAACTACTACATCAAATTCGTCATTAATTATTCGTTTTTAGTGATAAAATTTACTTTTCGTGCTTAAATATATGAGACACATACTTTTAGTGACGAAACATAAAAATCCGTAGCAAAGTTTTGTCCACTAAAGTTTCCCACCAAAAAATTATTTGGCGTCATTTTGTTAAGTAGTGTTAGTCACAAATTTAAAGTTATCGGTGACATGTTATTTCGTCACTAATAGTGTGTGTAATTTATGACAAACTACGACATCAAATTCGTCACTAATTATTCGCTTTTATTGACAAAATTTACTTTTCATACTTAAATATATGAGACACATTCTTTTAGTAACGAAACATAAAAATTCGTAGGAAAGTTTTGTCCACTAAAATTTTCCACCAAAAAATTAATTGACGGCATTTGTTAAGTAGTTTTCATCACGAATTTAAAGTTATTACTGAAAAATTATTTCATCACTAATAATGTATCTAATTCATGACAAAATAGTTTTTATTTTATAATTTATTAAATTTTGGACACAAAAAAAATTCATCTCAAAAAATATGTTGTTACAATATCGACAAATTAGAGTTCGTAGTTAAATATTATAAATTTTAGCTATGAAAATTTATATTTAATTATGACATTTATTTCGTCACTAATAATATAAATAATTGGTGACAAATATTTTATTGTCTCTAATCAATCTATGATTTAGTGACAACAAAAAAATTATCACAAAATATGTAAGGTGTTAAATAGCGACGACTTAAAATTTGTAGTGAATAATTAAACTGTTTGCTACGAAAAAAATTCATAACTAAATACAATTTTTTTTCTACAATTATTCATAATTACAAGTGACGACTTACAAAAAGAATAATACAAGTGCTTCATAAGAAATAGACTGAGTCCATTCGTTAATTGGCAAGTGAAAATATTAATGACGAAATTATTTGTCCCTGATAATCAAATTTATTGTAGTGATTTCCTTAAAGGGACACTGTGCATTCAGTGGGTTTGATCTTGTTTATGTTTTTCCAGATTTTGGTATATGTTACAGATTTTAGATTTGTGAATTAATTTCTATTCTTCTGCTCTTAGTGGTTCATTAAACTTTGGTAACTTCGTGTTTCTGCAAAGTTTGTTGGAATCAGTAAGATTCATTAAACACAGATTGACAACAATTCTTCTTTATGAATAATATTTCGTATATTTTTTCTAATCTGTTTCTGTTTTTAGTTTTTGTACTAGTTTTAATTTTCTAGTTCTGAATGTTCTTAATCTTTGTTGTGTCTTACCTAGTTCTTCAAAGTTTTGTTCTAAGTATCTTAGGAATACAAGATAAACAACAAATTAACAATGATATATTCGTTTGGATTTGTGTGTAGATGGATTGACACCATTATCGATTTGTGATACACCCTATTCTTTGTCGGCTTGTACTCAATTTATGTGACAGTTTTTTTACCTATTTCACAAGTTAAATAGTTTAAGTTTGACTGAAGTGAAATCTTAAAAAAAGTATAAGTGACAGGAATTGACAATTCAAATTTGTGTTTTGTTCCAACAACATAACTTGTTCATATCAAATTGAACTAATTTAATGTAGTATTAATAAGTTTTTGATGATGCTTGCAACAATGGTTAAAAGAAAACAAAAAACTAGAGAGACAGAAAATATTATATTGGGGTGGCAAACTGAAGGAGTTGTTGGTCTTGTTGGAAGAAAGTCATATCATTTTCTTGTAACGTCACAATTGCTTCGACTCCTCCCTCCGGATTTTGACTATCCATCAGACAAATCATATTGCAGGGAGGAATTAGCGAGCTGACTCTATGTGGCGTACCCCATCCAAAGTCTACATTATAGAATGGGAAATTGCATAAACTGCTACATCTATAGATATCAAAACCTTCCTTGTTAAATACTTGTCCCACTTCTTTCATTAATTCAAATGATTCAAACACCAATTTGTTAGTATCAACAGTATTGAACCTGTTACGGAGTTTTTCTTTCCCTTTCCTTAGTTCATCAACGATTCTGTGTAGCTGCATATCTACTTCCTCTTCTATTGATGTGGAAATATAACCGGGAGCATTTCCAATAGTGTTGAGAGGCAATGGTGGACGCATGTTTGCAAATAGTGTGAATGTTGATGGTCGAAACAATGTATTATTCCTCTTTGCAGCTGCTGATTTGTAAACAAGTGCAGATACACTTTCAACTCTGCTAGGATTTCGTACTATTCCTGATCCTGAATCAACAATTTTTGCCTTGAGACTATTCAATTTTGAAGCAGAGAAAAGGTACCTGTTCGTTTTTTTATCAATTTTGTGAATACATACATAGCTATAACGTATTTAATTCGGCATACAAAATTTAAAATTGATGTATACCTTCTAGTTACATAACGTTGTTGTACTACTCCTTCCTGTGGTAAGTTGTTGACATCTGATGTGCCAGCATTATGAATAGGTGGGAAAAAGGATGCTCCATCGAATCGAGGAGATGGTTTTGCACGATTCGGGTCTCTAGCAATAGCAGCCCAGTCATTCATAAATTTGCCAGCACTATATCCATCGGCAATCTTGTGAGAGAAGCAAAAGCTCACTGCTATTCCACCACAATCGAAATGTGTTAATTGACTCATTGCTAATCTACCATCAAAAAAGTTACTTTTTCCATAAACCAATCCTTGTGGAAATACACAATTTTTACCACTCCTATCATTATCACATGAATTGATAACGTCAGACATACGACAATCGACACGAACATTCAAAAACTCAGCTCCCCTGTCATTGCAATCAACATTGGTATTATTGTCTTTTAAAATCCCAGCAAAGGGATAGTAATATTTCAATGCTTTTGAGAAGGATTGTTGAAGAATTTGGGATATGTTATTAGCAGGTACTGTTGGTTTTGGGTAGAAAAAGACTATTGGAACATACTCAGTATTAGCATTACAATCAAGTAATGACAGATTGTGACGTTTATGTGAAGCAAGAGTAGGAGAAGAGGGCTTTATTATCCTTTTCGTCATCGATACAATTCGTGATATTGAACCCATCTCTATACTTTTGGCAAAATTTGATTTTTCATTTTAGTAACTAGTCTTGCAACTTATATACACAATCATTAGCCACGTTAGCTAGCTGGTTACAACTATACATGTATTATTATATGCAGATCGACTACCTTTAATTTAGTCATATTTCATTTATATATATGAGTTACTATACTTGTTTATTAAGTTATTTCATCTTAAAATAATATATAAATACTCTCTCTATCTCAATTTATATGACACCTTTTATGTTTTGAGAGTCAAACAGTATAAGTTTGACCGGAAATTTGTCATTACAATCTTCAAGTTTTTTGAAATGAAATTTATATATTTGTAAACTACATAAGAAGTACTATGAGTCACAATAATTGATAATTCAAAATATTTATAAAATCTATGAAAAATTTACGGTCAAAGATAGATTTGTTTGAATCTTGAAATCTGAAAAGTGACATATAAAATGAGACGGTGATAGTACTAAACAACATCTTATAACTAATGATTAATTAATTACTCCCTCATTTTTTTTTTGGCGTAATTTGATTATCCTGCATTAAGTTTGAGAAAGATTTTTTAAGATTTATAGTGTTAAACATATCGTAATATTTGTGTGACTATAAAACTTATGATCTTAGGCATGACATTTTTTTCCGTGAAAAAAATAAAAACTTAAAGCTAATTTATTTTTAGATGCAAGTTGTCAATTATACACATAATGGTTCATGCTCTACATCAATAATGATTTTTTGCGGCAATAAATTAACGATAATAACTCAATTATCGCTAAGTATGTATTTTTAGCTAAAGTCTTTAGCTACAATATTTCTAAAGTCTTTAGCTACAATGGATCTAATGACACTTAACTAATGCTGATTTTAACACTTTTTTTTACTAATGTGTCTATTTATTACCGCTAAAAATTGTTTTTGTTGTAGTGGTGATTTTCATTATAATACTTTAATATATTTAGCACGACATGAAAATCTCAAATATTTCTTCAACCCTGTAATGGCAATTAGTGGGCATTACAGACAAATGTGGTGGGATGGATGGAATCCTTCGTTGTTAATTAAAAGTTTCGAGTAATAAATTCTTATTGAGAAGTGTTTCAACCTTATATGAGTAATTTTATGCTACACAAATCTAGATTAGTTGGTCAGTGGGTTGTAGATACGAAATTGTTAAACCAACACAAATAGAAAAAAACCAACATAACTCCATTCTTTTATTTGTTACGTTTCGCTTTATAAGAATTAATTTGACTAATCTCAAAAGTTAAATTGTTTTATTAATTTAATATGTTGAAGTTAAAATTTAAATGTTCTATGTTATGCTATCAGAGTATCATGTTTATCTTGGGTTAGTATGTTAAAAGTCGATTTTCTTTTCATGATATATTCACTTGATGTTGCTGTTGACCATTTAAATTTGCAAGGGTAGTTTTATTTGTTAAAGAATTAATTAACACGTTGTGAAATCAATATTTTGGTTTGATTTTAAATGAGATCTACTAGTTTGACATGAATAACAAACTATTGGAGGTGATGGGCTATTAATTGGAGTAATTACGTTGAAAACAAACTTAATTAGGTCTAGATATAGTTAAAGGACTAATCTAATCTGTATATGTATTTAAAAACTACGTAATTAGATATACATCCATACCATATCTAAGAATTTCATTTATAGTTTCAAAAATTTACATGTTATCTCACTATTTAATAATGACATAATACGTAAATGTGTGATTTAACTTTACCTCATTTTACATTTATGTCCTCTAACTTTGGGTGTGCACAAGTAGGTACTTTAAAATGTATGAAGTTGAACAAGTAGACACATGATTTCTACGTGACATGATACATATAGGACACCACATATATAGGATGAAACTTTGGCATAATACATAAAAGTGCCTTTTAACTTGGCCTCATTTCACATTTGTGCCCTTCAACTTTGATGCACAAGTAGACACTTAAACTTGTATAAACTTGAACAAGTAGCTGTCACGATCCAAAACTGAATGTGATGGCACTCATCTTATCCCACCAAGATAAGTCAACCTAAACCCAAGTATCACAAAAATGCGAAAATAAGATAGATTGAAATCTCGAAATATCACAAGTGCAGATTACTAAACCAACATAATAAAACTCTCAAAATCTGGTAATCACATGTACAAGCCTCTAAAGTATTACAATTGAATAAAAAAAATACAAGTCTCACGTAACATTGTTTCTAGAATAGAACAAGATCATAAATAGCAGTAAGAAGGTACGTTGCAATGACAAGCAGCTACCTCAAAAACCTTCACAAGAAAACACTCACAAGATCAACAACACACAAGATCAAGTTCATCAATGATAAAGATGTGCAATAAAATGAAATGCAATTTCAAGTATAATGATGCATGTCTGATCTAACGATCACACCCGCTGTCTCTCCGTCTGGACCCATGGAGGACATATCTATCCATGCAATGGTCGCGGCGCTCGACACTTCCCTCGATAATAGTATCCATCGCGGTACGCGATACGTCCCTCCATATATAGTATTCATCGCGACGCGTGACACGTTCCTCAAAATGGCACATTCTCTTTAATTTCTTTTTCTTTCTCAATTCACATAACACTTGTCACAATCGTGTATCAAAACAATGCAAATGACATGTTCACAATAATGAGGAGATGACCATTTCATAACATTGCACAATTCACAACAACACAATCGTGATACAACACCAAATGAATCAATAAGCCTTTCAAAATTAATCGTGATACAACACTGAATGAATCAATAAGCCTTTCAAAATCATTTTCAACACGTCACACACCAACAACTAATCACATTGTCTTTTATTGCATTTTTTTCATCGTTAGAATTATTCAACATGGACAAGTCAATCCATCATCAAGTCCCATTACTCTCTAACACATACCACAAGGAAATGCACGACTCTATGCATTTAATAAGGGTTTTGAAATTCACTTGCCTCACTCAATCAAGAGTTCACTTTGGAACTTGAGTCTTTCTCTTTTGTTGAACTTCCAAATCAATGCAATCTATTCAAGTACATAATCACAATAAGATTTCGAAACTAACAACACTCACATTACTATAGGTTCGTCTTAGATCCAAAACCTCACCCAAATCTATAATCAAGTTCTTAAATTTTGATGTCAATTAACATGCCACCTCTTTCGATTTTCTACAAATTTCAATCCTAGTCTTAAGTTTCAATTTCTTCAATATCATAAATGTAATAATTTTCATATAATATATTTCATCTAATATTTAATTACATATTTTAATATATCTGAAACTTAGATTATTCTGTGATAATAAAATAAGAATTACCGATTTTGGAAATCACTGGTTACAAATCAATGATGGAAATCGCATAAAATCAAGACATTAATTCATCACATGCAGGTTTTTAACTTTGTGATATATAATAATTACAACCATTACTTTGTCTCCACAAATTTTCAAAACCCACCAAGTGATTCAATAATGGCATTATATATTTTTCACAAAAAATCGAATTACTTCTTAATTGATAAAGTAACAATCGAAATCCTTTGGTGAACATTTAACATACTAATTGAACTATTGACTATCTATCATACATATAAGGAGTTGAAGATTTACCTTGATGTGCCGTCATTCTGGATTGACTTTGAGGGTTAAACTTTCGCCTAATTTTTTCTTCTTTCTTTTCTAAATTGTTTTTGATTTCAAAAGTAATAATTCCTACTAACATATTTTAATATTTGAGACTTGGTCCATTATTATTAATAATAAATTAATCACCCACAAAATAATCAATTATAGTTAAATGACTATGCAAAAATTTTCAAAAATGACCTTTCGGATTCAGGTCATTATAGCAGCAAGACACATGAGTCCTACGTGACACAATACACGTAGGACAAAAAATTACATGTAGGATGTCATGTAGGACATGTGTGTCTATTTGTTCAACTTTATACAAGTTTAAGTGTCTACTTGTGCACACCAAAAGTTGAAGGGTATAAATGTGATTTGAAGCCAAGTTAAATGACATATTTATGTATTATGCTTGAAACTTTTCACGTAGAATCTGTGTGTCTATTTGTTCAAAATCTTACAAATTTAAGTGTATACTTGTGAACACTCAAAGTTGGAGGGCATAAAAGAGAGTTGAGATCAAATTAAATGACATATTTATGTACCAGATATAGAACCATATAAATTGAGGTATGTTACTCCTTAAAATTAATCTGAAATAGAGCCCTACCCACCTAATTATCTCCCTAATTTAATACTTGTCACCATTCAATAATCGAGGTCATGATGACACACACCTCAAATCCAACCCGGGTGTATAAGCCGAAGAATCTAACTTAAGAATTGTCTCAAATAATATGGAAAAGAAGGTAAGTACACATACGAGACTTCTAGAATGAAGTCAAGCCCTAGAAAAAGAAAAACTGAGATACAACAAAGAATTCCCAGAACCTGGTATCATAAGCATTAAAGAGAATTCTAACATAATATATGAATTTAAAATTCAATACTTGTTTTTGAAACATGAATAAAGATTGAAATGAAAGATGAAGCTTGAATGATGACCCAAATGTGGATCTCACCACAATTGCACGATCAATTCATCAATCTCAATTACCACTCATAAATAAATACTACAAAAAAAGTTACAGAAGTAGGAGAGAGTACAATCCACATGTACTCAGTAGGCTTGGTTGATTGTGTATAAAGTAATTAATCAAACTTACAAATTAAACTGTGAAATGCTTCTACCTACATATAGAAAAGTCTCATTCTGGCATCGATGTCGATAATTTATATAAGAAAAGCGCAAGTAAAATAAACACGTAAGGTTACGAACAATTTCTCATAACAACAGAAAAATTACAGAGCAAACAAAGCCTGCCATTACAATGCAATGCAATGATGTGATGAAACCAACAACTTGTCGTATACACTTGCTGAGCTTTAGCTACCAGGTAAGGAGTCATGTGTGAATCGTAGTCATATACCAATTTCATCAATTCACTATCTAGCTCGTGGTCAAAAATAAAAGTAAGATGTCTCATTTTCTTTCTCAAAAAATTACTTCAGTTTTTCATATTCCTATGATCAATGATATGATGAATGAGAATGAAAGCATCACAAAATATATAACACAGAGGCATAATCAATTCAACATAAGTCCAAAAGAGTCCAAAATCTCCAAACTCAATAAATCATGATATACACCATCATATGGCAAAATAATGGAAGAATTCATTTGAAATAAGACTTTACCATTTGAATCACATGCTATAAAACTCTCAAAAATGAATTAAGGTGTCTAGAGCCTCACATGTGCCTAAAAATGTTAATAACTTGTTAATAAAGTCTCCTAAAGCTTTTATAGTTGATTGAAGTGGTTTGGAGGTCAAACGTCCAAGAACGACCAAGACGTTCGAAAGTTAGTCTTTAAGTGTTCTAGTGTGTTCTAGTGTGCATTTGCATGTTTTATGTATTGTTTGGTGCCTAAAATGATAGGATAGGACCTTAACATGTATATGAGCGTATTTAGGTTCGAAACGTCTGGGCACGACTCCCCAAGGACCACCCAAAGGAAAGAGGACCCAAAAGCAGGCAGTACACTACCTTGGCAGTGTCCAAAACAACGACTAGCAAACGACGCCCCTTACTCCAGTCTACGCCCCGTTGATTTGGGGCGTTGCTCCACACTTAGACGTGTGAGCTCAGACCCCAAAATGGAGGTCTTAGTCACCATCTGTGGACGTGTAGTACGGCGGCGGTGTTCCAACGACTGTCCGTCAGTCTGCACGTCAATTGAGCCTACAAATTTCTGTCTAGGCGCTGTCAACTTAACGGGTGAATTGGGAAATTCGCCCCACGTTCCAAATAGAGTCTAGACAATTATTTTATCTATTTTTGGGTATATAAAGTTGTCTAAAAAGATCAATACCCCATTCCAATTCATTCTTCAAATTAGACTTTCCCTCTCAAAAGAAACTCTTTCGAGAAACCTCCATTGGAGATCAAGCTCAAGAGCAGCCTAGGGGATGAATTTTCATGCTTTCTTCTTCAAGTTTTCGTGGGCTTCTCATATATTAAGGTATGGTAATCCTTCCTTAGTTAATCTTTCATCTAAAGATTTATTTCAAAGGATTTTCAAAAAGAATTCATGATCCAAATTCCTATCTTTCAATCTAGCCATTGGTTCATTGTCAAATTGATTTCAAAAGCATTCTAAAAATGAATTTATGATTATCTACTGTTTTTAAGATGGATTTCAATCCAATTTCATGAAGAACCCATGATTCTCCTATTTTCTCAAATTGGCCTATGATGTGGGTTTTGTGATCTTGATTAGATTATGATGAATTGTGGTTTCGATTATGTTGCATTGCCTATTGCTACTGTTTTCTATATGAATCAGTTATGAATTATTGAGAATTGATCAATGATGATCAAGGCTTTAATAATTGGCAAGTTCACCCTAATTCCTACCCTATGGTAGTAGAATTAACATTGAACTGCATTGTATGGTATGGTCCACTTATGGTGGCGGTGTTTACTTTCTTGTCATAATCTATGTGTTGTGATCATGGACTTAAAGACAATATGTGTCAAGTGATTCCATGTGAAGAATATCATGATTATGGAGAAGTTGTGTAGTCTAAGCATATTAATGATGTTTCTTATAATTAAATGAGGTTGTTAAGGTTGGGAGTGGTCTATAGGGTTAACATTGATGAAGTGATATTGATGAATGGCCCCTACCTGTGTACCCCTATATGAATGTGTAGTCTTAAGCATGATTAGGAGTCTTAATTCAACTATGCTTTAATGTTGGTGTGTGGTCCACAACCCTAATACTTTATATGTTAGTTTCCTATGGCTTGAGGGATATGATTATGTGTTGTAATCCTTGAAGAGTGGTTGTTGCTCTTATGTGATCATGTTAACCAATATGTACACACATATACCTTGCATGCATGACTACAAGTGTAATATGTTCATGAAAGTATGAAAAATGTATCTTAACTAGGATGACTTGATAGGTGGACTAGTGTAGGTAAGGGTATAGGACTTTACCTATACATTGCACATGTGTACCTTGATAGAATAAGCTCCTAGGATGATCTCTTTATGCACTTAAGTTGTGAAAGTATGATTAAGATATGAACATGATAAATAAGAAATTATGATAAATGCATGATTGTGAGGGATTACAAGTGACCTCTTATGTATCTTAATGCTATGTTATGATATGATGAAGTTTGAATATGAGTAGTGTCTAAATGTGTTTATGAAAGGTTTCCTCATATATGTGCACATACACACATGAATGCATGAATTAAACATGTTATGATAATCTAGTAGAGTAGGGTCTTTTGAAAGGTATTACTCAATTGTACTCTAAACTAGACTATACTATGAATATGTTATGACCATGTGAAAGGACATTCTCACATGAGTTAGGTTTTGATGAAAGGACATTCTCATCATTTACCTTTGAGCTATTTGATATATGACGGAACAAGTCCCTAAAGCCTAATCTTTATGAATTAATGTTAATTAAAGGCTTATGATGTTTAATATGGGAGTTTGAGCTTAGCACCGAGTGAACATGACAAATGAGAGTGTGAGCTTCACGTATAGTAAGTCGGTTTCCCACAAGAGAACCTTCAAGTTAAGCAAGTTCGGGTTCCAACATAGATGTTGTCTCATGATATGGAAACCTCCACGTCTAGCAAGTCAAGGTTTTTAATAGTAATATCATGTTCCATAACTACGTACCCCCGTAGGTTTTATCTTAGTGGATCCTCTAGAATAACTATTATGTATGAAGGTCCTACCTTGGCAAGTGGTACCCTCTCTTTTCGGTGTTGGAGTAGAACACCGAATTTCATGTAGCTCACATGATCTATGTGGGTTATGGCTATGTTTCCCAAAAATTAAGAAATGAATTAAGATAAGAATATGAATTCTAATCATAAATCCTTGAGAAGTTTACTTAGTATAGGTAGGACTATGGACCCTACCCATGCATTGCACTAGTGGACTTCAAGAAATGATAGGATTGGAGCCTCTTATGAAATCAAGACTTATGTGAAAGTATGATTAGTATGATTGCATGTTAATGTTGATTTAGCTTATGTCAAGACATGAATTATGATTATGCATGTGAATTACACTTATGACTTCTAAATAAGTTACTTAGTATATGTGGGGGTATGGGACTCCATGTGTACATTGCACAAGTAGGCTTGTGAAGGGTTGTGAGGGTGGTTTGCCTATGATATGAATTAAATGAGTTATGACTAAAGTTGTTGTAAATGAAGGAGTCTTATATGATGATGTTTGAAGTATGTTGGTTCATATGTGAAGTAGGTATTGTATGATATGTTATGTCTCTATGAATATATATGTTTGAGTTAAAGAAGATTGTATGAATATTCACCTTTGTGACCTTAAGGTGATGTTTGAGTGTGGATAGTGTAATGGGACACTATTCATACATTGCACCAAGTGTTACTTGAGGGTTACTTTAGGGTAAGAGAGTTAAAGAAAAAGAAAGGAAATGTTATGGACATGATTAATGTGCCTTAAATATGATGTGTGTCTTTGTGTGATGTTATGGCTATTGTATGGTGCTTATTGTAGTAATGTTTGTGAAGTTTTACTAAAAGACATGATGCATGGTTTCTAATAAATTTTCCTCTTTAAATGCATGTTTTTACATGGTTGTCATACTTAGTGTATTCTTGTACTAATACCATTTTTCTTCATCTTTTTACACAAAGTGTAGGTGGTGATGGCTAGAGGATGTCTCCTAAAGTGAAGATCTTGATAGATGTTTCCCAAGCTCCAAAAAGGGGTCCTTAAGATTCAAGGATTTCCTATGTCAAAGATGTTCTTTAAGTTTTATGTAATAACTTAGATATTACTTTATGTTGTTAAGGGATGTGTCCTTATTCTACTCTATTGATATTGAGTCTAAGATGGCAAAAGAGACTTAGAGTCTAACTATGTACTTATGATATATATATATATATATATATGAAGTTATATTCTAGCATATGATGTGCTATGAAAAGTTATAAAATTTCCGCTAAATTTCCTATGAAAATGCGATGAATGATTTCTATGGACTTGTATAAGACCTCCGAGAGGTCAAGTACGCCGTGTTACTTCTATGGGGTGCTCTCTGGTCGTGACAAACTTGGTATCAGAGCATGGGTTAAAGAAAGTGGTTTTAGGGTCCAGAGTCTCTTATTGCCACGTCTAGTAGAGTCTTGTTCATCGGTGGTGAGTCGCGACACATTTATGAGCGAGAGGCTATAGGACGATAGAGTTTTATTTCCTTCACTAATTTTGTGTCATGCCATAGAACTTAACTTTATATGATCTATCTCTTATGTTTTCTTGTCCAGTGGTATTTTAGATGTGATTGCTTGGAAAGGATGATGTCTCAAGGCTTGAGGGAGAAAAGGTGAGTTTTGATGCTTACTTTGTTTTTGTGGCTTGATGAGTGTATGTGAAAGTAAATTTGGAATGTCTTGATGTGATGCCATTTATGGCTATAGATGACCTATCAGAATTGAGATATTATATTGAGAAGTTATGTTATGATATGGTAATAGCTTGTTAAGAGTTGTTATAGTTGAATGGAGTCCTCTTTGGAATGATAAGTTATTTTATGGTTATGTATGATGATAGTATAAGGTGATGGTATAGGCTTGAAATGCTTTGGAGAAATGTGGGGAATAGAGGAAGATGAAATGTTGCTTTTGTCATATGAGTAATGCTCCATAGTTGTCCTTGTGTGGATTGAAATCCCTTGTATAGGCTTAATTCTAAGAAGGGAAGGTAGAATGCGTACCTTGTAAGGTGGTTGTGAAGCGTGCTAGTTAATGGGAGAACCCTTGTTACTAGTAGATGAGTCCCTTATGAACCTATTCTAAGAGTGGGGAAAAAGGGAGGAAAGGGTGTTATTCCATAAATTGGGATTATGCTTTGCCCTAAAGTTGACTTAGAATGATGTATGTACCCCTTAGTTCAAGGGAAATTGATGCTGACCTACTTTAAAGAGGTTAGTTGTCTTTTAAGTATGAATCAAAGTATGGTCATCCATAGAAAGTGCTTAGATTGAACCTTGTAGGTTTGGTATTGACTTGCCTTGACCTTGGTGTTTAGGGGCATGATGTGATTAGGCTTACCTCAAGTGAGGAATAATGTGCCTAGATGGTAAGATTTTGAGCATCCTTAATATTCATATGGTTAAGTTCCCTTGAACTTCTCTATGTTGAAAATCATTTTTAAGTGATGTTAAGAAGGGTGTGCATAAGCTTTGATCCCAAGAGAGGGATGATGTGCGTAGTTATTAAGGTTGGTAAGCTAAGGTTCTCATAAAGTTGAGATGAGTTGCTCTTAAATTGGTTTACCCTAAGTGGGGGATGATGATGTGAGTATTAAGGTTGTTTATATCCCTATCTTTTCCTTCTATTTCTACTCAAGCTTGAAACTGAAGAGTTCCTAGTAGCTTGTTCATGATGGGAGTCTTGCATATAAGTATAAGTTGCATGTTCCCCATATGTTATGCATGTCTTAAATGACCCTATGTTATGCATGTTATGAAAGGTCATTATTGCATGAAAATGGATTTTTTGTCAAATTCATATTTCTCATGTTGTTGTGCATCTTATATGGCAAAAATGTGCATTTGACTTCATGAGATAATGTAAGGGGAATGTTTGATGTCTCTTATAATGGGTGGTGCTTTGATCTCTTTTAAATTAGAAAAGATGAGTCCTTTTAAAAATGTGTGATTTTTATGACTTGGTAAGCGTAAATGTAGGCTTACTCTTGAGAAGTGATGGTATGTCGAGTCAATGTCTTTAGGTGTGCCTATGAATTGTAATAGTTTCCCTAAATGATGCATGCTTATGAAAGCTAGTGTCATGCTAGAAACTGAATTTTGTATGAAATAACTTCCTATTGTTGTGATAAGTGTGGTGTGATCTACCATTATGACTTCATAAGGAAGGGAGTATGAGCATGCTTTGGTTAAAAGTGGAGAAATTCTCCTTGAAATGAATTGACCTTTGTGCATTGCTTGTTTATGAACTTTATGATAACATGTGAGTATGTTAAGGAGAAGGACATTCCTCCTTAAACATAAATAAACATGATGATGTTAATCATGGACTAAATGGTATGTTGTATAAGTGATAAGGATCTTTATTGATCTACATTACTCATGATCTATGTGCATTTAGTATGAGTTGCTTATTTGCTTCTTGAGTGAAGATGTCGAGCATGTCTATGTGTGATTTAAATGATATGGTATGTTGATATCTTAATGAAATGATATGTAAAGACCATGTCATAATTAGGAGAAGGATGTTCCTCCTATGGACATGAGAAGAGCCTATGTATTTGATGAATTAAGAAGTTAGTGAATGAAGGTTTTACTTGCTTGTGTTGCATTGAGTTCATGATGGCATGAAGTTGGTGTTCCTTGTAAGTTTGGTGCATTAACTAATGTGTTATACTATGATGAATGTTGTGAGCTTCTATATGGTTCATTGAGTCCTTGAAAGTGTTTAAAGTGTTCCAACTGTCATTCGAGGACGAATGTTCCCAAGCGGGAGATTTTGTAAAACCCTCAAAAATGAATTAAGGTGTCTAGAGCCTCACATGTGCCTAAAAAGGTTAATAACTTGTTAATAAAGTGTTTTACAGCTTGTATGGTTGATTTGAAGTGGTTTGGAGGTCAAACGTCCAAGAACGATCAAGTCGTTTGAAAGTTAGTCTTTAAGCGTGCTAGTGTGTTCTAGTGTGCCTTTGCATGTTTTATGTATTGTTTGGTGCCTAAAATTATAGGGTAGCACCTTAACATGTATATGAGCGTATTTAGGTTCGAAACGTCCGGGCACGACTCCCAAAGGACCACCCAAAGGGTCCTTGAGGAGGACCCAAAAACAGGCAGCACACTGCCTTGGCAATGTCCAAACAACGGCTAGCAAACGACGCCCCATATTCCAGTCTACACACCATCGATTGGGAGCGTTTCTCCACACTTAGACGTGTGAGCTCAGCCCCCAAAATGGAGGTCTCAGTCACCAACGACGGACGTGCAGTACGGCGTCGTCGTTCCAACGACGGTCCTTCAGTCTGCACGTCGATTGAGCGTGCAACTTTCTGTCTAGGCGCAGTCAACTTAAGGGGTGAATTGGAAAATTCACCCCACGTTCCAAATAGAGTCTAGGCAGTTATTTTATCTATTTTTGGGTATATAAAAATAGTTAAAAAGATCAAAACCCCATTCTCAATTCATTCTTCAAATTAGACTCTCCCTCTCAAAAGAAACTCTTTCGAGAAACCTCCATAGGATATCAAGCTCAAAAGTAGCCTAGGGGATTGATTTTTATGCTTTCTTCTTCAATTTTTCGTGGTCTTCTCATATAGTAAGGTATGGTAATACTTGATCCTTAGTTAATTTTCCATCTAAGGAGTTCTTTCAAAGGTTTTTCAAAGAGAATTCATGATCCAAATTCCTATCTTTCAATCTAGCCATGTGTTCATTGTCAAATTGAATTCAAAAGCACTATAAGAACGAATTATGATTAGCTACAGTTTTTAAGATGGATTTCAATCAATTTCATGAAGAACCCATGATCCTTTTATTTTCTCAAATTGGCCTATGATGTGGGTCTTGTGATCATGTTTAGATTATGATGAATTGTGATTTCGATTATGTTGAATTGCCTATTGCTACTGGTTTCTATATGAATTGGTTATGAATTGTTGGGAATTGATCAATTATGATCAAGGCTGGATAATTCGCAAGTTCACCCTAATTCCTAGCCTATGGTAGTAGAATTGACATTGAATTGCATTGTGTGGTATGGTCCACTTATAGTGGTGGTGTTTACTTTCTTGTCATTATCTATGTGTTGTGATCATGGCCTTAAAGGCAATATGTGTAAAGTGGTTCCATGTGAAGAATATCATGATTATGGATAAGTTGTGTAGTCTCCAATGCTAGTATCATGCTCTAAGCATATTAATGATGTTTCTTATAATTGAATGAGGTTGTTAAGGTTGGGAGGGGTCTATATGGTTAACATTGATTAAGTGCTAGTGATGAATGACCCCCTACCTTTGTACCCTTATATGAATGTGTAGTCTTAAGCATGATGAGGAATCTTAGATTCAATTGACGAAGATGTTCTTGTCTCCTATACTATAATGTTGGTGTGTGGTCCATAGCCCTAATACTCTATATGTGAATTGCTTATGGCTTGAGGGATATGAATATGTGTTGTAATCCTTGAAGAGTGGTTGTTGCTCTTATGTGATCATGTTAACCAATATGTACACACATACACCTCGCATGTATGACTAAAAGTGTAATATGTTCATGAAAGTATGAAAAAGGTATCTTAACTAGGATGACTTGATAGGTGGACTAGTGTAGGTAAGGGTATGGAACTTTACCTATACATTGCACATGTGTACCTTGATAGAATAAGTTCCTAGGATGATCTCTTTATGCATTTAAGTTGTGAAAGTATGATTAAGCTACGAACATGATAAATAAGAAATTATGATAAATGCATAATTGTGAGGGATTAGAAGTGTCCTCTTATATATCTTAATGCTATGTTATGATATGATCAAGTATGAATATGTGTAGTGTCTAAATATGTTTATGTGAAAGGTTTTCTCATATATGTGCACATACACACACATGAATGCATGAATTAAGCATGTTCTGATAATATAGTAGGGTAGGGTCTTTTGAAAGGTATTACTCAATTGTACTCTAAACTAGACTATACTATGAATATGTTATGACCATGTGAAAGGACATTCTCACATGAGTTAGGTTTTGATGAAAGAATGTTCTCATCATTTACCTCTGAGTTATATGATGTATGAGGGAGCAAGTCCCTAAAGCCTAATCTTTATGAATTAATGTAAATTAAAGGCTTATGATGTTTAAAGAGGATTTGAGCTTAGCACCGAGTGAACATGAAAAATGAGAGTGGGGGCTTCATGTTTAGTAAGTCCGACTTTCCACAAGAGAACATTCACATTTAGTAAGTCTGGCTTCCTAACATAGATGATGTCTCATGAGATTCAAAACTCCACGTATAGCAAGTCAAGGTTTCTAGTAGCAATCTTCATGTTCCATAACTTGCCCCCGTAGGTTTTAGCTAGTGGATCCACTAGAATAGCTATTATGTATGAAGGTAAGGTCCTACCTTGTCAAGTAGTACCCGCTCTTTTTGGTGTGGGAGTAGAACACCGGATTCCATGTAGCTCACATGATCTATGTCAGTTATGGCTATGTCTCCTTGAAGTGAAAAAATGAATTAATATAAGAAATGAATTCTAATCATAACTCCTTGAGAAGTTTACTTAGTATAGGTAGGACTATGGACCCTTCCCATGTATTGCACTAATGGACTTCAAGAAAGGATAGGATTGAAGCCTCTTATGAAATCAAGAATTATGTGAAAGTATGATTAGTATGAATGCATGTTAATGTTGATTTAGCTTATGTCAAGACATGAATTATGATTATGCATGTGAATTACACTTATGACTTCTAAATAAATTACTTAGTATATGTAAGGGTATGGGACTCCATGTGGACATTGCACAAGTAGGCTTGTGAAGGGTTGTGCGGGTGGTTTGCCTATGATATGAATTAAATGAGTTATGACTAAAGTTGTTGTAAATGAAGGAGTCTTATATGATGATGTTTGAAGTATGTTGGTTCATATGTGAAGTAGGTATGTATGATATGTTATGTCTCTATGAATATATATGTTTGAGTTAAAGAAGATTGTATGAATGTTCACATTTGTGACCTTAAGGTGATGCTTCAATGTGGATAGTGGAATGAGACACTATTCATGCGTTGCACCAAGTGTTACTTGAGGGTTACTTTGGGGTAAGAGAGTTAAGGAAAAAGAAAGGAAATGTTATGAAGATGATTAATGTGCCTTAAATGTGATGTGTGGCTTTGTGTGATATTATGACTATTGTACATGTTTATATAAAGTATGTGATCAATATGATGCTTATTGTAGTAATGTTTATGAAGTTTTACTAAAAGACATGATGCATGGTTTCTAATAAAATGTCCTCCTTAAATGCATAATTTTGCATGGTTGCCATACTTAGTGTATTCTTGTACTAATACCATTCTTCTTCATCTTTTTACACAAAGTGTAGGTGGTGATGGCTAGAGGATGTCTCCTAAATTGAAGAGCTTGATATATGTTTTCCATGCACCAAAAATGGGTCCTTAAGATTCAAGGATTTCTTATGTCGAAGATTTTCTTTAAGTTTTATATAATAGCTTTGATATTTTTTTATGTTGTTAAGGGTCGTGTCCCTATTCTATACTATTGATATTGAGTCTAAGATGGAGAAAGAGACTTAGAGTCTAACTATGTACTTATGATATATATATATATATATATATATATATATATATATATATATATATATATATATATATATATTTGAAGTGATGTTCTAGCATAGGATGTGCTATGAAAAATTTTAAATTTTCTGCTAAATTTCCTATGAAAATGCGATGAATGATGTTTATGGGCTTGTATAAGACCTCCGAGAGGTCAAGTACGCCGTGTTACTTCTAGGTGGTGTTCCCCGGTCGTGACACATGCTTTCTAAGCAAATAGTGATACCACACAAGGCCCACACACGGGCTAAACATCAAATACAATAGAAACCCCCCCCCCCACACACACACACAAAAGGGTGAAACAATAAAGTATACAATTTTCAACATCTCAATAACATTCTACTATCTCATCCCATAGTCTAGTTCATAAGAATGATCAATTGCTCAACCCAGTCTAGAAGAAGGATAAGCCAAACCTACCTCGAAGGCTAAAATTCACCCGAACCACTCTATCGAAGTTTTTCTTCTACCTAACAATCTCTAAAATGATCCCCAACTATCAAGAATGTAAAGAATTCATCAAAAGGGTTCCAACGATGTCCATATAGCTAAGGTTATAAATTGGTGTTAAAGTAGTCCAATAATCTCTTCGGAATAGGGAAGGATAGAATCAAAATTTTATTTGAAAAAAATTTTCTTCAAGTAAAAAGAAATTTGCGGTTGAAAAACCCATTAAAATCGTGCAAGGAACGAGTTCCAAATCAAGAAATTATCCTTCTTTTTTTTTCTAACTTGGGGGGGAACCCCAGAACCCACATTTGAAATGAGGTTAAAAATGAGAAATTTTGAAAAAACTGTTAAAATAAATTTACCCATAATACAAGGACATTAAATCCCGAAAATCAAAGTAAATACATTCCAATTCGAACTACAAATCAACAATTCTCGTTTTCTCTACTTTGAAGTTTAGAATCTCCACTTTGTAAATAAAAATCATGAAATATGAAAGAGATATTATTCAAATAGAGTAAAATAGAGCTAGAAATATGTACCCAATGCTTATAAAACAAAAATGCATAAAGAATCACCCCAAATGAACCATTCTAGCTCCTAAAATGTCAAAAATACGAAATGGGTTCAAATATATAGATATTTAACTCTGTAATTTCGTCACTAAAACCCATTTTCCATCGCTACAAGTCAATATTTTCATCGTTAATAGGGTGCACCAACAACCTTTAAAATATTTTTATGACCATCGAAGCTCACCAGAAACCTATAAACATGAACCAATTGTGTAAATTCATCATGAAACATATCAATGTAATTTTTGGATTTCAAAAAAAATATGTTTGAGCGTATTACCTCCCCTCCCCCCAAACCCATTTAGATAAAAAAACTCAACTTTTTGCCAAAATATTAAAATCACAATCTAAGATCTCAGAGACTCTAACTGACCACCTTACTTGACCAAACTCGACATTCCGAACTCAATGAAATTGATAGAATCAAAATTCAACGCTTAGAGCACAAAATGTTGACCAAAGCCAACCATTTCAATATAATTCAACCCAAAAGACTCAAATCCACCAAAATCAGTCCAATCACATCAGGGACCACACTAACTATTCCCACAACACATAATAACATGAAACATTGAGAGGACGGAAAAACTAATCATTTCACACATAAAACTAATTTCTTAAGAAATGAGAGTTTATACTACTTCACTCTGAATCAACATACACACTCTCTCCTAATTTTCCCCTCCATGTTTATTACCCAATTTTCTCTCCTCGTTCTCTCTCACACGATCTTCTTCAATTAAAGTTCATTGATTTTTAATTTTTCTTAATCTATTTTTATGGCTAAACATTTTTCAACCAAAAGTATTGTTAATAGAAGTACAACACACCACCATTATTAGGCGGAATAAGAATCTTTTATTTCCAGATAAGTTTTATTTTTGTTTGTTTAGCTTCAAAATTGCAAATATATGTGGCTCCAAAGCTTCGAAAGACCCATTGACGGAGTCAAATTCCCAACAACTTAACACCTTCAATTTGGGAGATTCTCTAACCGACAATCATCACTATGAGCTATGTGATGATACAACGTTTCGCCCACGCTGCCAGAACTTTCCTATACCTTGCCGGAGTATAGATATCCTCAACTAAGTGAATCCACTAAGTTATGCTTCAAAAGAAATAAGGATTATTCTAAAAAGTATGACCCTTTCTACCCATGTTGACTACATGATTTATGAGAACTTTGAGTTATTGTCTACATATCGGTGCTCAACATTATTCCCAATAATATACTCAGCTCATATCTTTAAAAACATTTCTTCATCCTCAAACTTTGATTACTCAAAATGTTTCTTTTAAAAGAGATAGTACTCAAAACTCCTCATAAGCTCATTTGGAAACCGATGTTTCCCCTCATTTTAAATGTAAAAACATTTACTCTTGGGAATAGTTAGTCCACATATATTCATTTTTAAAATGAACTCAACTCTTCCATCCTCATACTCAACTACTCAAGTCTTAAAACAACTTTTAAAAGATTGTAAACGACTTCTCAAAATGACTCGAAAGAACTCTCAAGACTTTACTTTTAACTCTTCCTTGAATTTGAATTATGAATTATGAATTCAAGAGTTATGACTCATGTTATCAAGGATCTCTTGATGTTTAGATGTAGTTTAGAGTAGTTAGAATCACTAAGAGAGAAGAGATACATTTTAAAATGACTTAGACGGAGCAAATGACTGAAAAGGGTGGGGGCAGGCAACCCTGGCACGAAGCGCCAACCGCTGAACTTCAAGACTTAATTGTGGCGCGCAGCTGGTGCGCCACTCCTGACCTTCTGACGCATCTAGGGTGCGCCGCGCCAGCCCTTCCGCAGGTCAATCTGACAAATTTTTCTTCTTGTTTTCTGATCCTAATTCGTCTAGAATCGACTGATTCCCTCAAATTATCTTTAGATTCAATTACCCAATACAAGTACGCGATAACCTACTTAAAAACAACCCTCAAGCTTATAACATTTATCTCAAGAACTCATCAAACTCATCATAAAGGATTTAAGAATAAAACTTCATGAAAACTCATCAAGAACTCAAATCATGCAACCTCCAGAATGATATTATGGATAAAAACACATGATTGGCATGTGGGTTAACAAACCCTACACTATGAGAACTCACATACCTCTTAGGGATAAACCCTTGACAAAATTTCCTCAAAAGATCTCAAGAATCTTGACGAACGCCTTGAACCTCTTCTCTTTTCCTCTTAAACTTCTATCTGAAACCCTATGGCTATTTAGGATTGTGAAAACTGAACCAAATTAGTTCGTACCCCAAAAATATTACTAAAAATGTTTAAAGTTGTTGGGGTAAGGAAAAGACCAAAGTACCGATCATTAATTTGGGTAAATTTCCTTAACTGGACATGCTGAACTCAAATGGACATATCTGTAACAACCTTAAAAATGAACAGGATCAAGACTTAGGGTGTCAAGAATGCTTGCGATTAAACCAAGGTTCACACGGATCGATACGCGTAGAACCAGTCATTAGAACCCTTACTACGACCAAGTCAACTGACTTGGGGAGTTAGTTGGACTTGGAAAAGGTTGGAACCAACCAATTAAGGCTCTCGAAAACTAAGATTTAATCAAAGGAGTCTTTACCGAAATTAAAAGAAGAAATTTTAAGTTTTGAGGGTCCAGGGGTAAAATGGTCTTTTACCAGGCTAAGGGTAATATCGTAATTACCCTAAATATATAATTAATTAATTATTTAATAAGATGGAGGGGCAATTTTGGGAGAGAGCCGAAATTGAGCTCTTGGAGTAGAGTCTTGCTCTATCCGGATTCGAACCTAGGTGGAAGCAATGATTTAAATTGCTTTTATTTAAGATTGATAAATTAATTTAATTAATTAATATTTATTAGCTGATTTAATAACAAGGAAAATCAGATTTTTATTAAGTTAATTAAATCCTATTTTGACTAAGTCTTGAAGTTAGTCTCCTAAATCCTAATAACTCTCTCCCTCACATTTCTCAACTCTCTCTCACGTTCTCAATCTCTCTCTCACGTTATTCTGCCAAACACATCAAAAACCAGAAAAAAGTTCATCAAGAGTTCTTCACACTTGAAGAACTCACAAGAATTTTTTTAGTAAAAGACAAAGTAATCAAAACGTCAAGGCTAAGAGAGGTTCGTCGAGTAGGGTGTACGTTGAAGTGAATTGGGCGTGGTTTGGAGGAGTTTCCGGGCAGCAGCTTCAAGCTTGAACAACGTCAAAAGGTATGGGTTTTTCTCATGGAATTCTTTCTCCAAGAGTACTTTCTTTCGAACGTTTCTTAAACTCTTGAAACTAAGGTTGTTCCCCTTTGTATGTCCTTGTCCTTAGCTCCCAAACGAATTTGTAGGATGGGTATGTTGTGCTGCTAGACTTTTGCATGAATGATGTGTTTAAATTAAATAAGAACGTGTTTACGTGCGGAAAATCACGATAATGATCATCAAAATATGACCGGAAAAGTTGATGTATAGGCATGTATAGGGCAGTGTTTTAGTCACTGTTTTGGGGTGTATAAGTTGTGTATTTATTGTGTATTTTATGTGTGTAATGGGTGTACAATGTGATGTTCATGATAATGAAGTATAGTGAATTGAATAACCATCTTATAGCTATCTAAACTTATGAAAAAAATGCACTTAAAAATGGTTGGAGAAGGACTAAAATTTCCAGATTTTTGTACCCTTCAAAAGTGTCAAATTCTGGGTTTTAAAAATAAAATAAAATAAGTGAGGTCAATGGGAGTCGAACCCAAGACCTCACCTGTGAAAGAAGCTGAAAAAAAATAAAAACAAAAACGTAAGGGGCTAAGGGGAATCGAACCCCTTAGCTACTGGTCACGAGGCAAAAAGGGAAAAGGGAAAGGGAGGCTAAGGGGATTCGATCCCAGCTTCAGGCTTCGCGAAAAAATAAGGGAAATGGGGCTGGGGGTGAATCGAACTCGCGACCAGCTTCTGTTTTCGCAAGAAAAGAAGAGAAAAATAAAAGGGGGGCTGGGGAATCGAACTCGCGACCAGTTACTGCCTTCGCAAAAAGAAAAGAAAAATTAAATGGGAGGCGTGGGATTCGAACCCACGACCTCCCAGTACGCGCCAAGGAGAAGAGAAATAAAGAGAAAAAAATAAAGTAAGGATAGAGGGGCTGTGGGGGTTCGAACCCACAACCTCACAGCCTCCTCAGCGAAATTTCAAACGAAAATAAAGGGGGGCTGTGGGGGCTCGAACCCACAACCTCCCCATTGCAGTGAATTTTATTAAATTAAAATTAAAGAGGTTGTGGGGGCTCGAACCCCCAACCCTTTGGTTAATTAAGAGTGAAATTAAAATAGAAAATTTATCCATCAATATAAATGTTGAGATTTAATTTAGAGTCTAATGTTATGAATATTAGAAATAAAATTAATGAAAAATATAAATGATATTCAAGTGATTCAAGATTTGGGTTCCCTTGCCCAATATTTCTGTATTGATGCATAAGTCATACGTGAGTAAAATGTCCAAGAATAATGCCATCTACGTAGATAAAAAAATTAAGATCTTGGCATATATATAAGATACATAAGTCTTGTACTACATAATCTTAGGAAGTAAGAATCACTTAGCAAACTACGAATGAAACCCCATGGTTTATATGTATAGACACATAAGTCTAACATACGTTCAAAAATAAGTGAACCTAAGATGTATGTAATGTATCGATGAATCCTAGGAGGGTTAAGTATGAGTGTAAGATACACTAAGTGGCCAAGTGCATTGGCATGTGATGAGATAAACTATGATATGATGAAATAAACATTTACGTAATAAGAAGTGAGTAACTATGAAAAGCAAAGGTGCTAATAAGGAAGAATGTGGTGACAACATGACATGAGGTTAATTAATATGATGAGAGCAATCTCAAATGAGCGTAAATAAATGTTACCAAATACGTACTCACCAATGAGAGTGTAAGATAATAAAGAGACCAGTCTCTATGAACACTCTAATGAAAGTATTGAGCTTAATACACTTAATACTAATGATGAGATGAGAAATCATCTAATGAGCTATACTGTCCTCATATTAGAAGTCAACTTCAATGACGTATGAGTTGAACGTAATGGAACTTTATACTGAGCACCGATTGGCTAGCTATGAGCGGTGATGCCTTCTTTTAGGGAAGGGCGAAGGTTCACGTAACTCTCATGAGATGAGACTGTCCGGCTTGCCGGGTATGGGTCTCCTAACATCTCCTAGTCTTTGAACCTATACTGCCAATATAGGGATCTGGCGGGGTTAAATTCCCATGTACGCTAGCATGTTTATTGGGTCACTTTGGCCAGTGATTCCACCTCTTTTCAGTGTGGGGGAGACACTGGATTTCATGATGCTCACATGATCTATGTCGGTTAAAGTTAAAGTTCCCAACGAATGAATGAGGTCAGTCTCGAATGAAGTACATAATGAAATGAATGGTACCAAAGATGTTAGGATAGGATAATCAAGAGGTGAGCTAGACTCAAGTAATAACACTAGGTTATTCTTGATCATTGCACAGCAAACCCGATCAAAGTCTTAAACTACACCCTAGGTATAGCTGGTGTTCACACTGGCCTATGAATGAAATAAAATGAAGTACGTATGAATGAATGAAGCAGACTCTGTGTTTGCTAATGAAGACTCCCTAGTTGAGGTCCCATATGTTGAGCCCTCATTTTGGAAAGTCTTAATGTCAAGGTCTCATGCATATGAATGAATAAATAATACGAAAGAAGCTATGTGTTACATGTTATGTGCTATGATATGTGCTATATGAAGATATTATGTGTTGTGTGCAATACGATATTTATAATGATGCATGTTACTCTCATGGCATGACCTTTCTAACCCAATTTGGAAAGTTCACTAACTTTCCTAATCTCAATTTGGCAAGTCCACTGACTTGACTTCCAAAAATCATGTTGTTAGGAAAGAGCTATTCTTTCTCATGCATGTCCGTGGTGTGTGCTTGCATATACCCATACTTAGTACAAGTGTGTACTAACCCCTACAAACTTTACTATTTTAGGTGCAGGCACAGGTGGACGATAGAGCTACAGGATCGTCATTGCAGATATCCGAACGTCAGCATTCATCCGGAGTTTGGTAGGTCCTCATGCTTTCGAGGATGCTACTGTTTTACATTCTAGCATAGTTTTAGAGTTGAGCTAGTGGAGCATGTTCCACTAGCGTTTCTTTCCTGTTTTTATTCAGACTTTGTATTGATGCCATTTCGGCAATTATACACTTAATACTTCTTAATTTATTTCTTTCAGTTGCTTATCTTATAATGTTAGATGGTTGATGGTGAACAATTATGAAATGATAGAATGTTTAACAAGTATGTTAAGGAAACAAAAAGTTTCAAATTTTCCGCTAAAATTAACCTAGATGAAGTATGAATGACGTAAGTAGGCTTGTCTGCGACCTCTGAGAGGTCAATGACGCCGGTCTCGTCTGGGGTCTAGATTCCGTCGTGACAAAGTTGGTATCAGAGCACTAGGTTAAATTACGAAATAATAGTTCACATCAACCACATTGAGTAGTTTCTAAGTCATGGTAGTGAAGTGCACCACTATCCTGATTAGAGACTGCATGATGCGTAGGAAAATTTCCCTTCTTCTGATCTTATCGTGCTTTTCCTAATGTCTAATTTCTTGGTGTTATGAGCGTATCTAACATCAATTTTTGTTGTTTTCAGAGAATGAACCTAGGAGGGCTATTGGTCAGAGGAGAGAGAGCAGCTGCTGGGGCAACCGAGTTCCACCCCAGGCTCCAGCTGAAGGAGTGGTTGTGCCAGTTAACCCAGCTGGGTTGACTGATGCTGAGGTGAGGGCATCTCTGGCCCAGATGGCACAGGCCATTACTATGCAGGCCCAGGCTATGACTGCCCAGGTCAACCGGCAGGATGTTCAGAGGGAGAACCCACCGGTTCGTAGCATGGCTGACAGGCTGAGGGATTTCACGAGGATGAATCCTCCTATTTTCACAGGGTCTAGGACTGCAGAGGATCCCAGGAGTTTGTGGATGAGGTGCATAAGATCTGGTGGCTATGGGGGCCACTGATATTGAGAAGGCTGAGCTGGCTTCCTATCAGCTCAAGGATGTTGCACAGACTTGGTGCAAGATGTGGCAAGATAGCCGTGTCTTAGGTGGAGTGCCAGTCACATGGGAGCTGTTCAAGACAGCATTTCTGGAGAGATTCTTCCCCAGGAGATGAGGGAGGCCAAGGTTGAGGATTCATCAACCTTAAACAAGGCTCTATGACAGTCAGGGAGTATTCCCTGAAGTTTGTTAAGCTATCAAGGTATGTTACTTTCCTAGTATTTAATAGCAAGAATGAGGAGAATACTGAAGTTTGTTGAAATCATCCAGGTATGCTACTTCCCTGGTTTCTAACAGCAGGGATGAGATGAGCAGGTTCCTTACAGGAATCAATGGAGACCTGGAGGAGGAGTGTCGATCTGCGATGCTCCATGATAACATGGATCTTTCCAGGTTGATGGTGCATGTCCAGCAGGTAGAGGACAGCCGCAGAAAGAGAGGTGTTTGTGATGCTAGGAGGCCTAGGCCTCAAGATCAGGCAGGTCCCAGTCATGGAGGCCACAAAAATAACTTTGGCGTCCGTGAGCAGCCAAGGTTCAAAAAGGGGCAACAGAGTTCTGGAAATTCTAATCCTCAGAGGAGTGCTACACCTAGAGGAGGCAGACCTGATCCTAAGAAGGGCAATGGAGGTGAGATGCAACGTCCTAAGAAGAATTGTGCTAAGTGTGGCCGAGCTCACAGTGGAGAGTGCAGACAGGGCACTAATGCCTGCTTCGGTTGTGGTAAGAGTGGACACATGGTCAGAGACTGTCCACAGAACAGAGGTCAGGCTGGAGGTAATGCTCAGCCTAGGCCTAATCCACAGGGTGCAGCAGCAGCCGAGCCTCCTAAGAGGAACAGGTTCTATGCCCTGAAGGGCAGGGAGGAGCAGGAGAAGTCCGCTGATGTGGTCACAGGTATGCTGCAAGTGTTCTCAACTTCTGTTTATGCTTTACTTGATCCAGGGTCTACACTTTCCTTTGTAACTCCTCTGCTTGCTCTTACTTTTGAGATATTGCCTGAAGTTCTGCATGATCCTATAGTGGTTAGTACACCTTTAGGAGAGAATGTAAGAACTGATAGAGTATACAAGGATTGCCCAATAGTTGTGAGTGGTAAAACTATGTGTGCAAACTTGGTTGAGTTACCCATGCATGATTTTGATGTTATTCTTGGCATGGATTGGCTTCACAGTTGTTATGCTTGCTTGGACTGTCGTAGTAGAGTGGTGAGATTTCGCTTTCCTAATGAAGAAGAGTTAGTCTGGGAGGGGTACAATTCGAGTCGTCCTAATCCCTTGATTTCTAACCTTAAGGCCAATAAAATGATGTCCAAGGGGTTATTGTGTCATCTTGTGAGTGTTAATGATTTAGATCATGACATTCCTTCCATAGACTCAGTGCCTGTAGTGAATGAGTTCTTAGATGTGTTTCCTGATGATTTGCCTGGAGTCCCTCCCCTTCGAGAGATTGACATTGGTATCGATTTAGAACCCGATACTAAACCAATCTCAATTCCTCCTTACAGAATGGCTCCAGCTGAACTCAAAGAGTTGAAGCTGCAGTTAAAAGATCTCACTGACAAGGGTTTCATTCAGCCGAGCATATCCCCTTGGGGCGCTCCAGTGTTGTTTGTAAAGAAGAAAGATGGAACCCTTAGAATGTGTATCGATTATCGGCAGCTCAACAAAGTCACTATAAAGAATAAGTATCCACTCCCCAGAATAGATGATTTGTTCGATCAGCTCCAAGGGTCTAGTTTCTTCTCTAAGATTGATCTTCGTTCAGGGTATCATCAGCTTAGGGTTAGGGATGGAGATATCCCAAAGACAGCCTTTCGTACCCGCTATGGTCACTATGAGTTTCTAGTCATGTCATTTGGTCTCACGAATGCACCTGCTGCATTTATGGATCTCATGAACAGGGTCTTCCGTGAATACCTTGACTCTTTCGTCATAGTATTCATTGATGACATTCTCATCTACTCTAAGACCAAGGAAGAGCATGAACAACATTTGAGACTAACCTTGCAGGTACTTAGACAGCATCAGTTGTATGCCAAATTCAGCAAATGTGAATTCTGGCTGAGATCAGTGACCTTCCTGGGTCATGTTGTGTCCGATCAGGGCGTGGAGGTGGATCCCAGGAAGACTGAGGCTGTGAAGAACTGGCCAAAGCCTCTTACTCCCACTGACATCCGTAGCTTTTTGGGATTGGCTGGTTACTACCGCAGGTTTGTGGAGGGCTTTTCTTCCATTGCTGCCCATTGACAGCTTTGACTAAGAAGAAAGCCAAGTTTGAATGGACGGAGACTTGTGAGAAGAGTTTCCAGGAGCTCAAGGACAGACTCACTTCAGCCCCGGTGCTTACTTTGCCTAAGTGTGGTGAGAATTACACTGTTTATTGTGATGCATCTAGGGTTGGTTTGGGTTGTGTTCTTATGCAGGTTGGTAAGGTGATAGCCTATGCGTCCAGACAGCTCAAGGTTCATGAGAAGAATTATCCCACTCATGACCTGGAGTTGGCAGCTGTGGTGTTTGCACTGAAGCTGTGGAGGCATTATCTGTATGGAGTGCATGTGGATGTGTTCACAGACCATAAGAGTCTCCAGTACGTGTTCACACAGAGGGAGTTGAATCTACGTCAGCGGAGATGGTTGGAGCTGTTGAAGGATTATGACATGAATGTGCACTACCATCCAGGTAAGGCTAATGTTGTAGCTGATGCTTTGAGCAGGATGAGCATGGGAAGTACAGCCACGTTGAGGATGAGAAGAAGGAGCTGGTGAAAGATGTACACAGACTGGCCAGACTGGGTGTGCGTTTGGTTGACTCCACTAGTGGGGATGTTTCAGTTCATCCTAGTTCTGAATCATCCTTGGTAGTTGAAGTCAAGCAGGGTCAGCATCTAGATCCTGTGTTGATGGAGCTGAAGGACTCAGTGCTGATGAAGATGAATGAGTCTTTCGCTTTGGGAGGTGATGGCATACTTAGGTATCAGGACAGGCTGTGTGTGCCAGATGTGGATGATTTGCGGACCAGGATTGTTGCAGAGGCCCATGGTTCCAGATATTCCATACATCCAGGTTCCACCAAGATGTATCATGATCTTAAGCAGATTTATTGGTGGGATGGCATGAAGAAGGACATTGCAGAATATGTGGCCAAGTGTCCTAATTGTCAGCAGGTTAAGGCAGAGCATCTTAAGCCTGGTGGTCTGACTCAGATTATTGAGGTTCCGACTTGGAAGTGGGAGGCCATTAATATGGACTTCGTGGTTGGTCTTCGAGGACTAGGAGGCAGCATGACTCCATATGGGTTATTGTGGACAGATTGACTAAGTCTGCCCACTTTATCCCTGTGAAGTCTACTTACAGAGCCGAGGATTATGCGAGACTCTACATTGATGAGATTGTGAGATGGCATGGGATTCCCTTGTCTATTATTTCAGATAGAGGAGCTCAGTTTACTTCACATTTCTGGAGATCTTTCCAGAAGAGTTGGGCACGCAGGTAAAGCTTAGCACTGCCTTTCATCCACAGACAGATGGGCAGGCGGAGCGCACCATTCAGACATTGGAGGACATGTTGAGAGCGTGTGTGATTGACTTCAGAGGTAACTGGGATGACCATCTGCCTTTGATAGAGTTCTCGTATAATAATAGCTATCACTCCAGCATTGGGATGGCACCGTTTGAGGCACTGTATGGTAGGAGGTGTAGATCTCCAGTTGGGTGGTTCGAGGTTGGAGAGTCATCCATTTTGGGTCCAGAGATCATTCATGAGGCCTTAGAGAAGGTCAGAGTGATTAGGGAAAGGTTGACTACTGCTTACAGTTGGCAGAAGTCATATGCTGATAACAGAAAGCGGCCCTTAGAGTTTGATGTTAGTGACCAGGTTTACTTGAAAATATCGCCTATGAAA
>CM040624.1:83049111-83123878 GCA_022817965.1 Solanum lycopersicoides | reverse complement strand
TGCCCCCATTGACAGCTTTGACTAAGAAGAAAGCCAAGTTTGAATGGACGGAGACTTGTGAGAAGAGTTTCCAAGAGCTCAAGGACAGACTCACTTCAGCCCCGGTGCTTACTTTGCCTAAGTGTGGTGAGAATTACACTGTTTATTGTGATGCATCTAGGTGTTGGTTTGGGTTTTGTTCTTATGCAGGTTGGTAAGGTGATAGCCTATGCGTCCAGACAGCTTAAGGTTCATGAGAAGAATTACCCCACTCATGACCTGGAGTTGGCAGCTGTGGTGTTTGCACTGAAGCTGTGGAGGCATTATCTGTATGGGGTGCATGTGGATGTGTTCACAGACCATAAGAGTCTCCAGTACGTGTTCACACAGAGGGAGTTGAATCTATGTCAGCGGAGATGGTTGGAGCTTTTGAAGGATTATGACATGAATGTGCACTACCATCCAGGTACGGCTAATGTTGTAGCTGATGCTTTGAGCAGGATGAGCATGAGAAGTACAACCCACGTTGAGGATGAGAAGAAAGAGCTGGTGAAAGATGTACACAGACTGGCCAGACTGGGTGTGCGTTTGGTTGACTCCACTAGTGGGGATGTTTCAGTTCATCCTAGTTCTGAATCATCCTTGGTAGTTGAAGTCAAGCAGGGTCAGCATCTAGATCCTGTGTTGATGGAGCTGAAGGACTCAGTGCTGATGAAGATGAATGAGTCTTTCGCTTTGGGAGGTGATGGCATACTTAGGTACTAGGACAGGCTGTGTGTGCCAGATGTGGATGATTTGCGGACCGGGATTGTTGCAGAGGCCCATGGTTCCAGATATTCCATACATCCAGGTTCCACCAAGATGTATTATGATCTTAAGCAGATTTATTGGCGGGATGGCATGAAGAATGACATTGCAGAATATGTGGCCAGGTGTCCTAATTGTCAGCAGGTTAAGGCAGAACATCTTAAGCCTGGTGGTCTGACTCAGATTATTGAGGTTCCGACTTGGAAGTGGGAGGCCATTAATATGGACTTCGTGGTTGGTCTTCTGAGGACTAGGAGGCAGCATGACTCCATATGGGTTATTGTGGACAGATTGACTAAGTCTGCCCACTTTATCCCTGTGAAGTCTACTTACAGAGCCGAGGATTATGTGAGACTCTACATTGATGAGATTGTGAGATGGCATGGGATTCCCTTGTCTATTATTTCAGATAGAGGATCTCAGTTTACTTTATATTTCTGGAGATCTTTCCAGAAGAGTTTGGGCATGCAGGTAAAGCTTAGCACTGCCTTTCATCCACAGACAGATGGGCAGGCGGAGCGCACCATTCAGACATTGGAGGACATGTTGAGAGCGTGTGTGATTGACTTCAGAGGTAACTGGGATGACCATCTGCCTTTGATAGAGTTCTCGTATAATAATAGCTATCACTCCAGCATTGGGATGGCACCTTTTGAGGCACTGTATGGCAGGAGGTGTAGATCTCCAGTTGGGTGGTTCGAGGTTGGAGAGTCATGCATTTTGGTTCCGGAGACCATTCATGAGGCCTTAGAGAAGGTTAGAGTGATTAGGGACAGGTTGACTACTGCTTACAGTCGGCAGAAGTCATATGCTGATAACAGAAAGCGGCCCTTAGAGTTTGATGTTGGTGACCAGGTTTACTTGAAAATATCGCCTATGAAAGGAGTGATGAGATTTGGTAGAAAATGAAAGCTGAGTCCGAGGTATGTTGGGCCATATGAGATCCTACAGCGTGTGGGTGAGGTGGCCTATGAGTTAGCATTGCCTGCAGAGCTAGATTCTGTTCATCCAGTCTTTCATGTCTCTATGTTGAAGAAGTGCCTAGGTGATCCAACATCAATCTTACCTGTTGAAGGTTTGGGGGTTGGTGAAGACTTGTCTTATGAGGAGGTACCTGTTGAGATCTTAGACAGACAGGTCGAGCCGCTGAGGAACAAGGAGATTGCCACAGAGAAGGTATTGTGGAGAAATCATCTTGTTGAGGGTACTACGTGGGAGGATGAGGCCGACATGAGAGTCCGCTACCCTCACATTTTTAGCTCTTGAGGTTAGACTTGCTACTCTTAAGCCTATGTTTCCTTATCTCTCCGTATTTTGTTGCTATTGATTGACTGTGCATAGTGATTTTATTATGATCTGACTCGCATTACGATGTGAAGGGGTAGTGTCATTCGGGGACGAATGTTCCTAAGGGGGGGATAATGTAACAACCCTAAAAATGAATAGGATCAAGACTTAGGGTGTCAAGAATGCTTGCGATTAAACCAAGGTTCACACGGATCGATACGCGTAGAACCAGACCTTAGAACCCTTACTACGACCAAGTCAACTGACTTGGGGAGTTAGTTAGACTTGGAAAAGGTTGGAACCAACCAAGTAAGGCTCTCGAAAACTAAGATTTAATCGAAAGAGTCTTTATCGGACTTAAAAGAAGAAATTTTAAGTTTTGAGGGTCCAGGGGTAAAATGGTCTTTTACCAGGCTAAGGGTAATATCATAATTATCCTAAATATATAATTAATTAATTATTTAATAAGATGGAGGGGCAATTTTGGGAGAGAGAGCCGAAATTGAGCTCTTGAAGTAGAGTCTTGCTCCACCCGGGTTCGAACCTAGGTAGAAGCAATGATTTAAATTGCTTTTATTTAAGATTGATAAATTAATTTAATTAATTAATATTTATTAGCTGATTTAATAACAAGAAAAATCAGATTTTTATTAAGTTAATTAAATCCTATTTTGACTAAGTCTTGAAGTTAGTCTCCTAAATCCTAATAACTCTCTCCCTCACGTTTCTCAACTCTCTCTCACGTTCTCAATCTCTCTCTCACGTTATTCTGCCAAACACATCAAAAACCAAAAAAAATATCATCAAGAGTTCTTCACACTTGAAGAACTCACAAGAATTTTTTTAGTAAAAGACAAAGTAATCAAAACGTCAAGGCTAAGAGAGGTTCGTCGAGTAGGGTGTACGTTGAAGTGAATTGGGCGTGGTTTGGAGGAGTTTCCGGGCAGCAGCTTCAAGCTTGAACAACGTCAAAAGGTATGGGTTTTTCTCATGGAATTCTTTCTCCAAGAGTACTTTCTTTCGAACGTTTCTTAAACTCTTGAAACTAAGGTTGTTCCCCTTTGTATGTCCTTGTCCTTAGCTCCCAAACGAATTTGTAGGATGGGTATGTTGTGCTGCTAGACTTTTGCATGAATGATGTGTTTAAATTAAATAAGAACGTGTTTACGTGCGGAAAATCACGATAATGATCATCAAAATATGACCGGAAAAGTTGATGTATAGGCATGTATAGGGCAGTGTTTTAGTCACTGTTTTGGGGTGTATAAGTTGTGTATTTATTGTGTATTTTATGTGTGTAATGGGTGTACAATGTGATGTTCATGATAATGAAGTATAGTGAATTGAATAACCATCTTATAGCTATCTAAACTTATGAAAAAAATGCACTTAAAAATGGTTGGAGAAGGACTAAAATTTCCAGATTTTTGTACCCTTCAAAAGTGTCAAATTCTGGGTTTTAAAAATAAAATAAAATAAGTGAGGTCAATGGGAGTCGAACCCAAGACCTCACCTGTGAAAGAAGCTGAAAAAAAATAAAAACAAAAACGTAAGGGGCTAAGGGGAATCGAACCCCTTAGCTACTGGTCGCGAGGCAAAAAGGGAAAAGGGAAAGGGAGGCTAAGGGGATTCGATCCCAGCTTCAGGCTTCGCGAAAAAATAAGGGAAATGGGGCTGGGGGTGAATCGAACTCGCGACCAGCTTCTGTTTTCGCAAGAAAAGAAGAGAAAAATAAAAGGGGGGCTGGGGAATCGAACTCGCGACCAGTTACTGCCCTCGCAAAAAGAAAAGAAAAATTAAATGGGAGGCGTGGGATTCGAACCCACGACCTCCCAGTACGCGCCAAGGAGAAGAGAAATAAAGAAAAAAAAATAAAGTAAGGATAGAGGGGCTGTGGGGGTTCGAACCCACAACCTCACAGCCTCCTCAGCGAAATTTCAAACGAAAATAAAGGGGGGCTGTGGGGGCTCGAACCCACAACCTCCCCATTGCAGTGAATTTTATTAAATTAAAATTAAAGAGGTTGTGGGGGCTCGAACCCCCAACCCTTTGGTTAATTAAGAGTGAAATTAAAATAGAAAATTTATCCATCAATATAAATGTTGAGATTTAATTTAGAGTCTAATGTTATGAATATTAGAAATAAAATTAATGAAAAATATAAATGATATTCAAGTGATTCAAGATTTGGGTTCCCTTGCCCAATATTTCTGTATTGATGCATAAGTCATACGTGAGTAAAATGTCCAAGAATAATGCCATCTACGTAGATAAAAAAAATTAAGATCTTGGCATATATATAAGATACATAAGTCTTGTACTACATAATCTTAGGAAGGTAAGAATCACTTAGCAAACTACGAATGAAACCCCATGGTTTATATGTATAGACACATAAGTCTAACATACGTTCAAAAATAAGTGAACCTAAGATGTATGTAATGAATCGATGAATCCTAGGAGGGTTAAGTATGAGTGTAAGATACACTAAGTGGCCAAGTGCATTGGCATGTGATGAGATAAACTATGATATGATGAAATAAACATTTACGTAATAAGAAGTGAGTAACTATGAAAAGCAAAGGTGCTAATAAGGAAGAATGTGGTGACAACATGACATGAGGTTAATTAATATGATGAGAGCAATCTCAAATGAGCATAAATAAATGTTACCAAATACGTACTCACCAATGAGAGTGTAAGATAATAAAGGGACCAGTCTCTATGAACACTCTAATGAAAGTATTGAGCTTAATACACTTAATACTAATGATGAGATGAGAAATCATCTAATGAGCTATACTGTCCTCATATTAGAAGTCAACTTCAATGACGTATGAGTTGAACGTAATGGAACTTTATACTGAGCACCGATTGACTAGCTATGAGTGGTGATGCCTTCTTTTAGGGAAGGGTGAAGGTTCACGTAACTCTCATGAGATGAGACTGTCCGGCTTGCCGGGTATGGGTCTCCTAACATCTCCTAGTCTTTGAACCTATACTGCTAATATAGGGATCTGGCGGGGTTAAATTCCCATGTACGCTAGCATGTTTATTGGGTCACTTTGGCCAGTGATTCCACCTCTTTTCGGTGTGGGGGAGACACTGGATTTCATGATGCTCACATGATCTATGTCGGTTAAAGTTAAAGTTCCCAACGAATGAATGAGGTCAGTCTCAAATGAAGTACATAATGAAATGAATGGTACCAAAGGTGTTAGGATAGGATAATCAAGAGGTGAGCTAGACTCAAGTAATAACACTAGGTTATTCTTGATCATTGCACAGCAAACCCGATCAAAGTCTTAAACTACACCCTAGGTATAGCTGGTGTTCACACTGGCCTATGAATGAAATAAAATGAAGTACGTATGAATGAATGAAGCAGACTCTGTGTTTGCTAATGAAGACTCCCTAGTTGAGGTCCCATATGTTAAGCCCTCATTTTGGAAAGTCTTAATGTCAAGTCCATGATTCCAAGGTCTCATGGCATATGAATGAATAATACGAAAGAAGTTATGTGTTACATGTTATGTGCTATGATATGTGATATATGAAGATATTATGTGCTGTGTGCAATACGATATTTATAATGATGCATGTTACTCTCATGGCATGACCTTTCTAACCCAATTTGGAAAGTTCACTAACTTTCCTAATCTCAATTTGGCAAGTCCACTGACTTGACTTCCAAAAATCATGTTGTTGGGAAAGAGCTATTCTTTCTCATGCATGTCCGTGGTGTGTGCTTGCATATACCCATACTTAGTACAAGTGTGTACTAACCCCTACAAACTTTACTATTTTAGGTGCAGGCACAGGTGGACGATAGAGCTACAGGATCGTCATTGCAGATATCCGAACGTCAGCATTCATCCGGAGTTTGGTAGGTCCTCATGCTTTCGAGGATGCTACTGTTTTACATTCTAGCGTAGTTTTAGAGTTGAGCTAGTGGAGCATGTTCCACTAGCGTTTCTTTCCTGTTTTTATTCAGACTTTGTAATGATGCCATTTCGGCAATTATACACTTAATACTTCTTAATTTATTTCTTTTAGTTGCTTATCTTATAATGTTAGATGGTTGATGGTGAACAATTATGAAATGATAGGAATGTTTAACAAGTATGTTAAGGAAACAAAAAGTTTCAAATTTTCCGCTAAAATTAACCTAGATGAAGTATGAATGACGTAAGTAGGCTTGTATGCGATCTCTGAGAGGTCAACGACGCCGGTCTCGTCTGGGGTCTAGATTCCGGACGTGACAATATCTCCGTCATTTAAACTCAAAATTTAGCAAACTCGGTGGAGTTGGAAAGAGAATTTAGAGACCTCTCATATTATATCTTTTGGCCACCTAACTCATCCTGTAGTGAAAGTTATAGTCATTTGAAGTTGATCCAAAACTCACAACTTAAGTATAACTTGGAAAAATTCCAATTCAGCTCTTTCAAAATTAGTTATTTCTAAATTTAGCTCTTTCTTTGGTGGGATGTTACAAATGAAATCGACAAAATTTCATTCCGATACTCGAAACTCCAAAAGACCCAAAAAATCACTTTCTTAACAACTTATCCTTTAAAACTCACAAACTTACACATTCTCAACTTTTAAATTAAAGTTCAAAACTAACTTTTCAAATTCAATCATAAGAAGACTCGGGTCGATATTGAGAGGGACAAAATGGTAAATTCATGACACTTCCCAGAATGATCGACCGGGTCATTACAATATTTATCTCTTATTTTTAGATTAAAGAGGTTGCGTTCATCGAAACATTTCCCTCCTGATATGAGATAAATCTATGAAATAGAAGGACACCTAATATTATGTGTCATTCATTGAATGGTGAAACATTCTTTTATAGAACTTATCTTGATTTTGTCAGTAAACAAAGAAACGTTCGTATGGATCTGTGTATAGATGGATTCACACCATTATTGATTTGTGTTACACCCTATTCTTGTTGGCCCGTCTTACTTAGTATGTATATGTCAAGTTCCTATATATTTCTAAAATGTACTCTCTCAGTTTTACAAAGAATGACCTGATTTGATTTGACACGGAGTTTAAGAGTATAAAGAAGACTTTTGAATCTTCTGGTCCTAAATTAAAGTTAGTTCAAATGTATAAAATTGCCCTTTGATCTTGTGGCCTTAAACATTACACGTGGAAAACTGAAATTAAAATGTTACCAAAAAAAGAAAGAGGTCATTTTCTTAAACAGACTAAAAAGAAAATGAAATCATTCTTTTTTAAACGAAGGAAGTATTATTCTTGGTCCATGTAATATAAAATGTTTGATTGATATTTAATCTACAGTTTGATTAATATTTAATCTACAACCTTTGATCGATGAGTTAAAGATAATTGTGATTTAAAAGAGTGTTGAGATGTAACGATCCATATGACCATTTTTCATTTTCTACGTAATTTCTATGTTTTATCCCTTTCCATAGTTTTTGTATTGTATTTGTGACTCGAAGAGATGGGTGGCATCAGGGGCGGACCCATGTGAGTTCCAGGGGGTTCACCTAAATTTTCTCAATAAAAAATTACACGGTATATATAACGTAAATTTTTTGCATATTTGTAGATATATATATTTTGACCCCTTCAATTATAAGGAGAAATTGATAGCGCAATAGCAAGTCCCCGTGAAATTAATTTTCACGTCACCAGTTTGAATCCTTGTGACGGTTTTTTTCTTTTTAGTTTCAATTATGTTTTTCATGTTCTTTTTTAGTAAACGTTTTTTTTAGTTTCAGTTCTGTTTTTCACGTTCTTTTTAGTAAAAAATTCAAAGTTCCCATTTTTAAAAGTTTATTTACATGTTTATACTTTTATTTTTCGAACCCCCTCTCAAAGTGGTCGAACGGATGTCGAGTGAGTTTTTTACTTTTGAAGATTTTTATGTTATTAAGGTTGACGAAAATCAGCATTTCTAGTAAACGATCTCGAAATAAAATTTTGACAGTTTCTCTTGGTCCGAAAAGTGATTTTTGAGTTGGTTATACAGTTGATTTGGGTTCAGAGGCATTTTTACAATTTCGCATTGAGTGTTTGCCTGATTTTTAATATAGAATCTAAACTCATTCATCAATCAATTCTACATTGCAACAAACCTGCAAAAAAATGACCAAAAATTTAAAAGGGTTAACATTTAAACGGTAGAGGATAGACTGTGTCTAAATTAAGGTAGCAAGGCGCAGGACAGAATAATTGTAAGGTGCCTTACAAGGCACACCAGTCCTACGACTTGTAAGTCTATGTCCTGCACCTTACTACCTTAATTGGACGTTGTCTACCGTACCGTTTAAATGTTATCCTTTTGGTTTCAAATTTATTTTTGTTGCCTTTTTGAAATTTTTTGACTCCAAAATACTATATTGGGCGAGCAAACTGAAGGAGTTGTTGGTCTTGTTGGAAGAAAGTCATTTCACTTTCTTCTAACGTCACAAGCGCTTCCACTCCTCCATCGCGGTTTTGATTATCCAACAGACCAAAGAAGTTGCAGGGAGGAATTAAAAAGCCAACTCTTTGTGGCGTACCCCATCCAAAATCTATGTCATAGAAGGGGAACTTGCATAAACTGGTACATCTATAGATATCAAAACCTTCTCTGTTAAATACTTGTTGCATTTGTTTCATTAATTCAAATGATTCAAACACCAATTTGTTAGGATCAACAGTATTGAATCTGTTCCGGAGTTTTTCTTTCCCTTTCCTTAGTTCAGCAACGATTCTGTGTAGCTGCATATCTACTTCCTCTTCTATTGATGTGGAAATATAACCGGGAGCATTTCCGATAGTGTTGAGAGGCAATGGTGGACGCATGTTTGCAAATAGTGTGAATGTTGATGGTCGAAATGATGTATTATTCCTCTTTGCAGCTGCTGATTTGTAAAGAAGTGCAGATACACTTTCAACCCTGCTAGGATTTCGTACTATTCCTGATCCTGAATCAACAATTTTTGCTTTGAGAGTATTCAATTTTGAAGCAGAGAAAAGGTACCTGTTCGTTTTATCAATTTTGTGAGTAGTAATCAGATACATATATAGCTATAACGTATTTAATTCGGCATACAATTTAAATTTAATGTATACCTTCTAGTCACGAAACGTTGTTGTACTAGTCCTTCCTGTGGTAAGTTGTTCACGTCTGATGCGCCAGCATTATGAATAGGTGGGAAAAAGGATGCTCCATCGAATTGAGGAAATGTTATTGCATGATTCGGGTCTTTAGCAATAGCAGCCCAGTCACTCATAAATTTGCCAACACTATATCCATCGGCAATCTTGTGAGAGAAGCAAAGGCTGACTGCTATTCCACCACAATCGAAATGAGTAAGTTGACTCATTGCTAATCTACCATCAAAAGAATCACTACTATTTCCAAAACACAATCCTTGTGGAAATACACAATTTTTACCACTCCTATCATTATCACATGAATTGATAACATCAGACATACGACAATCGACACGAACATTCAAGAACTCAGCTCCCCTGTCATTGCAATCAACATAGGCATTATTGTCTTTAAAATCCCAGCAAAGGGATAGTAATATGTCAATGCTTTTGAGAGGGATTTCTGAAGAAGTTGAGATATGTTATCAGAAGGGATTGTTGGTTTAGGGTAGAAAAAAACTGATGAAGCATACTCATTATTAGCATAACAATCAAGCAATGATAGATTGTGACGTTTATGTGAAGGAGGAGTTGGTGAAGAGGGCTTTATTATCTTTTTCGACATCGATACAATTCGTGATATTGAACCCATCTCGATACTTTTATTAATTTGATTTTCATTTTAGTAACTAGTGTTGCAACTTATATACAAAATTAAATCATTACCACCCATTTGGTACACCTTCTATCCTTTTTTAAATAATATACATATATTAGCTATGTTGTTTTGTAAACTACAACCCAACCCAAATATTTAATTTAAGAGAAAAAAAACGTAAATATATCACTCAACTTTAAGAAAAGACTTATTTATGTAGTCCGTTAAAGTTTGACTCATCTATGTCTTGTCGTTAGAGAAAACATTCATCCCTGTCATTATTTTTTAACTCTGATTTTGTTAAACTATTTTTACCTTAACAAGACCACAAACAACTTTAAAAACTTTTAAATAGGGGCTTTGGACTAAATGTACTCTTTTTACTTCTTCCTAAAAAAACATCGAAAACACATGAAGAACATCAAGAACTCCCGAATTCTTAACTTCGATTATATTTTTTTTACACGTTATCAATTATAATTCGCCCACGCTATTAATTATTATTTTTTTAAAAAAATCAAAATTCTAAAAATAATTTGTGTAGTTTAAAAAAAACCATGGGCAAGAAAAAATATTTTTAAAAAAAAAATGGAAATCAATCCTAAAAATTCAAAAAAATTGTTTTGACTCTTGTTTTTATTGTTGTTTTTGGCATAGATCTTTGTTCCTAGAGTTTTTTTATATCTATGTTCAAAATTTCAAGTAATTTGGAGTTGTGGAGAAAATCGTACCATTAAATAATGTCGAAATTTGAAATTTTGAGGAAATTTCAAGCAAGTATGGTTTTTGAGTTAGTTTAAATTCAAGCTCAAAAGATATTGAGTTTTGATATCTAGTTCAAAAGAAAGCTACTCTTGAAATTTAAGGTGATTTGAGAGTTCTTAATATTCTTTGTATGTTCTTGAGGAAGAAGAAACAAAAAAAAAGTACATTTCATCTAAAACTCCAATTGAAAAATGTTTAAAAGTTGTTTGGACTTTGGGGTCTCATTAAGGTAAAAAAATGGTATTGCAAAATCAGAATTAAAAAGTAATGATATGGATAAATCTTTTCTCAAATAAAGTGGCATAAATGAGTCAAATTCAACGGATAACATAAATGAGTCTTTTTCTCAAAGTTTAATGATATATTTGGGAAAAATGCTCAAGTACCCCCTCAAACATATGCCCCAAATTTCAAAGACACACTTATACTATACTAAGGTCCTATTACCCCCTGAACTTATTTTATAAGTAATTCTCTACCCCTTTTCGGCATACGTGGCACTATCTTTAAAAAAAAAGTCAACTAGCGTTTGGCCCACAAGATAGTGCAACGTAGGCCGAAAAGGGGTAGAAAATTATTAATAAAATAAGTTCAGGGGGGTAATAGGACCTTAGCATAGTATAAGTGTGTCTCTAAGATTTAGGGCATAGGTTGAGGGGGTACTTGTGCATTATCCCTATATTTGAGTCTTTATCCTTAATTTTAGACATGAATAATTTATCTCTTAACCAATTATCAAATATGATATAACTTTTACGAAATTTAATACATGTCTAACTCACCTCCAAGCCAGCTATCAAATTACAACTCTTATAGCTAATGGTTAATTAATTACTCCCTCAAATCTATTGGCAAAATTTGATTAATTTGCATCAAGTTTAAAAAAGATTTTTAAATTTATATTATTAAACCTATCATAATATTTGTATGGCCTTAAAACTTGAACTTGACATGTGCCATAACATTTTCTTTTGGCTGTGCAAAAAATAAAAAATTAAGTTAATTATTTTTTAAAGGAAAAATGTCCAAGTATCCTCCTAGACTATGATCGAAATTTCAGAGACACACCTTAACTATTTTACGGTCTTATTACCCCCTGAACTTATTTATTTTATAATTTTGTGCACCTTTTTGACTTACATGGCATCCAAATATCTCTTACGCGCCTCAATTGTGTGGAGTCACGGATTGTGCCACGTAAGACAAAAGGCGTATAAAATTACAAAAAAAATAAGTTTAGGGAGGGTAATAGGACCTTAGTTTAGTTAAGGTTTGTCTATTAGATTTTAGTCATAATCTAGGGGGTACTTGTGTATTTTCCCTTTTTTAAATGACAAGTTGTCAATTATACGCATAATAATGGTCCGTGATTTGATTAGGCTGAGAGAATCAAATTGGAAATTATGAAGATAAACTTATGAATATTAATTAGTAGGCTCGTGCCTTAGCTTAAGCAGAAAGAAGTGGATACTTAGTGGGCAATAATCATTAACATCAAACGAGTATATCTAATTATCTTATATAGTTTGTACTTAAATAACAACTACTATGCTGCACATTTGTTATACTCCATATTAAATTATAAAAACATGAATATTAAAATGCTAAACGTTGATGATGTGAAGTCAATAAGAATCTCAAGGTTGACATTCAACTATCATATTTTATTGCACTTTGGAGTTTGAGTAGAAGCCATAAATCACCAACTTGTCAAAAGTTGTGCTCCATTTAAATGAGGGTATTTTTTTCGTCTTAGAAATTTTTAGGAATCCTATATTTACGTCATAAACACATTTTTTAATCATTGTATAGATGTTATGATCAGAAGCTAAAAAACTTATATATATATAATGTATTATTAACTTGCAATTAATAACTCTAGAAAAAACATTTAAAGCATATGATTAGATAACTCAATCAGATTGTTACATTACCATATAACTCAATCAGATAACTCAATCTATAATGTGAGGTTTTGAACACTCGTTAACAAAATGAATATTCAGATAACTAACCAACTAATTTATTAAAACAATTTATCGTCCAACCGGAATTCATCCCAGGAAATGTACAAGCAATTCATAATTAATTAATACTATATATTATTATTGAATATAATGCATATTACTTTAATAATTGAACAGACACGATTTGTGCATATTAGAACTGTCAATATGGGCTAGCCACCCCATTCGGGCTAACCCATACAAGCTTTGACATATTACGCGGCAAGCCGGACTAGCCCATTTCTAGCGTGAGCCAGAAAATGGTCGATCCAATTCACAAGTACGTGGGCTACAGCCTACAGGCTTGCCGGGCCAACCCACTTTTTTTTTTATAATTATTAAATTAAATTATAAATTATAATATTACATGATGTTAATGTTACTGCTTGTTAATCAAATTCACAAATAAAATTATCTTTATGATATTTATTAAGTTTTTATTCAAGTAAAAGTATAAATATCTAAATAGAAATATTAACCTATTTTTTTTTAGTTTGGACTCACTTTAATTTTACGGGAAACTTACATAAATATACTATAGTAAAAAAATATTTACCATTTATAGCAATAATATTTTTTTTTCACTTGATCACTTTTAATTCATTTATAATACAAGTTTAATTCATATTATAAAAAATAATTTTTTATTCACATATAATACAAATTTTAATGATAAATAATTCATTTATCACACATTTTAATACACTTATAATTCAATGTGTCAAATTTTTACCAAACAAACATAATATACTTTAAAAACAATTATAATTCATATATAATTTATATAATTGCATACATAATTCACTTTTAATACATATTGCTGATTTAACATAGTATTGCTATAAATGGTAATAAATAAAAAGTATTGCTAAAATCAATAATTATTTATTAAAATGTACCAATTTATGTAATTTTTTCTTTTAAATTTTAATATTTTATTATATTTTTTAATTAATTTTTATTGGCCCACGGGCCGGCCTTACATATATTTCTCAAACCCCACAAATCAACAGGCTTATTCAGGCCGGGCTAAAAAGCTCTTTTCTTAAAGTGTAAATTAGGTATATAGCATTTTCTATAGTAATATTCTCAAGTTATAGCATTAGAGTTTGGATTTCATTGTCTAACATTTAATATCTCAAGCTATAGCATTTTATTAAAAAATATAATGTTAATTTTAAATTATTAAAAAGAGTTGTAAAAATAAAAACAATAAATGAAAAAAAAACGAACAAACTAATAATGGAAAATGGGATCCTTTATTAAATAAATTAAATATAATTATTAATTAGTGTTAATAAATTAGCACGTTTTAAGGGATTTTAAAAATTTTCAGATTAGTTAGTTGCCTTAATTCTCTCTAATTAGTTTAAATGAGATTAATTTTTAATTTAATTCCTTAAAAAGCTCTACCAGATTGGCATCAACGTACAAGTCATTTTGTTTTCCAAAATTTTACGATTCTTTTGAGATTTGCATATTTTAGTTTCGTCTTTTATTAGTAATTGAATAAATTTTGGCGTTGAAAATAATTTTATTTGATTTGATTGAGAATATTGTGTCGATATTAATTAAACATGGTGAAAAGTGGAATTCATCAGGTTGGTTTTAATTATGATTTATTTGTTTTAATTATGAATTATTGATTTTAATTATATATTAATTTTTTTTACATATATAACAGTGTTCGATTTTTTATTATTATTGTTAGATCTGAAATATAGTTTGTATCTTTTTTTTTTTGGATGAAACAATTATGTTACGTATAGCATATTTGAAAAATAATAAGTAAATGTAAATGTGTTTGAGTTGTAATTAAATTGAAGATTCGCGTGTTAATTGATTTGTGAAGAAAATAGAAAAACGTACAGTGTGTTTATTAACTAGACAAAGAATAGTTAGATATAATTCTTTGTACAGGTGAAGTATGACAAATGTATGAATAATGTCTGAAAATTATATGAAATTTATATTTAATGGTAAAACCTGCTCAGATAATATTCAAAAAGTAAGTAGATATAATTCTGTGTACTGGTGAAGTATGAAAATTGTATTATTTGTGTATGAAATTTATAAGAAACTTGTATCAATTGTGTATGAAAGTCCATTTTTTGTTGAACTTACAGTATAAGTTTCTGTTGAAATTATAATATATGTTTTGTATTAATTTTGTATAGAAACTATATTCTTTTTGTTTAATTGAAATAGTGTATATGTCAGTGAATGATATATTAAATGTGTATGAAGTTTGCATGAATTATTTTGCAATTATATAGTGTGTTGCACTAAATGTTATTTTAATGTTGTGAAATAGGAAAATACGTCGATTTTCAGACGGAGGGCATCATATATGATACGTCTACTCTTTATACGGGTTTAGTTAATGCTATAATAACTCAACTTAATATAGAAGAAAATATAAATTCTATTGAGATAAAATATATTGTTAGCGATATGTGTCAATCTATTAATATTCATAATGATGTTGGGGTAAAGGTTTTTCTAGATCAGAAGAAGGTGAATTTGAATTTCTTTACAAAATATTCATTATGCATCTCTTTGAAAGATCGTGAGATGTATAATGAAGGTCATGGAGTTATTATTACTGATAGAATAAATTCCGATGTTAGTTTAGCACAGACTAACGTTGATTTATACTCTGATAATTCTATCCGTTTGATCGGAATGAATTTAGACGGAGTTGTCAATGATAATAGTGAAAGAGATAATGATGTAATATGTGACCATTCCAATCTATTTGTAGCTGATAATCAGATTTACAATAATAGGGAAACACTTAAGGAGATTATAAGGCATGTTGGACTTGTCGAAGAATTCAGTTTTCGTGTTGCGCGTTGTAATGCATCTAAGTAGGTGTACACAACTGTTTTAAGTTATATTTTTTTATTTGATTTGTTTTACTGTATAAAATTTAAATTTATATTTTCTTAATTTTGAAACAGTTATCACCTGAATTGTATTTCTGATACTTTTTCTTGGATGATGAGGGCATCTAGTTTGAATAAATCAAATTTATTCAAAGTTAGGAAGTATAATGCTCAGGACACTTGTTTTGTTAGCGATAGAGTGTATGCCAGATATCAGGGGATAATTGACGTTGTAGCTGTCTTGATAATGGAGAAGTATATTGATCCATTTACGGTATATACTCCAAAGGATATAGCTGCTGATATGTTGAAATTGCATGGCGTTTCGTTGACGTACATAGAGGCATGGAGAGCTAAAGAAAAAGCAAGAAAGTTGGTGCGCGGAGATCCAGCCGAATTCTATGCCAGATTACCGGGTAATTTCGATATAAAAAATGAATTTAAAGTTTTTTTAATTGTTTAAATGGAAAAAATGACCATATAGTATGTTATCCTAATGAACTGGACTGTTCTGTTTCTTGTATTCTTTATGTATAAAATTTGTATACTTTTTGTATGTATCCTTGATGTATAAAGATATTGAATTTTGATATCTAGCTCGAAAGAAAGCTACTCTTGAAATTTAAGGTGATTTGAGAGTTCTTAATATTCTTTGTATGTTCTTGAGGAAGAAGAAACAAAAAAAAAAGTACATTTCATCTAAAACTCCAATTGAAAAATGTTTAAAAGTTGTTTGGACTTTGGGGTCTCATTAAGGTAAAAAAAAATGGTATTGCAAAATCAGAATTAAAAAGCAATGACATGGATAAAAAAAAATTCAAATAAAGTGGCATAAATGAGTCAAATTCAACGGATAACATAAATGAGTCTTTTCTCAAAGTTTAATGATATATTTGAGTCTTTATCCTTGATTTTAGATATGAATAATTTATCTCTTAATCAATTACCAAATATGATATAACTTTTACGAAATTTAATACATGCCTAACTCACCTCCAAACCAACTATCAAATTACAACTCTTATAGCTAATGGTTAATTAATTACTCCCTCAAATCTATTGGCAAAATTTGATTAATTTGCTTCAAGTTTAAAAAAGATTTTAAAAATTTATATTATTAAACCTATCATAATATTTGTATGGCCATAAAACTTGGACTTGACATGTGCCATAACATTTTTTTTTGGCTGTGCAAAAAATAAAAAATTAAGTTAATTATTTTTTAAAGGAAAAATGCACAAATACCCTCTTAGACTATGACCGAAATTTCAGAGACACACTTTAACTATTCTACGGTCTTATTACCCCCCTAAACTTATTTATTTTGTAATTTTGTGCACCTTTTTGACTTACATGGCATCCAAATATCTCTTACGCGCCTCAATTGCGTGGAGTCACGGATTGTGCCACGTAAGACAAAAGGCGTATAAAATTACAAAAAAAATAAGTTTAGGGAGGGTAATAGGACCTTAGTTTAGTTAAGGTTTGTCTATTAGATTTTGGTCATAGTCTAGAGGATACTTGTGTATTTTCCCTTTTTTAAATGACAAGTTGTCAATTATAGGCATAATAATGGTCCGTGATTTGATTAGGCTGAGAGAATCAAATTGGAAATTATGAAGATAAACTTATGAATATTAATTAGTAGGCTCGTGCCTTAGCTTAAGCAGAAAGAAGTGGATACTTAGTGGGCAATAATCATTAACATCAAACGAGTATATCTAATTATCTTATATAGTTTGTACTTAAATAACAACTACTATGCTGCACATTTGTTATACTCCATATTAAATTATAAAAACATGAATATTAAAATGCTAACCGTTGATGATGTGAAGTCAATAAGAATCTAAGGTTAACATTCAACTATCAATTTTATTGCACTTTGAAGTTTGAGTAGAAGCTACAAATCACCAACTTGTCAAAAGTTGTGCTCCATTTAAGTTAGGGTATTTTTTTCGTCTTAGAAATTTTTAGGAATCCTATATTTACATCATAAACACAATTTTTAATCAGTGTATACAGTGGCGGAGGCAAAATTTTCATCGAGGGGGTTCAAAAAGATAAGTAAGCATGATAATAGTATCCATAAAAGTGGAGCGGGTCAAATAAAAATGAGTCGAATCAGATATAAGCAATTAAAAAAATTCAACTCCACCTCAACCCAAACAATAAAATCGAGTAAGTATATGTTTCACATAACATTAAAATATAAGTACGAGAGAATATTTTTTAAACCTATAATTATGGATTTTATTAGTGTCATTGATGTATAAAAACGTTATTCAATTTTTGAAACTAACAAAGGAATAAATTTGAATCCGATCATATTGTAGCAATAAAATTTGTGTCGAGAAAATAATTATCAAGATTAAAAAATATCGCGACAACCATATTTATTTATAAAAATTAAATAATTACTCTTATTTATTTAATTTATTTATAAATATTAAATAATTACTCTTATTTATTTAATCTTATTTATAATTATCTTATTTATTAATCAAATATAAATTAAATGTTTGACTTATAATGAGTATGAGAGAATATATTTTTTTAATTTTAATTATGAAACTTAAAAAACATTGTAAGTTTTACTTAATTTTATAAAAATAGAACATAAATTTATTTTTAATATCTAATAAAATATTATAAATCCAATAGATTTTCAAACAAAACAAATTTTTATTTATTTAAAAATAAAAATAAAAATCAGTTGAAAATAGGATGAAAAATGTTGTTATGAGGAATCAAAACCGCAACCTAGGACTTGTAGCAAATTCTTGAACCCCTTTACCACTAAGCCAAGCCCTTTAACTTATGTTTAGGGGGTTCATCACTTAGTATATACATATAATTCAAAATTTTGATCCTATATATATCGTGTAATTTTTTCAACGATGGGGGTTCATCTTGGATCCATGTAGATCCGCCCCTGAGTGTATAGATATTATGATCAGAAGCTAAAAAACTTCTGTATATAATGTATTATTAACTTGCAATTAATAACTCTAGAAAAAACATTTAAAGCATATGATTAGATAACTCAATCAGATTGTTACATTACCATATAACTCAATCAGATAACTCAATCTATAATGTGAGGTTTTGAACACTCGTTAATAAAATGAAAGTTCAGATAACTAACCAAGTAACTTATTAAAATTTTTATCGTCCAACCGGAATTCATCCCAGAAAACGTACAAGCAATTCATAATTAATTAATACTATATATTATCGTTGAATATAATGCATATTACTTTAATAATTGAACAGGCACGATTTGTGCATATTAGAGCTGTCAATATGAGCTAGCACATCCCATTCGGGCTAACCCATACAAGCTTTGACATATTACGCGGCAAGCCGGACTAGCCCCTACAGGCTTGCCGGGCCAACCCACTTTTTTTTTTATAATTATTAAATTAAATTATAAATTATAATATTACATGATGTTAATGTTACTATTTGTTAATCAAATTCACAAATAAAATTATTTTTATGATATTTATTAAGTTTTTATTCAAGTAAAAGTATAAATATCTAAATAGAAATATTAACCTAATTTTTTTGAGTTTGAACTCACTTTAATTTTAAATTTTAATATTATATTATATTTTTTAATTAATTTTTATTTGCCAACGGGCCGATTTTACCTATATTTCTCAAACCCCACAAATCAATAGGCTTATTCAGGCCGGACTAAAAAGCTCTTTTCTTAAATTAGCTCCAAAAATCTTAGTCCAGCCCTATTAAATCCCGGATTACGCTAGGTCGACCTAACGGGCCTAGCCCATATTGACGACTCCATCTCCAGTGCATATCGTACAAATTTTTCGAATTAAACAGATCCTATATGCAACCATGTTTCGTCATTTAAACAAATGTAAGGGATAAACCAATTAAAAAGAAATAATTAACTCTTTTTAATTGTAGGGGAAACGACACTTTTAGTGCCTATGTTAAGGCTAATTTCTTATTTTAGTCCTTGTGTTATTTAACTTAGCATTATTAACCTTTAATTATATCAAGTGAGCGATTTTAATCTTTCAACTAACAGACCCAAAAAAATTAACAGACAGTTCACTGCTAAAAGGGGTAATTCGGATATTTTAAAGTAATTGCTTGAGAAAACAGAAAACTTTTTTTTTTAAAAAATCATTCGTTGCATAATTTATCGTTCGTCGGTGTGAGAGGGAGGGTTAATGCCTATCAAGTTGGTTTTTGAAATTGTAGCTCAAATCGACGGGCTTGTTCTTCTAGATAGAGATAGGAAAGCCTTAGTTTGTTCTTCAAATAGAGCGAATTAAAAAGGAAATATCGAACTACCCCTTTTAGCATTGAACTCTTTGTTAATTTTTTTTGAATCTGTAAGTTGAAGGACTAAAATCACTTACTTGATATAATTGAAGGTTAATAATGTTTAGTTAGATAACACGAGGACTAAAATAAGAATATAGTCTTAACACAGGGACTAAAAATGTCGTTTTCCCTTGATTGTATATTCTTTGTTATACAATGACAACGTGTTTCTACGTGGTAGTATTTCATAAAATAAATTGAATAACAAAAAAGAAGACCTACATAATTACTCCTTTTAAAAAGATATTTATTAAAATTATATTTTACTAAATTAAGGCCAAATACATAGACAAATCCCTAAACTTGTTGGATTTTCCCCCTAAGGTACCTCAACTATGCTATTTTCCTATTGAATCATTGAACCATCCATAATTTGTTCCTTTTAAACAAACATTGTTGGATGATGTGGAATCAGATTTTGTGAGGGATATTGATAGAGGATACATATGTTGTTCCAGGACTCATTAGTCCAATTGATAGTGAAAATATTTGAGAATAATTGTTTTTTATTTCAAGTCATTTGAACACATTAGAAAATAAATGAGATTCACACAGTTTGTCTTCATTCTTTCAATCAAAATCATTACAATACGAACACAATTGAAGACATTTACAATAGAAAAGCCAATCAAAATCAATCAACAGTGTTTAAAAGAAACATTCAATAGGAAAATGACGTAGTTGAGGTACCTGAGGGAAAAAACACAACAAGTTCAGGGATCTGTTTATGAGTTCGGCCCTAAATTAATGAGAGAAATGGTATAGGAATGAATAATCATTGGGCTGAAGTGCAAACCAATACTAGTTGTAACAAACAAATTTCAACTTTTAATAATGATTTTTTTTATTCAATTAGCACGACAAGAAAATCTCAAATATTTCTTCAACCATGTAATGCCAATTAGTGGGCATGCACTCACAAATATCATTTCTCATTTTCCTTGTAGGAGCCAGAAAATTGCCTGATTTTGTGGAGCAAAATAATGTCGATAACGGCCATTATGTATGCAAGTTGTTAAAAATACTTACTTAAATATATTTCTGACCAATTTTTATTTTTTTTAAAAAAGTTTGTCTAATATAAATATTTTTTGTCTTCATTGAATATTTAACGAATTTTAATTAGGAATGGACATGATATAGTAGATATCGAATCAAGTAATCAATATTTGATTAGTACTCTATCTTGATTGAAATGTCGTTTTATGTAGTTAATTAATGAAGGGAATTTCTTATACTTTTTTTTGAATATCTCTATATTTATTAATAACAACTTACCAAAAAGAAGAATGCAAGAAGGTTATATTCTTCAGATTCTACTATAAATCAAGTAGGGATGTACATGACCGAATTAATTTTAATTTTTTAAATATCAAATTAAATTATTTGTGTCAAATTTTTGAATTTATAAATCAAACCAAACTAATAAAACTTATGTTTGTTTTGGGTTTTTCAACTTGAGGTTTTTTCGGATTGGTTCGTGTTTTCAAATATCAAACCAAACTATTTGTGTTGAATTTTTTATTTATAAATCAAACCAAACTATTAAACCTTTTTTTTTTGGAAGTGTTTCTTACGAAAATAACACAAAATATGAGATGAGTGATGACACTTAAGTATTCACCCAAAAATATTAATGAAATCGTATAAAATAAATGTTGCAAATTAATAGTCATAATGAAAATTGAAAATGACCATAATTTAAAAGTACTAAATCATGCTAAAATAAGTCTAATAAGTATCAATTACACGATTAAACATTAAAGAAAAAATTAAAACTAGGTTATGTATTTTAAATGTCTAAACCAATGTAAAACTAAAGAACAAATATTCAACATTATTGTCATTCTAATTAGTGTTGAATTAATTTTTTGTTAGCATTAGTATTGATTTGATTTTAAATTGATTTTATTAGAGTTACTAATACGTATGAACTATTAAGTCTAAAAAAACTTTAAAAAATATCTTAATATATAAAACTTATGAAAAAATAAAAGAAATATTTGGAAGTAATATCTAAATACTTTTATGTATAAAATAAAATTTAAAAATTATATATAATGTAGGTTGATTTGGTCTCTAGTTGACTTTTTCTAGTTAAAATCAAACCAACCAGAGTATAGTCAGATTTTTTTCCAATACCAAACCTAGTCAAACAAAATCATTAGTCGGATTATTTTTCCAGTTTGACTCGACTTATGGTTCGGTTCAATTTTCGATTCGATTTTGTACACCCTAAAATCAGATAGTTATACTAAAAAATAAAAAATGTTAGTATGATATAATTGAGATTTTTTTTAAAAAAAAAGAAAAAATCAAAGTCATAATTATGTATTATATGAATAGATTTATATTTATATATAAGCCAAAGTGGAACAAATGTGGTTACCCACTACCAGTACCACATTTCTTGTTTAAAATATCCAAACCACACCGAATTAATTCGGTGCGGTAACAATATATGTGTTAGGGTTGTTCAAAAATGAACTGAAATCGATAATTTGAATCAATTTTTTTTTATTGATTTATCAGTATTGGGTTATTGGTTAAGCAATTCTGATAACAATTTTGATATTTTTGGTTATAAGGTTATCAGTTCTTAACGGTTTGAGGTTTTTTCTTAAAGGGCTAATCGATAACCCGATAGTAAATTAAATAATTATATTTATACCATTTTATATATAAAGTCATTGACTTAGAGTTCGGTTTCCTACTTTTATTTCTGGTTGTCTCAAACACTTGGTTGTTCTACAATATAAAAGTGTTTGTTTTTGAGCAAGATGTAACTTGCGAACTCATGTGCTTGGTTCATTTGGTTTGTCACCTTGTTTCTAAGTGATTTTTAATTTTTTTTTGTCAAATCTTAATGGCTAAATCGATAACGATCAAAAACCGATAAACCAATAACTAATAAGTCAATGTATTAATGGTTCTATAACAGTTTATCATCTCTACAAACTGATAACCAATAAGCCAAACCGATAAACTTCAAAATCGAACCGAACCGACAGATGTACAGTCCTAGTTTACTTGTACACATTCAAAGTTGGAGGACATAGATTACAGTTGTAACCAAGTACTCTCTCCGTTTAAAAAAAATGACCTCCTTTCTTTTTTAGTATGTTTCAAAAAGAATGACCTCTTTCTTTTTTTGGTAACAACTTTCCACGTGGCATGTTTAAGGCCACAAGATCAAAGAGCAATTTTGTGCATTTGACCTAACTTTAATTTATGACCACAAGATTCAAAAATCTTCTTTATACTCTTAAATTCCGTGCCAAGTCAAACTAGGTCATTCTTTGTGAAACGGAGGGAATAAAAGAATTATATGTATTATTATGTCAATATAATAGTAGGGATTATTTTTGCTCTCTTGATTAGGAGTTGGTATATATAAATTCATTCTCAACCTTTCTCTACACATTATACAAACCAAAGTTTGAAAGTGCATTTTCAGTCCAACAAAAATGGTTACTCCAAAGTCACACATTGTGTCCATGTCCAAGAAGATTATTAAGCCTTCTTCTCCCACTCCATCTTCACTTAGGCATCACAATCTCTCTTTCTTGGATCAAATTAATAGTCCTTTACATAATCCACTAGCTTTCTTCTTTCCTAAACCCGAAAACTCATCGTATGACATAAACCACATATCCACACTTCTTCAAAATTCCCTCGCAAATCTATTAACCTCCTATTATCCATTTGCTGGAACTTATAACGATAACATCTTTATTGATTGTAACGATGTAGGAGCTGAGTTTTTTGATGTTCAACTCGATATCCCCATCTCTGAAATTCTCGACCATCCTTATTACAATGATGATATAAATTTAGTTTATCCACAAGGATGTCCTTGGAACACATATGACGGAACTTTGGTAGTCGCTCAGCTAACACATTTTGATTGCGGTGGAATAGCAGTCAGTGTATGCATCTCACATAAGGTCGCGGATGCATATAGTGTAATCAAATTCATTACTGATTGGTCTAATTTAACTCGTTATTCGAGTCATGCAAAACCGTCTGTTCTGTTTGATGGAACTTCTTTTTTCCCACCAGTTACTGATACTTCAACTTTACCTGATTTTGATGCTGGAAATGACAGAAATTGTGTGACTAGAATGTTTCATTTCTCGTCGTCTGGATTAGACAAGCTAAAAACCATAGCTGCTGCAGAATCAGGCGTTGAAAATCCGTCTCGTGTTGAAGTTGCTACAGCACTTATACATAAACATGCCATGATTGCTTCAGGTTCATTTAAACCATCTTTACTCTGCCACATCATGGGTCTTCGCCCACCGTTGCCTTTAAACAGCATCGGAAATGCTTGTAGTTTCTTTGTTACGTCAACACAAACAGAAGATGAAATGGAACTGTCTAATTCAGTAGCTGTACTAAGAAAATCTAAGGATCAACTTCGTGAAAAATTGAAAAATGCGACTCAAAGTGACATATTTTTTAAAGTAGTTGAAATAACAAAACAGGGTGCAGAGTTAGTGGAAAGGGTAAACAAGGCGGATGTGTATAAGTGTAGCAGTTTGTGTAATTTCGGACTATACGATATGGATTTTGGATGGGGGAAGACGATAAGAGTGAGCTCGGTGAGTCGCGGAGTAAAGAATCAGATATTTTTCATGGATAGCCCAACAGGAAATGGGATGGATGTACTCATAACTTTGGATGAAAAAGAGATGGAAATATTTCAAAGTGACAAAGTCATCCTTGAATATGCTTCTCCAGTTGTGAAAATGTAGTTGAGTACGTGTTCAATTCTATTTTAATTCTGTTGTCTTTCTTTTTCCTAAAAGTTCATCAAGTTTGGTTGATTATTTGACATGTACTACTTCATGTATGTGATTTCTCATAACAATTTCAACTCATATTTATAAAAGCAATTCACATTTATTCATTATGAAATAATGTTATAGTTGCAATATAATTTGCTACAAGGAACATTTTTGAATTTTCATTTGGTTCGGAGACAATAACCAGAATTCTCATATTTTCCTCCCCATATGTATTCTTCTTCATTTATAGGAATTTGAAGTTCCAAGTCATGTTCATCGAATGGATTGAAGATTAAGTCGAGTTGCTCATCGTGCACTTTGTCAAGAGTTGAAGGGTTCCACTGAAAATGAAGAAAGAAAATATTTTTATGTAAATGCATCAACTACTTATTATCAGTATTGAAAAAAGTTTTATTTTTAATTGAATAAATAAACGATCGACTTTATAGTTATTCTAAATTCTTGATTGGTTAATAAATCTGTCTACCAACACTTGAAGGAACAAAGGAGCATACCTTTGGAGACTTATCCTTGTCAATGATGGCAGCCCTTATTCCCTTAAAAATAAATTAAAGAATTTTAAATGAGAAATCACAAATCAAATGTACCTCTTCGTGAATATGTTTGCTTAAAAATAAATTACCTCATAGAAATCATGAGATATTATGGTTCGTAATGTGTTTATTGTAATCCTAAATTCCCTCCTCAAACATTCAGATAGAGTTTGTATCCTCCCTTCTCGTATCTGGAAAAATAATACTCTATTGAGAAAAAAGTAAGATCCTTTTATCTCTTTTGCAGGTCAATAGATATATATGCCTATTTTTTTGTTCTAGTTACCGATCTCAGTGTTATTTTCAATCCAATTGGAGATGCTTTCTTTATACTTTTAAGCACTGGCATAATCCAATCATTTCCTTTTTTGCCTGCTTCAGCTTCCTGAAAATTAAAGTTGTATCAATTATATGAAATTCCATTTCATATATAATAGTATAATCTATTCTTACAAATGAATCCATGATCTCCTCCACTGTTTCCTTGGAGAAACAATCATCGATTATGGACAACCTACAATTGATTTATACATGAAAAATGCATTAATATCTCACAAGAACAATTTGAAATCATAATTTTACGATACATTACTTGCTCAAGACACTTCTTTCATCTATTTGAACATTAGTAGAGAATTCATCGATGAGAGATCTAATAGCATCCTCTTGATCACCGTTGTTTATGCTCAGTAACCTCTTCTTTAACTGAAATAATTTGTGTGAAGGTACAAAATGAGTTGCTAATCCAGCAGCAACCACTTCTTTACCCTTCAATTTCGCTCCTGTTAAGCCCAAATATTCGCCTACATACATTTAACAACATCATACACCTATTCAAAATTTAAAAATACATGTTTCATCTTACTTACCAAGTCGACCTGGAAGGCGTGAGAGTATGTATGATAAGCCACAGTCTGGGTGATATCCTAGGTTTGCTTCGGGAGTGGAACAAAACTACAATTATATTGTACTCAATCAATTACAATAAAGTTAAGATTTATTCTCTCTAGTACATCATTATTGAAATTTTGAGCTCTTTTTCGATAACAGGTACTAACTACTTTCTCAGTGACGACAGAGAACTTCATTGGAGCCATGAAGCCTACACCTCCACCCACTGATAATCCATGGACAAGAGCGATATGCGGTTTCTTGTAAGTATGAATGTGATAGCAAAGCCAATAAATTCTATAAACATCTTCAAGACAAAAATCCCCTTCAAAGACGATACATTTACTCATGAGTAAAAAATGAAATAGTAAACAAGTAAAAATGAACCAAATGAGTATATATATATATATATATATATATATATATATATATATATATATATATATATATATAATAATAATAAAATAGTTACTTGTGTTTCGTCCATCATATATCCTTTGCAAGTCCCCACCAGCAGAGAATATACGGCCAGCTCCCTATTTGCAAATCGATTGAAATTGTTAACAATTAAAGAAAAAAACTTATCCGCATCGGGTGTTTACACCCAATTGATGTAATTATGTGATTTAATGAAGTAAAATACATGTTAATTAATTAAGATTAAGTAAAATGAACTATTAAGTTAAACACATGGCATGCATGTATTGGATTGATGTACACACCCGATGCGGGTAAGTTTTACCAACCTAACAATCAGGGGAATTAACTGAGCAAAAAATTAAAACAGATGCTACTTAATTACCTTGAAGATTACAAATTCAGCATTATCATCTTTCTCATATTTCTCCAATTTCTGAGCAAGCATTAGTGCCTAATGAAAAAAATTTTATAATTAAATGAACATTTAATTATAAAATTTTAACAATTAATGTGTTTTTCATACCACTTTGCCTGATATAACATTTAAATGTTTAGGCCGATTTAAGGTGAGCATTCTGGCGCGACCAATTTCCTCAGCAATAACAACCTGACAAACAGACACACAAAAAAAATAGCTCCATTTTAAGCCTTAGTTTGAACATAATTAAGTAAATAACAGTATGTTCTCTTTGTTTCTTTAATTACTTCTGGAGGCATCGAAGACATTATGATAGAACTCGGAAGATATGTTAATCCCATAAAAATAGAGTGATGGAATCTTGTAAACAATAATTCTTAAAGGATACAATAGACTTAAAATCAATTAAAAGTTTTTAGTACTAAATTCTTAGTGGGAAGTGTTTCAACCTTAAATGAATACTTTTTATGCTATACAAACCTAGATTAATCGGTCAGTAGATTGTAGATACCAATTTGTTAAATCAACAAAAATAAAAAAATTCGGGCATAACTAAAAATCAGGCACAACTGATAACTAAAAGTCGGGCACAATTCTTTTAGTGATCACATTTATTTTCAAGGATATTGTTGATGTAAAGTTTCTTCACATGAATGTAACTCTATTAGTTCCCTTTTACATGTCACGTTTTGATTAATCTTTAAAGTTAAATTGAATTATTAATTTAACATCTCAAAGTTAATATTTAAATGTTTTATGTTATACAATCAATTGCTTATGAGTATCATGTTTATCTTGGGTTAGTATGTTAAAAGTGATTTTTCTTTTCATGATATATCACTTGATGTTGCTGGTGACCATTTAAATTTGCTAGGGTAATTTTATTTGTTAAAGAATCAATTAACACGTTGTGAAATCAATATTTTGGTTTAGATTTTAAATGAGATCTAAAAGTTTGGCATGAATAACAAACTATTGGCGGTGATGGGCTATTAATTGGAGTAATTAAGTGAAAACAAACTTAATTAGGTCTAGATATAGTTAAAGGCCTAATCTAAATCTATATTTGTATAAATAAAAAACTACATAAATTAGATATACATTCATACCATATCTAACAATCTCTCTCTCTCTATATATATATATAAAGACAAACATATTTTACTAACAGCTTAAGTTTGTTAGTATTCTACTAACAAATTACCAACATATTTCTAACCGAATAATATTTTAAAACTTAACAACGAAATTCTAACAGATTACCAACATAAATGTTACTAACTAAGTATTTTAGTTGGTAAATACGGGGGGGGAAATGGCGCCAAATTTAGCAACCTTCTATCAATGGATTACCAACAGAAATATTACTAACGCACACCTTTTGTTGGTAATATTACCAACGAAGTACATATTGGTTGGTAAATATGACAAAAAATTGTTTATATAATTTATTAACATATTACCAATGAATTACTAACCAAACATTTAACAACGACAAGATTGTGTTTCTAAATTTATCAACCAAATATAAATGTGTTGGTAAATTAGTAATGACATGTAATTTGTTGGTAAACTTGCCAATCAATATCAAATTAGTTGGAAATTTTGCCGATGAATAAGGATTGCAGTTAGTAAATTACTAACATCATTAAAATAGTTGGTAATATATCAATCGATCACTAATCCATTGCTAAAATTTACCAACATATTAATTATTAGTTGGTAATATTACATATGAATGTTCAGTTGAATAGTAACTATTACCAACTCTGAAAAATTTATTGGTAAATTATTAATTACTAACTTATATTTTAATAGTTGGTAAATTACCAATTGAAATTATTTTTTTTGGTAAATCAGCATCTAATGTTGAGGCTTTCATATTTAATTTGTGTCATTAGGCGTTTTAACTTTTAACTAAAATTTGACTTTGTTGAATATTTTTGGTAAACGTGCTCAGATTAGAACTCCGTCAGTGTCATTAGCTTCGAAAGGTCATTTTTTATCTAACGGAAAGGTTGGTTCATGTTTTGAGGCTTTCATTTTTGTTTGTGCCGTTATGTTTTTAAATTTTATGTTTAGGCTAAAATTAGACTTTGGTCAATATTTTTGTGAACGTGCTCAGATGAGAATTTCGTTAGCGTAATTAACTCCAAAGGTCATTTTTTATCTAGTAGGATGGTTGGTTTGAGTTTTGAGGCTTTCATTTTTACCGTGTGCCGTTAGGTGTTTAACATATAAAGTTTGGCAAAAATTTAACTTAGTCAATATATTTGATAACATACCTAGATAAGACAGTTAGATGCAAAACATCATTTTTGATGTAATAAGATAGAGGGTACGGATTTGAGGCTTCCCTTTTTAGTTTATGTCATTAGGCATTTTAGTTTTTAAGTTTTGGCCAATATTTCACTTTAACCAATATTTTTGGTAATCGTGCTCGAATTGAAATTTTGTCACCGCAGTTAGCCATATAAGTTCAGTTTTTATCTCATAGAATGGTTGATTCAGGATTTGAAACTTATTTTCAGTTTGTGTCGTTAAGCGTTTTAACTTTTGACTTTTGACTAAAATTTGAATTAGGTCATTTTTTTTTGGAAAACATGCTCAAATTTGAATTTCGTCAGCGCGGTTAGCTATGGAAGATCATTTTTCGCTTTATAGGATTGCTGGTTTGGATTTTGAGGTTTTCATATTCAGTTTGTACTGTTAGGCGATTTAACTTTTAACTTTTGGCAAAAATTTAATTTTGTTTAGAATTTTTTGTATATGTGCTGCGATATTAGCTTCGAAAGGTCATTTTTATATCTAACAAGATGGTTGTTTCAGGTTTTGAGACTTCCATTTCAGTTTGTGTAGTTAGACGTTTTAACTTTTGGCCAATATTTATACTTGGTCAATATTTTTTGTAAACGTGCTCGAATTAAATTTTTTGATATAATGATATGTGTCATATTGAGATTAATTTAACTTGTTATCATAGATTTTGCATTGTTTCATTCATATATGATTTATAAAATTGATTAATAGTTTTGGATTTATATTCGTGTTCTTAGATTTTTAAATGCAATAAATTAATAAATATTTTACTATTGAATAGTTATTCAATTAATAGTATTTTGAACATATTGTCAATCAATTACGAAGCTAACATGGAACTTGAATGATATATTACCAATAAACTAACAATCAATTAGTAAATTTATTAGAAAAATAAATAATCATACTAAAGTATTTTAAATTTATTACAAACAAGGGTTGTGGTATAATGGTAAGTACTCCTGTATGTTTAACCAAGAGGTCTTAGGTTCGATTCCTGTTGGGTACATAATCATCTTTGTTAGGGAGTGTTTTACCATCCAATGCGGGACTTTCCGATGTGAATCAAGATTTAGTCGGGCTCCAATGTGGGTACCGAACACCGGATGGAAAACCAAAATAAAATTAAAACAAAAGTATTTAAAATTTATTGGAAATTAGCAACAAAAAATTTTTGTTACTAAAATTACCAATGTATGAATTGAAAAATGAAGAAAATAATTTACTAACTCCTTTTCAATTCGTTTGTAAAGGTACTAACGATATACTGACGAAAAATAAGTTGATAAATTTACCAACGGAAATTTCAGGACCACATTTCAAAATTTTGTAACAACATCTTTGGGTGTTTACCAACTGATTTTTGGTTGGTAAGTTTACCTATAAATTATAATTCGTTGGTAATATTTAACGACGAGCTTTTTAGCAACGGATTAATATAAGTTGGCATTTGATTGGTAACTTAATTTGCCAACCGATTTGATCAACTTACCAACGAATTTTTTTGTTAGTAATTAAGGTTCCTTTTGCAGTTAAGAGTTCATGTATATCTGATAAAGTGCATGCATTTGAGTTAATATATATTACTTGATACATAGTATATAAAAGAGAAAATGGCCAAAAGTCACCCCAATCTATAGCCGGATTTCCAACTACACACTTATACTTTACGGGGGTCCTATCACCCCCTTGAATTTTATAAAACTGAAATAGTTACACCCTTGAAAATCCACAACCACATCTGTATTGATATGTTAATTCGCGTTCGACACGTGGATTTTTTTTTTCTTTTCAATTTTCTTATAATTCCTTTCCCTTTTTCCTATACTCTTCCAATTTCTTTAAATCCTAAACCAATTTCTTTCCCAATTCCTTCAAATTTCTAAAGTAACTTCACCATTACTTTAAACACCAAAGTCCATCAAAATTGGATTATGAGGAACAAGAGAGAGATGGGAGGAGGTGTGGGAGGGTTTTTGTTGGTGTTTTGAGTTTCGCCGGAGGCGATGACAATGGTGGCGTTTCGCCGGAGGCAGCAGTGGCATTTTGTCGGAGGCAGCAATGGCATTTCGTGGAAGGCAATGACAATGGTGACGTTTCGTCGGAGACAGCGACAATAGTGACGTTTCGTTAGAGGAAGCAACAATGGTAGCTTTTCACTGGAAGAAAACTAGCCTCATTTGTCACAGTTGTTGATATACGAATCTCCAAATAATATACATCTCTTTTGATGGAACTTTTTCTGCTTATGAGAAGAGAAGTACTATTTTATATTGAATTGCATCTTCTGATTTAAGTATTTTGCTTCTTTGAGCAAGATAGGCGAAACAATTTTGACCGGTAAAACGTTTAGTGTGCCAAGTGACATCTTGGTGTATCTGTAATCTGACTTAGTTTTTATTGAACTCAAGGCTATATTACAGAAGAAGAAATGACCTCAAGATTCTCTGAATAATATGGACTTTCTGATTAATTAAGTCCTTAACAATGCACTTACCTAATTTAGGAAAACTAAAAAAAGTGAGGGGAGCGAAATAGAGAGGAAGAACAAGTGCAAATTCCCTCCAGAAAATGAGGAAGAAACTTGTAATTGGTTGCTTGAGATTTGAGATTGATAATTAAAGGATCTATAAAATAAAATAAAAATCTTATTTGAGAGTTCAATTGGGTTTGATGTAAACCTAAATTGATTCCCCCCACCCCCCCACCCCCCCACCCCCACCCCAAATATGATCCAAATCTCATTTTAGGTGATATAAATAGATCTCATTTTACTTTTAATTGATTTGAATGGTTTATAAAAATTTCTTACATGAGATTTTAAAAGCTTGTGTGAAATCAACCATGGTGAATCTGGTGAAGGTGGTGGCAATGATGGTTTAGAGATGGTGAATGGTGGAGGAATTTGATCTTTATTGCTATGGAGAAGAAGACAATAAATTAAAAAATATATATATTCTTAAAAATAGATATTAAAAATAAAGTTTTAATATTAAATTTTTGTGCTCACTCTCTCAAAGAGAATGAGATACACTCACTTTGCCAGCTAAGCGTTCACGGAGGTAATAATTTCAGTTTTATAAAATTCAGAGGGTTGATAGGAACCCCGTAAAGTATGAGTGTGTAGTTGGAAATCCGGCTATAGATTGGGGGAGCTTTTGGCCATTTTCTCTATATAAATTGAAGTTTAATTTGAGGTTGATAACTAAATTTTCTTTTTGACATTCGTTATATTTTTCACTGTTTAAGCATCCTCATTTTTAATATTATTATAAAGTTTATTATAATAAAATGGTGATGATCATAATTCATAGCATATATAGTTTTCACTAGCTTTTATTTGCTTCATGCTTGTTACTCAAGGGATTTGTAACGTTATTAGGTTTGGTAAGGTAAAACCTTCTTGGAAAAGAACAGAAAACAATATATTTTGTTGAAGTATTTAATTTTATTCACAATCTGATATATATACAACTTGATACAAATCAATCCAACAGTCTAGCTTTAGGTAAGAAATTGTGATCCCCAATCAATGGGATTTGATCTACTAATATGAAAACTTAATATATAAGAATATATGTACAAGATATGTATTTCTGAACACTCCCCTCAAGTTGGAGAGTGAATATCATGATGAATTCCCAACTTGTTGCGCAATGTTACAAATTGATATTTTTCGAAAGCCTTTGTAAAGATGTTTGCTAATTGCAAATGTGTAGGAACATATGAAGGACTTATCAGTTTTGCTTGTAACTTTTCTCGAACTATGTGACCGTCTATTTCAATATGTTTTTTCGCTCATGAAAGACTGTATTCGTTGCAATATGTAAGGCAGCTTGATTGTCACAAAATAGTTTTGCAGGAGTCACATTTGAGATCCTTGAGTCTTGAAGTATATAGCTTAACCATGTAAGTTCTAAACAAGTGTTCGTCGTAGCTCGATACTCCGCCTCTGATGATCTAAAACAACTAATTGTTTCTTTGATCTCCATAAGATAAGTGAATTTCCAAGATAAATACAGTATCCTGTGACAGACCTTCTTGTGGCTTGGCAACTACCCCAATCTGAATCACCAAAGGCCTTTAATATAAGATAATTGTTTGTGAAAGGAAATAACAAATCTTGACCAGGAGTACCCTTGATATATTTGAGAATACGCACATCAGCATCTAAATGAGGTTTTTTAGGCTTTTGCATAAATTGGTCAAGTATCCGAACAGAATAGATAATGTCAGGTCTTGTGACAGTGATATAAATCAATCTACCAACTAGTCTATAGTATTTTGTTGGATCATTCAATACAATTCCATCTCTAGAAGTTAGCTTCAAATTTTGTTCCAATGGAAACTTTTCAGGCCTTGCTCCTAAGATTCTTGAATCTTGCAAAATGTCTATTGCATATTTTCTGTGATACATAAAGATGCCCTTCTTTGAACGAGAAAACTCAATACCTAAAAATACTTCAACTCTTCAACATCTTTAATGCGGATGCGTTTGAGAAAAAACCTTTTGATGCGTTCAAATTTCTTGAAGATCATTTCCTGTGAGAAGGATGTCATCAACATAGATAAGTATTGTTGTGAATGATGAACCTTTCGCCTTAATGAAAAGGGAATAATCTGACTTTGATAAAATTTAATTAATTGGATGATTAGGAGTATATGAAGAAAGTGGAAAAGGTATTTAGTGTTAGCGTTTTGAGATTTGGGGACAAGGTTTGGGGTTATTAATTACTTGTTGATTAATTTTGATTTACTAATGATTACTAAGGAATTAAATAGTGCAATATGCAGGTAACAAAGTGATGAGGATTTATACTATTATATATACGAGTGGCATTAGAATTTAAGGTGGATGTTAACAAGTTAATGGGTCACGGTGAATATTCAATAATTAAAAATATAGGTTTGACTTAGAGCAAAAAGTTATGCCTTTGTTTTGAGAGTGTTGCCACTGGGTTCGGCGGACTTAGAGCAAAAAAATATGCTTTTGTTTTGAGAGTGTTGCCACTGGGTTCGGCGGACTTAGAGCAAAAAATTATGCTTTTGTTTTGAGAGTGTTGTCACTGGGTTCGGCGACCAGTGGCTTTAATCCTTAACAATCTTTTAATCTTTGTTATTTATTGTGTTACTATATTATAATTTAAGTTGTGAAAATTTTGAGATAGAAAATTAAATATTAGGTGTATTATATTATATAAATTACATTAAAATCATGTTAAATTGAGGAATAAGATTTACCCTTGGGTCTAGACTAGGCATATAGTAGCATGGGTGTTTATATACTTGTTAATTTATAAGTTATATATATACTTGATAGATTGAGAAGTTTCAGAGGCATTGAGGAAAGGAAAAGTGTTGAAAAAGTAGCGTCTTGACTTCGGTTCTTCGGTGGAGGTAGGTTATGGTTTATGCTATTTGATAGTAAACTCTTAATAGTGATTGATATGCATTGAATGATATTGTGAAGTTTTCAATGTACTTGATTGTGTGGTTGTGTGTTTTGTGATTGATCTGAAATCCTGAGATTGTGAAATTTATATTCTTGAACCCTCTTTATCGAAGTGATGCCTTGAATGAGAAAGACTTGATGAAATATTATCAATTAATTGAAAGTGGTGATAATAAATGATAAATTAATAGTATAATTAGATCGGAGTGTCACGTTTCGACACGGTATTCTTGGATCAGAATGTCATGTTTTGACACGATATAATTGGATCGGAGTGTCATATTCCGACACGGTATTCTTGGATCGGAGTGTCATGTTCCGACACAGTATTCTTGGATCGGAGTGTCACGTTCCGACATGGTATTCTTGGATCGGAGTGTCACGTTCCGACACGATATTTTTGAATCAGAGTGTCACATCCTGACACTGTATAATTGGATCGGAGTGTCACGTTACGACACGATAATATTAAAGGAAAAACATATTGAATTAACGGAATGATCTCAAGCTCAAAGAACTCAATTCCCAAATTGGTTTGGTTGGAGGCATGAGTCCTCATGGATGATCTTAATATTGTTGACTTATTTTATACTTACTTTAGTGTTGTTGACACTGGTTCATATTGTTTGTTGCTTATCACCTGTTAAGTGCTATAGTTGAGTTCATATTATTATTCATTGTATATTAGTTTCTATTTTGGGTTGACCGATGATACCTACTCAGTACATGTTGCCCCGTACTGAGCCCTACTTGTGTTTTTCTTTGTTTTACTTTTATGGAATGCAACGAGTGTAGCAGTGACTTCGAATTGCCCTCAGCTCTAGCCAGTCTCAAGCACATCAGGTCTCAGGGTGAGCGATTCATTCTAGCTCGTGTTGGATTCTCTCGTCATGACATGATGTCCTTAGATTTCAGACATACACAATTTATTTACTCATTTTGGTGTCTTTGGTACTCTTAGGCTTAGTATTTGAATATTAGATGTCCTTGATGTGATGACTTTCAGGTTTTGTGAAACGATATTTAATAAGATTTAAGCTTCCGCATTATGTTTTTATTTTGTAAGTTGGGGTTGAATTTGTTGGTTCTCCCACCTAGGAGATTAAGTGTGGGTGCCACTCATGACTCGATTTGGGTCGTGACATTCTTGATAGTCGATTCCCTCAATCTGAGTATATCCCTTTGCCACAAGACGAGCCTTATAACACTCAATCATTCCATCTGATTTTTATTTTATTTAATAAACCCATTTGCATCCAATGGGTTTCTGACCAAGAAGGAGTGGAACTAAGCTCCAAGACTTATTTTTTTAACGCTTCTAATTCAGCATTCATGGCTTGTCACCAATGTAGATCAAGAACAACACGAGCATATGATGAAGGTTCTGTGTGACCTGTAATGTCAGCTAGGAAAATGCAATGTGCTGAAGATATGCGAGATAAGAAAGATAATGAGAAATAGAATATTGAGTACCTGATGTTGGACTTAGCACAACGATATGCTTGAGCTAACAATATGTAGTCTTTATGCCATTCAGGAGTTTTCTTTAGACGAGAAGATTGTCTTAAAAGAGGAGATGAAGGAACCACAACCTTCGAAGTGACTGGAATAGTTTCAAGAGCTTTATGCGACGTTAGATTTTGAACAAGTTGGTTGGGATTGACAAGATTATCATCTGTTGTATTTTCAAATTGGGTGGGATTGCTGGAAATAATTTCATATTGGGTAGGATTACTAGAAAAAACATCTGATTAAGTAGGATTTCTAAAGACGTCCTCCATAATTCTGGGTTCATGAAATTCTACTTTTCGGATAGATTGAGGTTGAGGAGATGAGACATCTTTTATGACAGATGGTGGAGAGGACCAATTGTCAAAAATACTAAAAGAGGATTGAAATGATAATGAGGTCGAAGTTGATGTAATTGAACTAAACGAGAAGATAGTTTCAGAAAATTTGACATCACGACTTACAAAAAATTATTTGATTTCTAAATCGTAAAGCTTATAACCTTTTTGACCAGTAGGATAACCAACAAATTGGTAATTAGTTAATAATATAGACAACAAACCAAACACATTCACCCCAAAAAGTGATTGGCAAGTGAGCTTCAAAACGTAAAGCTCGTGCACCATTTAAAATATGACGATGTTTGCGTTCAACTATCCCGTTTTGTTGTGGAATGAAAACACAAGTTCGTTGGTATTCAATTCCATGAGAGTGAAAAAAAATTCATTGGTTCAAATTCTTTTCTATTGTCTGTCCTAATTTTCTTAATTGGAGCATGAAATTGGTTTTTAGTAAATGATATAAAGGAATGCAAAATATAAGAAGTTTCAAACTTGTATTACATAAGAAATAACCAAGTACATATTGTAAAATTATGTATGATAGTAAGAAAGAAACGAGCCCCTAAATCAGTAGGTATTCGATATGGACCCCAAACATCGCAATGTAATAAGTCAAATAGAGAACGAGTAGATATGTTACTCAATGAAAATGCAAGACGTGTCTGTTTAGCCAAAGGACAAACATCACAATTATGATCAAAGGAAACATTACGAGAAGGTAATAATGAAGCAATAATCTAAGGCGAAAATGTGATGGGTGTCCTAGACGCATGTGCTATAAATCTTTTGGTTGTGAAACTTGATGAAAAATTGGTGGTTTCTATATTGATGAAATGTAATAGAGACCAGTATGATGTTTACCCGAGCCAATCATTTTCCCCGTAGTCAAGTCCTGTAATACCAAAAAAGTGGGAAACATAAGGGCACAACAATTTAAGTCATTAGTGAGTTTGCTATAAGACAATAATTTTAATCGAAAAGAGAAAACATGTAAAACGTTTTTTAAGGTAATTTCTGAGCTAAAAGGTATTGTTCCAGTTGAATGAATTGATAATGGGGGCTCATTGAATAAATGGACAATGGGTATAGATGGATATTTTGTTTGAGTAAAGAATGTGGAATCAGAAGTAATGTGATCAGTTGCTCCGTTGTCCAAGATCCATGGTCTAGTGAATGCAGAATTAATTAAAACATTATTTAAAAGATATAAACCTGCTGCTTTTGCATAGGCGTCACTATTACCGACAGAACTATTATTTTGCGTGAACAAACTTATTGCATGAGCAATCTGTCGGAGTTGTTCTGCTGAAAATCCTTGTGAACCATTGGTATCTTGTGAGTTAATCTCATTCTTAGTTTGATGAGTGTGTCTATTACATTAGCAATATGAGAAGTATTACCTTGAGATCCGCGTTGTTGTCGATTATTTTGGCTTCCTGAGTTGTTGAGAGACCAAGTGCCATTTTTAAACTTACATCTATCCTCCTTATGACTTTTTCAATTGCATGCTTGCAATGAAATTTCAGAGTGCGGCAATTCTGAATTGCGTGTCTTTCTCGATTGCAATGCTCACAATGATTATCCTTGAATTTGTTGAAAAACTATTAGTACGCCTTTAAACTGCAACCGCATTAGGGAAATTTTCTATTGATTCCGACGTCATTTGTCTTTGTGTTTCCTCTTGAATAACAAGTGAATATGCTTGTCGTACATCAGGTAGGGGAGACATCATGAAAATATTAGATCAAACAACATTATAGATATCATTAAGAGCCATTAGAAATTGCATTACACGGTCTTCTTCAATTTGATCGGTGTGTGTGGTTAAATTTGATTGCGAGTGGGAAATGTTCGAAATGTATCTAACTCATCCCAAAGACCATTGAGTTTTTGAAATAGAAAGAGAAGTTTATGTTACCTTGTTAGAGTGAAGCCAATGATTTTTGAATATGATATATCGCTGGTGCATTCTTTTGAGAAAATTGATCTTTAAGATCTTATCATACTTGGTGAGCCGTCTTGGCATGGATGACTCCTTTAGCTAAATTTAATTCCACCGTGTAACACCCTAGAAATTTTTTGAGCTAAGACTTGAACCATCCTTCGTAGTGAGTAAGTTTTTGCCAAGAAATTTTAAATTTTCATTAGTGTTAAGGTCATGTCACTAGATGTATCACCTTGAGTTCTAAAAGAACTAAACTGGAAATAATAAAAATCTGAAATTTGGAGAGTTAAGCTAAGTATGAGTTTAGGGTCAACTTCAAACGACCATAACTCTTAGAACAAGATGAATTAGGTGTTCTAAAAGATACCTTAGGAAAGATATTTGAATTATCTTTCCAACGCCACCAAGTTTGTTAAATTTTGAGTTCAGATGATTGAGATATGATCTTTTGAGGTTAGCATGTTCAGTTAAGGAAAGTTAGCCGGAAATAGTGAGGGGTATTTTGGTTTTTTCCTTATCTAATCAGATTCAATTCGTTTTTAGTAATATTTTAGGGGTCTAATACTATTAGTTTCAGTTTTAAAATCCTATATATACGCCTAGGGTTTCAGTTGAGAGTTCAAGAAGAGAAAAGAAGATAAAAGAGGAGAGAAGAGGAGAGGATCAAGCGTTCGTCGATATTCTTCCGTCTTATTGCAGAATTTCATCGTTTTAATCCCTAAGAAGTATGTAAGCTTCCATTGTGTTGCATTCGTTCACCCACAAGCCAATCATGATTTATTCAGCGTAATTTTGTTCTTGAAATTTAAGGATTTAAGTTCTTGATGAGTTCTTGATTAGTGTTCTTGAAGTTTCATTAAGTTTTGATAAAAGATTCTACTTGGGTCAACTTTAAGCAACCATATCTCTCAGAATCTTAAGAATTATGTGAGCAATAACCTATCCATTTAAAGGTAATTAAATTTACTTTCCAACGCCACCAATTTCGCGTCAATCCAATTCTGAGTAAAAGTTATGACTAGTTTAGTAACCTATACAGTGTTTACGAATTAGCCGATCGGAAAATATTAAAAATAGTTATTTTTGTCTTTCTACCTCCAAGAAAACCATAAACAAATTTCTTGACTAATAAAAGGTTAATAAAAATCAAATTTTCGTGTTCACTAATGAAAAGCATAATCCTTGGTCATTGTAAGACCTCGAAATTTGACTTACTTATCTAGAGCCTAACATGTTGTTAATGGTGGTCTAAGGTCCTAATGTAGTCTATAATGTGGTTTAGAGGCAGTAGCTAAAGTATTAGGTGTGTTGGAAGTCAAACGTCAAGGGATGACTAAGATGTTCGATGACTAAGTCACCTAATTCCCTCATATGTGGTTCTATGTCTTTATGTGTGATTCATGAGGTTGTAAGGTCCTTAAATGAGTTATTATAGAATGTATAGGAACTGTGTTAAGTTTCGTGAAGTTTGGAGGTCGAACGTCCAAGAACGTTCATGAAGTTCGAAAGATATGCCTTGAATCGACCTTGTGTGTCTAGGCATGTTTTGTCGAGTTTTACGTGTTCATTTTGGATGAAATTTATGTGAGAGGTGCTAAACTCATAGACTATCATGTTTGGGTTGGAAACGTCCGGGAAATTATCCCCAAGGACCATCCAAGGGTCCTTGAGGAAGGACCCAAAACTGTTGGCATGTCAGTCCCAGGCATACCCCAAACGACGGAGCAGTCGATGGCTCCTAGGCCTGTTGACGCCCCGTCAAAGGGTGTCGTCGATGGGGACTTAACCATTGGAGGGAAAGGAGCTTTTTCAAGCTACTGTAACCACCGACGGTGGCCAGTGATGGCCCATCGTGGGGACGATGCCCCGTCGAGGGCAAGTCGTCAATGAAGACTGTCTCTGCGCACATGTTGCTGCCAACTTAGGGGTGAATTGGTAAATTCACCCCACTTCCAAATAAGAGTTTAGGCGGTTTATTAAGGGTATTTTGGGTATTGTAAATGAGTATATAAGTGTTAAACACTTAGAATAATTCATTATTCCAAAAACAAAACCCCAAAATCCCTTAGAAATCTCAAAGACTCCATTGAAGTCCAAAATCAAGGAAGAGCTTGGTGTGACGTTTTGAGTGGAGATTCTTCATCAAAGTGAAGAATTATCATCCTTGAGGTATGACTTTTGATCCTTGAAACTCGTTTCATCAAGGAGCCCAACTTTCAAAGATGTTTTCAAAGTTTTCAAAGAGGAATTGTCCAATTTCATGATTCTTCCATGGGTTCTTGCATTAAAGGTTTTCAAACGTCTATTATGGATTGTATTGATGTTGTATTGATTATTTTAACCTAAATTACCTATGAACCCATGAAATTGATGAATCTATGATTTTGACTAAATTATGGGTTACTTGATATTGACTTAATGTTGATGAATTCATGTATAGTTTCTTATGGGTTTTCTATTGATGTAAGAATTGTATTCAATTGTTGTAGAATTGATCTTATATTGTTTAATCTATATTGAATTGGTTTAGATTTTATTTATTTCTATAATTGTGTATTGAATTGATGTTCATGGCCATGGGTAAGGGCCTTATGATGTTAAATTGGGTGTTTGGTATTGTCTTGAAGAGGTGATGATAAAATGGTGGTACGCTGCCCTATTTCTTCTTATTCAATGTTAATTTTACTTCAATTATGTTATGATTGGTTTGGTCCACCTTTGGTGGTGGTGTTATGTGAATTGATGTGGCCTTGTCGGCGTTACTTTCTAGTGTATTGATGATCATGGCCTTGTCGGCACTACTTGAACTTATATGGCTATTTGTGTAGTTGATTTGGTGATGTATAATCATATCTACCTATGTGTGAAAGTACGTGTTAGACTATTGATACTATCTAGATGATCATGTTATGCTTTGACTATGTGTTAAGTGTGTAGTCTTAGAGTTGTACACGGTTGTCCTTAATTTGGCTATATGAGTCTAAAATGGTTAGGATGATAATGTTAAGGTAATGAATAGGTTGACTAAATAAGGTTAAGGGTCATTCCTAAGAGTCTAAAGAAAGATAGGCTATATGTGTTAAATGGAAGTATGTTGTGTCTTGTTTAGGTAGACTTGTGTTCCTTACTTGATGCTTATGTGAATATGTGATGTCTTGACTTAGGAACCTAATGGGTCTTAGTCTTGAATAAATGAATATAGGTGAGACCTTGCATGATGATACGAAGGCCATTTATGTGGAACCTTAAACCAAGTGGTAAGGTTATGAATGATGAAGTAGTTAGCCGTAATGGTATCCTTCATGTAATGAGTGATGGACTTAAGGTTGATTGGCTGGAATGACATCATATTATACCTTAGGAAATTCGCGATGAGCTTCTTGTCGCCATAGTGAGATAGCCCAAATGGACCTTGCTATGGTAGGGTAAATACAATTGGGTCATGAACATGATATGGGACCCATTTGTATGAACCTTAATGTGAATTGATCTATGAGAACTAAGGTTAGCACCGAGTGAGTATGGTAAAGGGAAGTAGTTATAGTTAAGAATGAGACTAGAATACAAAGAAGCCCTTCATATTCCTTAACCATGTGCCTACATGGGATCTTTATGTTCTACCATTGGCAAGCAGAACACCTCATCGAAGTAGGATAGAACTTCGGATTCCATGCTTTGCTACCATGGTCTATGTAGGTTATTGCCTATTCTCATCATATGGAATACCTATTAGCATTAGAGAAGTTTATGAGGTTTAGGTGATGGTATGGGACGCTACTTAGACATTGCACAATAGACTTTGATGGTGTTATTTGGAGTTCCTAGGTCTTGTCTAAGACCATTACTTGAATGTCCTTTATGTGATGTATGTCTTCTAAATGGACTAATGAACTAATGACTTATGTTAAAAAGTATGTAAATGAATAAGTACCTAATCTAAAGTAACTTAAGGACTACTTAGTTAAAGAGTGAAGAGGGCATATGTGATGATCTCTTCATGTCTTATCTTTGGAAGTCTTGAGTATGACTCCAGTTAGGGAAGATGTTTGGTGTTGTGGACATGATCTAAGCCTTAGGTAGTCTTAAGGACTATTTAGGTAATCTGTAAGAGGTCACTATGGACGTTATCTTCTTGATTTACTTAAGTAGGTCTTGTGATAGCCTTTGGAAAGAGAATGTCATATCATCTATGTGTTGGTGTGTTTAATGATAATGATTCTATTCTAGGGAGTCTATTGGATCTCTTGAGTGTGTATGTAAGAGATTGTATGGGTGGTTTCTTCACAACTCACTCAAGTGAGACTTGGAATCACCTTTGGTAGAAGAATCTTACCTTGATGTTTAAGATGTTTGTATCTGTGTATGTGTCTCATTACGAGTAATCTTAAGGGTCGTTTAGGCACATCTAGAGAGGGTGTATGGGTGGTCTCTCTTTGTGTGACTTAAGTGAATCTTAGGATGACTTTAGTGAGAAGATTATATGGTAGAAGATGTTAAAAAGGAAGGCTTGGACTTCACTGTATAGTGAAGTGAACTCACTGTAAAGTGAAATCTATATTTATGATTTCGGTTTTAATGTTTCCTTATGTGTTTCTATGTTGATAATTGATGTTATTATTAAAATATGATTTATAAAATGAAAAGATGCATATATTCAATAAAGTCCATTTTCATGATTTTTATGCATAATGTCATACTTAGTACATGTGGTTGTACTAATTCCATGCTTTTTTTTTTCTATCTATAGTTCTTAATAGGTGAAGAGATTTTGGGGAGAAGACTTGGACAAGGAGATCGTTCAAGAAGAGTTGAAGTATGTCCTCATTTGACTCGAGGGCATATATGTCATTTTATGTTTCTTTAATGAAACTTTGTAATAGACTATTAGTAGTATGTTTTAAATTCGTATGGTCCGTGTCCCAAGTATTATCGTGTCTTAAGATGATGATCGAGACTTAGTGTTTTCCTATTTCTACTTATATGAAAGAGTTTAAAGACTTCTATATTGTTTTTACGAAAAGTTTTAATTTCGCACTACTTGTCGTTATGTATATGTGATGAATGATACGAGAGGCTTGTATGAGACCTCCGAGAGGTCGAATACACCGGTTGCAATCCAAGATTGCACCCTAACTTCTAGGGTGTGGTTTCGGGATGTGACAGTCATAGAGATTTCAAGAAACTAATTTAAGAATCTCAAGAATGGTTTTCTTGACTGTTTACCTTCAAGTTAGGGTTTCAAGGCTTCTGATCAAGTTCTTCTTAAAGATTCTTAAAGATTCTTCAAGAATCTTATTCTTCTAGGTATGTAAGTCTATCATAGTGTTAGACTAGTTCGTCCTCACACCATATATCTACTTTCATATCAGTAAAAGAATAATTTAGGATTCTACCCCTAGATTTGAGTATTGTTGAGATAAGTTGATTTTGAGTTCTTGAGTTCTTGTTTCTTTTAAAAGTTCTATTCCTAATTATCAAATTTCTATATTGTTATGAGATCCTTCATATCATCAACCATAATTCTTGAATTCATAATTTACATTCAAGAGAGAGTTAAGAGTAGAGTTAAAGAAAATATTTGAGTTCAATTCTGAATCCTTGAGATCAACTACCAATTTGAACTAAGTTTTGAGGAAGTAAGTAAGGGAATGAGAAGAGTCGTATACATGAGTTCCATGTAGTATGTATACCTTCGATTCGAGTCGTTCATGCCCATAAATTCCGCATGGACTCCACAAATTGAGTATCTTTGAGAGGAGTAGCATCTGTAAGTTCTAAACCTTTGAGTAATAAGTTTCTAACACATTTGAGTTCATATTTCTAATCATGGAACTATAATATGTTACCTATGGAGTCCTTGAGATGAATTATTCATGCCCATAATTCTGCATGAACCCTATAAGTTGAACAATCTTGAGATGAGCAGTGTCTTTGAGTCCTTGAGTTGAGTAGTTCATGCTCATAATTCTACATGAACCTTCCAAGTTGAACATCATTAAATTATCCATAAACATGAGATCACAAACCTTGAATCCATAATCTAATTCAATAAAAGTTAAGATCAAAGTCAAGAGAAGTTAAGAGTTAAGCCTATAAATTAAGAGCAAGTCAAAGTAAAGTTTATAAAGTTTCCAAAAGTCTTTCACAAACGTTTTCACTTTGTTTTAAAGACTTAAAGATCAAGTTGAGTAAAGAGTAAAGATTGAAGTCATTTCTTCAAAGAACTCTATGTGGACTATGTATTCCCAAAGGGTTTAAAAATGTTTTCTCATGAGAAAAAAAAGAGAACATTGATTCCAAAAGAGAACTTTTAAGCTAAGTTTTGAGTAACTATCTCAAACAAAAGAAAGAAGTTGTTTTAAAAATATATGAGATAAGTATAATTTTGGGAGTAGTATTGAGCACCGATGTAACCATCATGGGTATCAAAGGGTCATACTTTTTAGATGATCACTTAAGTTAAGCTAGTGGATCAACTAAGTTAAGCGTTCTATATGATGACAAAGTATAAGACAGTTCTGGCAGCGTGGGCAAGACGTTGTATCACTACTTAGGCTCATAGTGGTGGTTGTCGGTTAGAGAAACTCTACAGTAGTAATTGCATGATTCCTCAAGGTGTTCTTCTTAGTATGAATGGGGGTATGAGACTTATTCATGCATTGGACAAGTAGACTTTGAGATGGAGTATGTCATGTCTTTTATGATATTATGATTATGAGTTGACATCATATTTTTAAACAACTTTTCTTTATGTTGCATTTGTTTTAAACTGCTTTATATAGAAATGAGTTAAGTTAAGTATAAGGAGTTGAATTTTTTCTAGTTGAGTACCTTAAGTTGAGTATCTTGAGTTGATATATGCTTCATTTAGTCAAGTATCATATCTTTGAAATTGAGTATATAATCTCTGAGTTGAGTATCTTTTCTTGAATAGTTTTGAGTATTCTCTTGAGTTGAGTAAGTTTGAAAAGAGGTAAGTATGTTTTCATTTTTATCAATTTCAAGCTTATTTTATGCTTTAGAATTCCCCTTACATGCTAGTATATTCCACGTATTGAGCCATTTGACCTGCATCTTCTCATGATGCAGACACAGGTATTCAGGATCATCAACAGGAGCTTCGTTGATACATACGAGAGTTTGAGTTAGCTATTGTGACCCTCCTTGCTTCCGGAGGATTTCATTTACTTTTCAGTTTAGTCAAGATGTCGTGGATCTTGTCCCGACTTTCATCTTTATCAGTTAGAGGCTTCATAGATAGTCAGTATAGTTTAGAAGTCTGTATAATTTATTTTATTAAATGTTTTAAAGACTTAAGTTGCCTATTATATGACAAGTTGAATACATTATTTTACTCAAAGTTTTTCATTTGACTTAAAGATTTGAATTTCAATTTCATGAATTTTGTTCAGTTTTTAAGCTTTTGTATGCTTAAGTTAGTCTTCCGCTTGTAGTCAGTCAGGATGAGGATTCACTTAGGGACCAACAATGGTCTTCGAGTGCCGGCCACGTTCAGGGTGTAGACTCAGGTCGTGACACACCGAGTGAGCAAGTCATTTTAAAATTATATTCTTGCATTGATTCCACAATGCATACTTTATTCTTGCATTGATTCCACAATGCATACTTTGTTGTCTTATCTATTTCCGAACGCCAGTTCAATTGATCCATCGGTAAACGATAGTTTGTTTTTGGCTGTGAGATCATGTATCATTGATTTGATCCAGGATGGATAATTGATTCCATTCAACTTGATTAGAACAAGAATGAGACTAGGATGATCTGAATGTTGAAGAAAATATGGATTTGATGAATTCATATTGTTATTCTTATTGCTAGTGTTTGGACTTTTGGATTGATCAAGCTCTAATACCATTTTGAAAAAGAAGAGAAAACAATATATTTTGCTGAAGTATTTTGATATCTATATACAGCTTGATGCAATCAATCTAGCCTAGCTTTAGGTAAGAAATCTGATCCCCAATTAATGGGATTTGATCTACTAATATGAAAACTAAATATACAAGAATATATGTGCAAGATATGTATTTCTCAACAAACCCGATCTACCTTGCATGAACTTTTCACGTTGGTTATTTTATTTTACTATTAATAAAAGACCGCTAAATACTCTATTCAGTGGTATTCCTATATAAATTTGTCAAAAATAAAAATCCTTTACGTCAAATAATTTTATTAGCTTTATTTTTGTGGGCTTTCGGTAGATATTTTGATTACTTAACTAGGTAATTTTTCCGCGCTTCGCTCAGTTATAATAATAATTGCATTGACTTTGCAATTAAATTTTTACATAATATCCATGAATTAAAAATAATGGAAAAATAGGTTCTTAAAAGATATTAGCAATATTCCAACATAAATTTGATTATTTGTCATTATCACATAACTCAAGAACTTCTAATGAATGAATTATTCACAAAATAATATATCATTGGTTCTTTATTATATATTAAGGAACATATAGAAGAAAATAAAAATATATATACAAAGGCATTTTGTAATATAAATAAACATTAAAGTTGCATAGATTATAAGTGAGAATTCTTGGAACTGAGTACAATAATTATTTTCTGCACAATGAATATACATACTATATGCATATATGTTCAATATAACCGGAGACAATAACTTTGCATAAACATAAAAAAAGAGTTTAAAACATGTATTCAAAAACAATAATTAATATCATTAGCATAAATTAATGAGTGTAAAAAAAAAATACCAGGATATGTAAAAATAGAAAGAAAATGAAAGGAAAAAACTGAGTCCACTGAATGCACAATGTCCCCTTAAAAGTATGATTCATTTCCAATTCCAGAGGTGTAAAGAATTACATTCTCTCTAGATAAAACGATTTTATTCACCAACTTATTGATAAACAAACAATGGTGTCAGTATGTCACTAAACAGGAGCAAAGTACACGAATATTTAATTTTGCAGAAGTAGAAGAAGATCAGAATTTTTGTTGTTTTAAAATGAGAGACAATTCCTCTATTTATTGACAACAAAGCATAGTGTGAACAACTGTTTATTGTGTCTTATCAGAAATGTAACAACTATTTGGTAAAGTTGCAACCTTTCACAAAAGTCAGTACTTCATAAAGTCGCAACTCTTTATTAAAGTCACAACTTTCATGAAAGTAACAACTTTTCATAAAAGTCGTCACTCTTCATATAAGTCACAACATTTCATAAAAGCCACAACTTTTGATAAAAGTTGCAACTCTTTATCAAAGTCACAACTTTTCATAAAAGTCACATCTTTTCATAAAAGAGGAAGACTAGTTTTGAAAATAAATAAATTTAAAAGAAAATTCTTTCTTGTGGTGCCGCCACGTAGGTTGGCCTAAGGTTCTCTTTTATATAAATATATGATTATTCTTTTAGCATTTCGTCATCACGGATGGAAGAAGTTAACAAAAATTAATAACTCCGATTGATCAATGTTGATAATTAATGAAAGTATTGTGAATGAAGTGCAAATAATACATTAATCCAATGTGAGTAATGTACCAAAATGTTTGCCAAAAGAAACATTTTTCATATATATATATATATCATGTGGTGAGTACACAAGAATTAAAGCTATATATACTTTTGCCTCTTTATTAGCAACTCGTATATGTATTCGCGTATTGAAAATTATAAAGAAAAGAGCTAGGTTTCTCAAGATAGACCTCACAAGAACACTTGTAAGTGTTGTTGATCGATGGACATGTCTTTTTTTGAATTTTCATTTAGTTCGGAGACAATAAACAACATTTTCATATTTTCCTCCCCACCTGTATTCTTCTTCATTTATCGGAATTTGAAGTTCCAAGTCATGTTCATCGAATGGCTTGAAGATTAAGTCGAGTTGCTCATTGTGCACTTTGTCAAGAGTTGAAGGGTTCCACTGAAAATGAAGAAAGAAAAATGTTCTATCACGCATCAACTACTTATCAGTTTTAGTATTGAAAAATTTAGGATTACTTTCAGTCGAATAAATAACTGAACGACTTTACAGTTGTTCTAAATTCTTGATTGGTTAATAAAACTGTGTACCAACACTTAAAGGAAGAAAGAAGCATACCTTTGGAGCCTTATCCTTGTCAATGATGGCAGCCCTTATTCCCTTTAAAAATAAATTAAAGAATTCTAAATGAGAAATGACAAATCAAGTGTACCTCTTTGTGAATATGTTTGCTTAAAAATAAATTACCTCATAGAAATCATGAGATATTATTGTTCGTAATGTGTTCATCGTAATCCTAAATTCTTTTCTCAAATATTCAGATAGCGTTTGGGTCCTTCCTTCTCGTATCTAACAAAAATAAATAGAGAAAATGTAAGATTCTTTCTCTTTCACATTTCAATAGATATGCATAAATTGTTTATATGTATAAGGACTAGTTACCGATCTCAGTGTTATTTTCAGTCCAATTGGAGATGCTTTTTTTTATACTTTTAAGCACTGGAATAATCCAATCATTTCCTTTTTTGCCCGTTTCAGCTTCCTGAAAATTAAAGTTGTATCAATTATATGAGATTCCATTTCATATAATATATATAATAGTATAATCAATTCTTACAAATGAATCCAGGATCTCCTCCACTGTTTCCTTGGAGAAACAATCATCGATTATGGACAACCTACAATTGATTTATACATGAAAAATGCATTAATATCTCACAAGAACAGTTTGAAATCATAATTTTACGATACATTACTTGCTCAAGACACTTCTTTCATCTATTTGAACATTAGTAGAGAATTCATCGATGAGAGATCTAATAGCATCCTCTTGATCACCGTTGTTTATGCTCAGTAAACTCTTCTCTAACTGAAATAATTTGTGTGAAGGTACAAAATGAGTTGCTAATCCAGCAGCAACCACTTCTTTACCCTTCAATTTCGCTCCTGTTAAGCCCAAATATTCCCCTACATACATACATTTAACAACATAATACACCTATTCAATTTTTACAAATACATATTCTAACTTACTTACCAAGTCGACCCGGAAGGCGTGAGAGTATGTATGATAAGCCACAATCTGGGTGATACCCTAGATTTGCTTCAGGAGTGGAACAAAACTGCAATTTTTCAATAAAAATGAGAAAACATTAATTAAGATTAATAATTTATTAAAGATGTCATTATTAAAATCATAAAATTGATACTCACCGCTTTCTCAGTGACGACAGAGAATTTCATTGGAGCCATCAAGGATGCACCCCCACCCACTGACATTCCATGAACAAGAGCAATATGTGGTTTCTTGTAAGTATGAATGTGGTAACAAAGCCAATACATTCTATAAACACCTTCAATGTAAGAATCCCCTTCAAAGAACATACATGTTTAATTGAGTAATTAATTAATTAATTAATTAATTAATTAATAGTAATTAATTCAATCGAAACAATAGTTAATTACTTGCATCATATATTTCTTTCAAATCCCCACCAGCAGAGAATGTACGGCCAGCTCCCTATATATATAATAATATATGTACAAATGGATTAAATATTGAACTTGTCAATTAAGTGAATATAATTAAAATTTAAATTAATTACCTTGAGGATTACAAATTTTGCATTGTCATCTTTCTCATATTTCTCCAATTTCTGCCCCACCGTTAATGCCTAATATAAATGAATATACAAATTACAATAGCCATTTTAACTATATGTTTAATTTGTAGATGTTGTTGCATACCACTTTTTTTGATATATAATTTAAATTGTTAGGCCTATTTAAGGTCAGCACTCTACCACGCCCAATTTCCTCAGCAATAACAACCTGAACAAAACAAAAAATAAAATAAAAAAAATAGCTCCAACATATATATAATTATTAAGTAAATAAAAATTACCTCTCTATTTTGTTTCATTACTTCTGAAGGCATTGTGATCGTACTTGGAAGAGATGTTATTCCCATCAGAAAAGTCGATCAAAGAAGTGATGAGTGAATGAACACTTGTAAACAATAATTCTTAAAAGATTTAAAATAGATTTAAAATTTGGGCATTACAATCACAGATAGATGATCAACTGATTTCTTGTCTTTATAACTTTGTGCATGGAAAAGGGCTTAATTTATACTCCTAATGTTATGCATGTATAGGGGTGGGCATGGTATCATATATACCAAACACCCTATTGAAATTAAAATTGTTTATATCCAATATAAATATTAGGGTATTTAATAATATGGTATCTAGTATAATTCTAAATATAGTTAAACATATATCATCAATTTAATAAGATCAATACATCTATCTCTAGGGTTGAATTGGAAGTTGAAATATATATGTTCCAAAAAATCTTTGACTAGCTGTTTATTTTTTTTTTTAAAAATAAAACTTTTTATTACTAGTAAGGAATTATATAGAGTTGGTTTTAAGTCTTTCCATCGATTATAGAGGTTTTTATCACTGAACTTGCTTATGCTCTCCTTTGATTGAATGTTATTTCTATAAATAAGATTGAGTAGGAAAATATTGAATTGGCGAAGACTTTAAATGAATAGTCATTGTTGTTAAAAATAATCGAAATTCAATGAGAATTTGCATGTAGCATCTAATCTTTGAAATCAAAAAAGAAGTTCAAATCACGGAGTATGCAACAATAATCATGATCCTATTTTTCTTGTAGACAATTACCATTCGCTACATTGTATGTCAATCAAATCATTTAGGGATACAAATTTAGCTCCTCCAGTCTCTTCGCCAAAATTTTGTCTATTTAATCGTGATTGAATATGTTTTTTGTGAAATTATTGAACAAAGATAATTGTTAGTCTAATTTGATTGAGATATTTTAAAAAAAAATTAAAGCTGCATTATAATTCTTTATTATATAAATGTATGTAAGCTAAAGTTAAACAAACTATGGTTAATAAATAATCATTATGTAAAACAGTGGCGGAGCCAGGATTTTCACGAAGGGTGTCCAAGTGCTAAAGTGAATCTGCTCTTCTTAAAAAGTGAATTTTTTTTGCTATTAGTGAAATTCGAACACACAAACACTTCAAATTTATGTACCGTTATTCTTTCAAGGCGCCTGAAATCACTAGGCTACATCATATTGTCAAGGTTGTCCAAAATATGTTATGTAACCACGTAATTTATTATTTTACTTGTATATACTGTATAATATTCCGACGAAGGGTATCCAATTTCACTAGTGTGGCTACGTCACTGATGTAAAATGTCGAACCATGCCGAACTAATTTGGTAGGATAATGATATTATACTTTTAGCTTACTGTGTGAAATTTTAAAATATCATACCATATCGTATCATGTCCTCCCCATATTAGCATCTTTAATTATAGAATTATCTCTCTCTTCCTTGAAAGAATCATCGTGATCAATAATAATATAAATTAGATAGATCAAATTTTGTTTTGTGAACACTGAATTTTTGACTGAGTTTTACACTATTTTATGTTTTTTCTTAAGTAGAGAAAACATGTAACATAAGTAACATTCTACCTTGTGAAGGGAGAATGCACAAGTACCCCTCAACCTATGCACGAAATTTCAGAGACAGACTTATACTATACTAAGGTCTTATTACCTTCCTGAACTTATTTTATAAATAATTTTCTATCCCTTTTCGGCTTACGTGACACTATTTTGTGGGCCCAGTGTGTGTTGACATTTTTTTTCAAGCTAGTGCCACGTAGTCCAAAAAGGGGTAGAAAATTATTTATAAAATAAGTTCAGGGTGGTAATAGGACCTTAGTATAGTATAAGTGTGTCTTTGAAATTTCGGACATAGGTTGAAGGGGCACTTATGCATTTTCCCCCTTGTGAACAAAAAAGGGTAAACAATTTAATTTAGACTGAAGTATATAGGGAAAGAAACCTAGAGCTAGACACAATTCTAAATATAAAACAGACTTTTTTTTTTCTTTTTTTTTTATTATCGCGGTATCTTAAAATCGGACTTTTTATTTATTTATGAAATTCGGGTATTTAATTTTATGACATATCTACCACCTACCATCAGCAACATCTAACGAAGAATCACTTAGTGTTTTTTTGTTTCCGCTGGATTTTGAATCTGAGACCTCAAGATTTTCAACCACTTCATTGATTGTGGTTTTTCCAGAGATCAACATAGTACTTCGCCAATTTGGTGGCGGGGGGGGGGGGGGAGAGAGATTATAACCACTAGGTCACACCCTTGAGTGCAATATAAATGATATAATGTGTGCATCTAGTTAAAAGTCAATGGACCAGGTCTCATCACAAAATAAAAGTGTAGAAATTAAATAACTCAAAATAAAATTGACACGAGAGTTTTACATGAAACCCCCTTACTCAAGGGAGGAGAAACTCACGACATGTGTCACAGTGTTTCAAGTCAATTCCATTTCACTCAAAAGGGAGCAAAGGCTTCAGAGTAATCTAGGAATCGAACTCTTAATTATTTGTAGCAACTCTACTACAAGCAAAAGAACTAAGCAAATAACTTTATTGCTCACTAAACCAACTAATTCTAGTGAATTTAAACTTCAAGAAACCAACATAACTAACTCTAGCTAAACTATGATACTTTGGGATTGAAAACTGATCTACTTCCTTTATAGCTTAAGAACTGAAATACGAACCCTAGCAACAACCCAAAACAATGATAACTCTATTAGATCCTCCGGTTGTTCTTGAGCAACGTATCTTTGAGAGAGAAAAAATTATTTTCAAAAACTTGTATGTGCCCATGAAGAATAGACATATTATTGAATTGGCACAAATGCACAAAACAATTCTATTGGATGAGGGTCTGTTGTATTATGGGAGACGCACACCAATCACAACAGGTGCTGCAGAGTTTCAAATTGTACACAACTATTGTTTCCATGTGGAATCAGATTTAAAATTTTTTAAATCATCAAAACTTTAGATACTATTTAAAATAACAAATATAAGAGACCTATGCATTATAAATGTAACCTTTTCATTTTTACTTATCCCGTTTCATATTTTTAAAAATTTATTTGACAAGCTTAAGTTAAATAAAATAAATTTAATATTTTAAATTTTATGTTAGGCAATCAATTGATACTTCCAATGAGATTTTGTTCTAATAATTGTGCTAATTTTACCTCCATTCATATATATGCTTATGGGTATCATGGGTTAATATATATGTTAAAGTATGATTGTTAACTCTTAAGTATGGATATTTTATTTTTGCGCGGAAAAAGGTTAAAAATACCTTTAAACTATCTGAAATAGGTCATATATACCCTTAAATTATATTTGGCTCAAAACTATCCTTCCCGTCAAACTATTGGGTCAAAAGTGCCCTTCTAATTAACGGAAATTGTTAAATTCCATGTGGATGCCACATAACACGCCAATAGATTTTCACTGCCACATAGGCTAAAAGGAAAAGGGTCAAAAGTACCCTTAAAATATACAAAATAGCTCATATTTACCCTTAAACTATATTTCGGCTCAAAACTACCCTTCCCGTCAAACTATTGGGTCAAAAGTGACCTTCTTATTAGCGGAAGTTGTTAAATGCCACATTGGACGCCAATAGAATTTCACTGCCACGTTGACTAAATTCCTAAATCTTAATTACTCATTTTCCCCTCATTTCATTATTTTCCAGAAACGATTTCACCCCTTCTCCCTCATTTCGCGGCTAGGGTTTCACAGTTTTCTTCGTCGCTGGGTTTCAAAGTGGATATTCGTTGTAGGTTAGTAAAACTTTTTTCTTATTTATTGTGTTTACAACCATGAAAATCCACTTTGAAACTCAGCTCCGAAGAAAGTTATGAAACCTTGGCCACGAAATGACAGGAAAGTTGTGAAATCCTAACTATCATACTTTGAAATCGTAAATATAATAAAATAAGAAAAAATATTTACTAACCTACAAACATGAATATCCACTTTGAAATATATCGTTTTTGGAAATAATGAAATGACGGGGGGGGGGGGGGGAACAATTAGGATTTAGGGATTTAGTATATGTGGCAGTGGAACCTTATTGGCATGCAATGTCGCATCGACATGGCATTTAACAACTTTTGTTAATAAGAAGGGTGCTTTTGACCCAATAGTTTGACGGGAAGGGTAGTTTTGAGCCGAAATATAGTTTAAGGGTAAATATGAGCCATTTCGGATAGTTTAAGGGTATTTTTGACCCTTTCTATTTAGTCTACGTGGCAGTGAAATCCTATTGGCATGCAACGTGGCATCCATATGGCATCCACGTGGCATTTAACAACTTCCATTAATAAGAAGGGTATTTTTGACCCAATAGTATGACGGGAAGGGTAGTTTTAACCCGAAATAAAGTTTAAGGGTATATATGAGCTATTTCGAATAGTTTAGAGGTATTTTTGAGCCTTTTTCGTATTTTTGCGAGGTTGTTTTTCTCTTATATATACGTACTTAACATTACATTATTGCTATTAGTACTTGTGAATTGCGATTTCATATAAATTATCAAAATGAGTTAACTTATTACTTGATGTTGCTGGTGAGCATTTAAATTTGCAAGGGTAATTTTATTTTTTAAAGCATTAAAGACGTGAAATCAATATTATTGTTTAGTTTTTAAGTCAGATGTAGAAGGTTGGCATGAATAACAAACTAATATTGAAGGTGATGGGCTATTAATTGGAGGAATTTATTGATGGAATATTGTATATAATGGCAAACTAATAAATCAAATTAATTGCTATAATCACCCTTTGATTTTATTGTGTCCCGTAGCAAACTGTTTGTCAGTCACCTTTCTCCCTCAAACTCTCGCTCGCCACTCTCCTCTCTCGCTCCATCTCTCGCTCGCTTCCTCTCACTTTTATACAAACACAAGTGTATAAAATCTGTTTCTATTTGTATAAAACGAGAGAAAATTGTATAAATACATATATTTTTGTTCCCCTCTCTCCCCTCTCCCAGATCTTGCTCACCACTCTCCCTAATCTCGCTCGCTACCCTCGCCTCTCTCGCTTATACAAACAGAAACGAAATGTATAAATTGCGTTCTGTTTGTATAAAGCGAGAGAAAAAATTGTATATACACATGCAAATACATATATTTTCGTCCTATACACTTATAATTATACAATAAAAATACTCCCCTGCCCAGTTTCTTTTGTCTTTCTCTCTTTATCGTTTTATACAAATTCAAATTGTATATAATTTCTCTCTTTCTCGTTTTATACAATTCGATTCAATTGTATATTCCCTGCCCAAGTCTCTTTTGCCTTTCTCTCTTTCTCATTTTATACAAATTCAAATTGTATATAATCGTTCTATATGCTTATAATTAGACAATTCGTTTTATACACTTTGTTTTATACAATTCTCTGCCTAAGTCTCTTCTTCTTTCTCGTTTTATACACTTTATTTTATACAATTCGCTTCAATTGTATATGTATACCGAATTATACATTTATATGTTTGCTATAGAGTGCAATTATGCAAACTTTGTTATAGCATACAAATATGAATTTTATGTTTGTTATATGTGAAAGTTGCCCATTTATTAATAGCCCATTTATAGGGACCAAAATGTTGATTTTTAGGTCTAGACATAATTAAAGTCCTAATTATGCTGAAAGTTCTTTAAAAATTTTTATCAAATGGCAATTTCACATTTAATTAGTGGTGTCAAAAATGAGTCTAATTATAGATAATTTGTCTTATCTGCTCATTGTTTTAAGAGTTGAGCTCAAGATAGTTGAATTGGGTTCAATCTCAATTTATTCAAGTCTTAACTCAGTTAAAGAGAATCTTCAATTGAACTCAATTTAATCTCCAATTTCATTCCGTTTTAAGACTCTTTAATAGTGTTGTGTAATCATGTATATTCCTATATTTTATTTTATTTTTTAAATCTCTTTTTTTTTAAAAAAAAAAACAAATTTATACCACTAGACAGTGGTATAGTGACTTTTTATTATTAATATTAATCATAAAAAATCTCAATAGGAATAAGTACAAGCAAGGTAGGTTAGACCTTACCTTTCCAATCCTAATGAGGGACCTATATAGAAGGTATGAAATAATATATTTTATATCTTTTAGGGTTTATCTATCTATTTGTAAATTTTTATTTAAAATTTTCTTGAGTTGAAATTCAAATTATGGTTATAAAACATAAATAACGATACATTAAAATTATTGAGATTAAGCGGGTTAAATCGGATGGGTCAAGACTCAACCTGTTCATAAGCCCATTTGAGCTCAAAGTAAACTTGGACGGAATCACATCAAGACCCAACCCAATTTCTATTTTAACTCATTTTAATATTTATAATTTTAACCCAACCCGCCCATTTGACATCCCTACGTTTAATGATATCAAATGTCATATCAATATTTTATTTGATCACGTCATATGGTAGGAGTGTCAAAAGAACTTGAAAAACCGATCAAACCAGTTGAATCTAACCGTAACAAAATGATTTAAATTATCAAAATACTTATTACTTGATGTTGCTGGTGAGCATTTAAATTTGCAAGGATAATTTTATTTTTTAAATCATTAAAGACGTGAAATCAATGTTTTTGTTTAGTTTTTAAGTGAGATGTAAAAGTTTGACATGAATAACAAACTAATATTGAAGGTGATCGGCTATTAATTGGAGGAATTTATTAATAGCCCATTTATAGGGACCAAAAAGTTGATTTTTAGGTCTAGACATATTTAAAGTCCTATTTATAGGGATTTTTACATTTTACAAATTATACAAGTATAAAAAATCCGATATAGCTGAAAGTTCTTTCCAAAAAAATTATCAAATGACGATGTCACATTTAATTAGAGGTATCAAAAATGAGTTCAATCATAGGTAATCCGTCTAATCTGTTCATTGTTTTAAGGGTTGAGCTCAAGATAGTTCGAATTGGGTTTAATCTCAATCTATTCAAGTTTAACTCATTTAAAGAGAATCCTCAATTGAACTCAATTTAATCTTCAATTCCAATTCGTTTTAAGACTCTTTAATAGCGTTGGTGTAATCATGTATATATATTCCTATATTGAAGATATGAATTAATATATATTTTATATCTTTTAGAATTTATCTATCCATTTGTAAATCTTTATTTAAATTTTTTTTGAGTTGAAATTCAAATTGTGGTTATAAAACTTAAATAACAATATATTAAAATTATTGAGGTTAAGCGAGTTAAATTGGGTGGGTCAAGACCCAACCCGTTCTAAAGTTCATTTGAGCTCAAAGTAAATTTGGATGGAATCGGATCAAGACCCAACCCAATTTCTATTTTAACTCATTTTAATATTTCTAATTTCAACCTAACCCACCCATTTGACATCCCTACATTTAATGATTCCAATTCTCATATCACTTTTACTTGTCACGTCATATGGTAGGGGTGTCAAAAGAATATGAAAACCCGATCAGACCAATTGAATCTAATCGTAACAAAATGATTTATTATATTTTTTAAAATAAAATTTAAGAACTTTCATTTAAGAGTATAACTATACTGAACAATTGGGATAAACTTTTAAATTATAAAAGAGAAACAAAAATTTCCAAATCGAACCGAATAACCTTACATGTATGCAAAAATTTTACATATAAATATATTTTATAACTTTTCAAATATAAATATAACATAGGTCAGGCCTCTGCTCTTTAACTATCCGTTAATAAAGGGAAAATAACATTTGTGCCCCAAAAAGGGAAACTATTTACAAAAGCGGCTACCCCTTACTTTCATACCCCCTATTTTTAACTACTATATTTGCGTTCACTATTTGACATCATCTTTGATGGTATCAAATTGGAAAAAGCGATGCTTCAGTGAAAACACTATTCAGTTACTCCTTAATACCTTTAAAGTATATTTCTATTTCTATCTACTATATGGAAGAGTGAAGCCTAGGACGATCAAGGGAAAATCAATCACTTAATTTAAATAAATATCTATACTTAATACACGTCACTCAATGCCTCCAAGTCACTTTAATACTGTCACATCCGGGAATACCCCCTAGACGTAACCGGCGTTGTCGTCCTCTTTGAGGATTAAGACTAGCCTCTTAGCTTACATAGACCCTTCGTATAGGAAGATTACTTAGTCTTCTACTTTTGTTGCACATAGATATATAGAATATAACATAGTCTCAAAATAGTCGTCTCATCTCATAATTGTCACACCCCGAGCTACCCCCGAGACGCGGACACAGAACCTAGGACCACAAGTGATCCCAAGCTAACCCTGCTGGCATAATCATAAGCATACTAAAGATAATAAACTGAATGCGGAAGCTAAATCATAATTTAAACTGAAAAGATGGGGAATACCCACATTCTATAACTGAAATGAACTCATGACTATTGTCCTCGGAGAATGAGGACTCACCACTAAATCTGCTGAACTGAAGATTAGAAATCGATCTAAGCGTGCTCTGAATGCTGAGAATCTGAACCTACATCATGAGAAGGCGTAGCGCACGTATGCGTCAGTACTTGAAGGTACTGAGTATGTATGATAGAGTAAAGGTGAAATAAAACATAACTGAACAAGCACAAAGCAAGTATAATAATCTGAACATGATATACTGAATTCTGAGCTAACTGGATGCAATGACCAAATTTATAACATGCTGAGACTGATAATAACTGAACTGTAAATATGGTCAATGCATTAGAGTTTGAATGATCTGTGGGAGCTACTAATAACCGATAATAAAACCACATGAGCTAAATGTGGAGTCCGATGTATTCGCCCTATCGAGAGAACTCAATATACCCTGCCAAAGGTATAAAGCATGCTGGCGTGATCAGGGACTAATTGGGTACGCTGAACCCTAGTCCAAATCGGTATTATGCTACTCCCAATGAATTAAGTGATTAACATATTATGACTGAATTTTTGTAAATACTAGATAGCTCAAAACTGAACATGCAAACTGAGAATGCAACAATTAATTTGGTAATTATGCATTTATAATTGAGGCTAGGGGTGTACAAACCTAATCATTAAGTCAAACCGAACCGACGAACCAAATCAAACCGAAAAAAAATGACTTGTGGTTTGGTTGATTGGTTTGGCGATTGATAAAAAAACCAACCACTCTTGGTTTGGTTTGGTATTAGAAAAAAAATAATCAAACCGAACTCAAACCAAACCGACACATATATACATACATAATTTATTTTATTTATAGATAAAAAATATTATTTACATATAATCTACTATGGTGATATATTTTTAGTTAGTTTATGATTTTTAATTTTATATATTTTATTTCAAATTTGAATTTGTAAAATTTTGTATATGTAATACATATAAATAATTTATTTTATTTATACCTAAAAAATATTATTTATAATGTACTTTGCTAATATATTTTAGTTAGTTTATAGTTCTCAATGTGTGTCTATATATATATATATAATTTATTTTGTTTATAGATAAAATTATTTACATATAATCTACTTTATTGATATATTTTTAGTTAGTTTATAGTTTTCAATTATATATATATATATATATAATTTTACTTATAACTAAAAAATATTATTTATAATCTACTTTGTTAAAATATTTTAAGTTAGTTTATAGTTTTCAATGTTTATGTATTTTATTTCAAATTTGGACTTGTAAAATTGTAAATGTTTTATTTTGTGTTAAGATCCGAAGTTATAATTATATTGTTATAGTTTTTCAAATTCTAAGTTAAAAATTTACTTTGTAAATATTTTTTGTATTCAGTTTGCATCTAGACTTTAATCTTATTAGTTTAGCATAATGAGCGTTGATATTTCAAAAAAAATATTGTGAGTTTGACAGTCTTTTCAAAAATTTCTATTCACTCAATATTTTTTAAGTTTAGTTTATCACACACGTAAGTGAAAAAATATTTATCGCTTTTTCAAATGTGGTATAGTTGTAAAAAACCGAAAACCCCCGAAAGATTTGACTAAAACCAAAACCGAGAAAACCGACTTTAAATTGTTTGATTTGGTTTTTATATTTGATAAACCGACATAATTGGTTTAGATTTTTTTAAATAAAAAATCAAACTGAATCGACCTATGTACACCCCTAACTGAGGCATGTATATCTGAAGTAACTGAAATATCTGACCTAGCATGTGTAATTCAAGAACTAAAGAAATACATAGCTAGGGTTCTGAAATTCATGCAATAATCTGAGTAATAACATGGAAATGTGATTTGGAACATATAACTAATAAATTCATGAAGTTCTGTTAAAGTTCTAGAAACCCTAGGTCTAATCATGATATGGTGTGACTGAAAAATAGGAACCCAATGGGTGAAAGGAACCTACTAGTGAAATTCCACATACCTGGTGATGGAATTTAGGGAGAAATATTTAGATTTCGGGGCTGGAACTGCTGGAACCTTGTTGCGTTCTTGAACTAGGGTTCTTGAGCTTTTTTTCCTTTCTTGCTTCTAATTTTCTAAGGTTTGATTTAATGATTTGACTTAGGTAAGTTTTAGTTATGTTTCCAGGCTTAAACTGACTAAAATATGATGACTTAGGGTCAAAACGACGTATCTTAGGGTTTAAACAAAGTGGGAAAAGACCAAAACACCCCTGAGTTAATTGATGTCGGACCAAACGACGACCTGGACTGACGGGCCATCGTTCAATTGACGGTCCGTCGTTTGGGTCCGTAGGTTGGGTCTGTTCGACAGGACTTTACTAAAACGGGCATAACTTTTTACTCGGAGGTCTGATTTTAGCAAAATTCGGTGGCTATGGAAAGCTAATTCAATTATCAATCTTTTGGTATGTCATGGTAGACCTAATTCATTTTGTGATAAGAGTTGTGATCAATTGAATTTGACCCAACTGCAATTTCGCCCTAACTGTCTGCTAATTTCCATCTACGATCATACCTACGGTCCGTAGGTCCATCGACGGACCGTGCTGGTCAATCGTGGTTCTTGTCACAGAGTGGATACATGGGGTGTTTATCGAAAGACACAGACTACGGATCGTAGTCTGACCTACTGACCGTAGGTCCATCCGTCGTTTGACACTTAGTCAAATTTTCTGGGATACATTTTAGGGGAGTTTCAGTCACAATCGACGGATACGGGGTAACCGTCGATTGCACCTACAGATTTTTGAAAAGCTGATTTTTGGTCTGTTCTGGATACGGGGTGTTACATTATCTCCCCTTTGGGAACATTCGTCCTTGAATGAAGACTAAACTAGCTGAAATAGATGGAGAGAGTTGCAATCCCTACTACTCAACACTGAGAACTGAGTTTTTGACTGAATTGAGTTCCGAGAATATGCAAATACGCTGAAAATACAAGTACAAACTGAGGGAACATGATTCTAAGGCTGAATTCACGCATGAATGACTGATAAGATGAAGCGGAGCTATTACCTCAAGCTGGAGTGAAATCGGAAGGAAAGATGTGAGGATACTTGGCTTTCATGGTTGCTTCTGCTTCCCAAGTAGCTCCTTCTACGGACTGACTCCTCCACAAAATCTTGACTGAAGCGACTTCTTTATTTCTCAACCTTTTAACATGATGTTCAAGAATCTCAACTGGTACATCCTCATAATAAATACTATCTCTCACCGCCACACTCTCTAATGATACTACAGAGGCTGGATCACCCACACACTTCTTCAAGAGTGAGATGTGAAAGACCTGATGCACTGCTAGTAATTCTGTTGACAACTCTAAATCATATGCCACCTTGCGAACCCTCTTCAAGAGCTTGTAAGGGCTTACATATCTAGGACTGAGCTTTACTTTCTTGCCAAATCACATCACCCCTTTCATAGGTGACACTTTCAGGAAAACCCAATCATCAACTTGGAACTCTAGTTCCATTCTCCTTACATCTACGTAAGATTTCTGACGACTTTGGGTTATATTAAGTCTATCTCTAATGAGTTGCACTTTCTCCATAGCATAAATGACAGAATCTGGCCCTATTAAAGCTGTTTCACCTACTTCGAACCAACCAACATGAGATCTATATATACGCCCATACAGTGCCTCATAAGGTGCCATCTGAATGCTGGAATGGTAGCTATTGTTATAGCCGAACTCAATAAGAGGAAGGTGATCATCCCAACTACCTTTGAAATCGATCACACAATCTCACAACATATCCTCTAGGGTATGAATGGTACGCTCTGTCTGTCCATCCGTCTGTAGATGAAATGTTGTGCTAAGGTTAACCTGAGTACCAAGACCTTTCTGAAATGACTTCCAGAAATGAGAGATAAACTGAGGACCTCTATATGAGATGATAGACAAAGGAACCCCATGCAACCTCACAATTTCATTAATGTAAAGCTTGGCATAGTCCTCTGCCGAATCTGTAGTCTTGACCGATAAAAAGCGAGAAAACTTAGTCATACTATCAACTATCACCCAAATGGAGTCATCTTATTTGCGAGTACGCGATAACCCTGTGATGAAATCCATATTGATTACTTCCCACTTCCAAGTAGGAATGTCTATCTCTTGAGTTATACCCCCTGGTTTTTGATGTTCTACATTGACTTGCTGGCAATTGGGGTACTTACTCACAAAATCTGCTATATCCCTCTTCATGCCATTCCACCAATAGACTTCTCGCAAATCGCGGTACATCTTAGTGGCACCTGGATGAATAGAATATCTGGAGTTATAGGCTTCTGCAAGAATATGATGTCTCAACTCGCCTACATCAGGAACACACATTCTACCCTGGTAGCGAAGTACACCATCTCCCCCTTGGGAGAAAACCTCCACTCTCTGATTGTAGATTGCACCCTTAAGTTCAAGCAAGATTGGATCACTGTCTTTCTTTTCCTTAACCTCCACTACCAAAGAAGATTTTGCCCCATTCTGAACTGTTACACCACTGTATGATATTCTCATAAGGCGAACTCCTAAGCGAGCAAGCCTGTGAATATCCTTCTCTAGCTCCTTCCTTTCTTCCTCAACATGGGCTACACTACCCATAGATAATCTGCTAAGAGCATCTGCGCAGGATGGTAATACACACTCATATCATAATCCTTAAGGAACTCAAGTCGTCTCCTCTGGTGAAGATTCAACTCTTTCTGGGTGAACACATACTGAAGACTCTTATGATCAGTGAACACATCTACATGAACACCATAAAAGCAGTGTCTCCATATCTTGAGTGCAAACACCACTGCTGCAAGCTCGAGGTCATGGGTTGGGTAGTTTTTCTCATGAACCTTAAGTTGTCTAGAGGCATAAGCTATAACCTTATCTCGCTGCATCAACACACAACCTATTCAAAATCTGGATGCATCACAACAGATTACATAACCATCTGAACCCTCTGGTAGAGTCAAGATAGGAGTTGTAGTCAATCTAGTTTTCAATTCTGCAAAGCTTTTCTCACAATCATCTGACCATTGAAACTTGACCATATTATGAGTTAACCTAGTTAATGGTGAGTCTACGTATGAGAATCCTTCCACGAACCTTCTATAATAACCCACTAGACCTAAGAAACTTCTGATATCTGTAGCAGAGGTTGGTTTGGGCTATTGTTTCACTGTTTCTATCTTATGTGAATCCACTCGGATCCCTTCGCTAGATACAATGTGACCAAGAAAAGCAACAGATTGTAGCTAGAACTCACATTTGCTAAACTTAGCGAATAACTGGCGATCCTTGAGAGTCTGTAGAACAATTCTCAAATGACCTGCAAGTTCTTCCTCATTCCTAGAGTAAATGAGGATATAATCAATAAATACAATAACGAACAAGTCCAAGTACTGTTTGAACACTCTGTTCATCAAATCCATGAAAGATGCAGGAGCATTGGTTAGTCCAACTGACATAACTACAAATTCATAAAGACCATACCGAGTTCTGAAGGCTGTTTTCGGAATGTCACTATCTCTGACTCTAAGCTGATGATAAGCCGATATGAGATTTATCTTTGAGAAATGGCTAGCACCTTGAAGTTGGTCAAACAAGTCATGAATCCTGGGGATGAGATACTTATTCTTGATTGGGACATGTACAACTGTCTATAGTCAATGCACATTCTGAGAGAACCATCTTTCGTCTTTACGAACAACACTGGTGCACCCCATGGTGAAATACTAGGTCTGATGAATCCCTTATCTAGAAGGTCTTTCAACTGCTCTTTCAATTCCTTAAGCTCTGCTGGAGCCATTATGTACAGAGGAATAGAAATAGGCTGGGCATTTGGAAGGAGATCAATTCCAAAGTCGATTTCCCTTTTGGGAGGGACTCCGGGAAGATCTTCTGGAAATATTTTTGGAAACTCATAGACTACTAGAACTTACTCGTGATTTAATGAAGTTAAACACATGTGAATTCATTAAGATTAAGTAAAATGAACTATTAATTTGAATACATGACATGCATGTATTGAATTGGTGTACACACCCGGGGCGGGTAAGTTTTACCAACCTAACAATCAAGGGAATTAACTAAGCAAAAAAATTAAAACAGATGCTACTTAATTACCTTGATGATTACAAATTCAGCATTATCATCTTTCTCATATTTCTCCAATTTCCGAACAAGCATTAATGCCTAATGAAGAAAATTTTATAATTAAATGAACATTTAATTATAAAATTTTAACAATTAATGTGTCTTTCATACCACTTTGCCTGATATAACATTTAAATATTTAGGCCGATTTAAACACATTAAAACAAATTCCTCAGCATTCTGGCGCAGCCAGTTTCCTCAGCAATAACAACCTGACAAACACATAAAAAAAAATAGCTCCATTTTAAGCCTAAGTTTGAATATAATTAAGTAAATAACAGTATGTTCTCTCTGTTTCGTTTAATTACTTCTGGAGGCATCGAAGACATTATGATAGAACTCGGAAGATATGTTATTCCCATAAAAATAGAGTGATGGAATCTTGTAAACAATAATTCTTAAAGGATACAATAGACTTAAAATCAATTAAAAGTTTTTAGTACTAAATTCTTGTTGGGAAGTGTTTCAACCTTAAATGAATACTTTTTATGCTATACAAATGTAGATTAATCATTCAGTAGATTGTAGATACCAAGTTGTTAAATTAACACAAAAAAAAAAAATGGGGCTTAACTAAAAATCGGGCACAATTCTTTTAGTGATCACATTTATTTTCAAGGATATTGTTGATGTCAAGTTTCTTCACATGAATGTAACTCTATTTGTTCACTTTTACATGTTACGTTTTGACTAATCTTTAAAGTTAAATTGAATTATTAATTTAATATCTGAAAGTTAATTATATTTAAATGTTCTATGTTATACAATCAATTGCTTATGAGTATCATGTTTATCTTGGGTTAGTAAGTTAAAAGTGATTTTTCTTTTCATGATATATTCACTTGATGTTGCTGGTGACCATTTAAATTTGCAAGGGTAATTTTATTTGTTAAAGAATTAATTAACAACTTGTGAAATCAATATTTTGGTTTAGATTTTAAATGAGATCTAAAAGTTTGACATGAATAATAAACTATTGGCGGTGATGGGCTATTACTTGGAGTAATCAAGTTGAAAACAAACTTAATTAGGTCTAGATATAGTTAAAGGCCTAATCTAAATCTATATTTATATTAAAAAAACTACATAAATTAGATATAAATTCATAGCATATCTAACAATTTCATTTATAGTTTCAAAAAATTTTCATGCTACTCACTATTTAGTAATTATGTACCAGAGGTAGAATCAGATACATTGAGCTATATCACTCTTTAAAATTAATCTACAATAAAGTCATGTCCACCTAATTATCTCCCTAATTTACTACTTGTCACGATCCAAAAATTGAGGTCATGGCACACACCTCAAACCCAATCCGGTGCGTAAGCCGAAGAATCTAACTTAAAAGTTATCTTAAATATTGCAGGAAAAAAGATAAATACACATATGAGATTTCAAGAATGAAGTCGGACCTTAAAAGAAGAAAACTAAGATACAACAAAGAATTCTAGAAACCTTATATCGTAAGCATTAAAGAACATTCTAATATAATATCTTAATTTAAAATTTAACATTTGTTTTTGAAATATAAATAAAGACAAAATTGAAAGATAGATAAAGCTTGCATGATGATCCAAACGAGGATCTCATCACAACTTCGAAGCGCAAACATTGCATTATCAATTCAGCCGTCTCTATTATTACTCATACTAAAGGCTGCAACAAAAGGTTATAGAAGTAGTGGTGAGTACATTCCACATATGCCCATCGTTCAACTACGAGCTTTGTGTTTAAACTCGAGGTTGGAGCATTTCCTTGGTCCAACAAAGGCAATCAATAGTGTCGTTATAAACAACATAAGTATAGTATCAGCCACAGTTGATGAAGAATTTACAACAAATAGTTGTTTACGTAATTCCCTTAGCTTGTACTGTGACAATAAGCAAGCCATCTGCTTGACTGAAAATTCTATTTTTTCTTGCAAGGATTAAGAATATAAAAATACATTACCACTTCATCAAAGAAAAAGTGTTGCAAGGAAAGATCAACTTGGATAATAGTAAGATTGAGTAGCAAATTGCAGACGTGGTTACAAAAGGCTTAAGCAGTGGTGTAGCCAAAATTTTCATCAAGAGTGTTCATACTTAGGATTACGAGTTATGTTGTTTATTTTTTAACTTGAAAATATGGAACTTATATTTTCCGCAAATTTATCACTAGACAATGTCTAGTGACCTTTTATTAAACATAAAAAATATCAATATGGATAAGTACAAGCAAGGGGGGACCTAGAGTCTACTACCTAACAAGCATGAAGAAAATAAGAGCTAGAGAGAACTAAGTATTTTTTAACTACCACAGAGTTTGTAATACACTTCATGGTGATATTACAAATGAAGATGCTTAAATAATGTAAAAATATGCCAATCAAGAAGAAAGTTGAGTTATCAATCTCAAACTTTCTATTACAAACGCATGAACTAAAAAAGATTGATTGCCCATCAAAATTAGCTTGAAGTATTTTTCTCTTGTCTTCTTCTTCAAACCTATCCAACAACACTTGATAATTCATATTTTCTTTATGAATTTATTGGATCTTGTTGAACTTATGATACTGCTGTCAAATGGTTCTGCTTTGCCTGTCGCGTCAGTAGGTGCCTTGGAACAAACTCCTTAGTCATTTTACCGTCTCTCAACTATGTTGCCTTCCATGTGTAACACCCTAAAACGAACTAAGATGAACTAGAGCTTCGTGATTGTTTCTTGAGTTAATTTTGTAATAAAATGAGTTATATTAGTGTCTTTAGGTAGTGTGTGAAGTTTGAAGGTCAAACATCCAAGAACGTCCATGACGTTCGTAAGGTGTGTCTTAGAAAGTACTTGTGTGTCTTCATGTGTTTGAGTGAGTTTTACGTGTTCGTTTTGTTTGAAATTGGTGTGGAATGTTTGTAATACCTAGACGACTATGTTTAGGGGTTTAATGTCTGGGTACGAACCCACCTAGGACCCATAAGGGGCCCTAGAGAAGGGCCTAAGACTGCCTTGGTAGTGTCCATCAACGAGACCAAACGACGTCCAGTGGGCCAACCAACGGCCCGTCGACTTGGTCCGTCGTTTGGACCTGCAGGACTGCATGTTTGGAGGTTGTAGACTCAACCAACGACCCTCCACCAACGGGTCGTCAATGGACAAACGGTCCGTTGGTTGGAGCCGTCTGTGAGCTGCTAAAAGGCTGCTTGGCTTGAGGTGTTTGGTAAATTCACCCCAAGTCATTTAAGGACCTTGGACGTTTACTTTAGGTTCTATTAGGTATATTAAAGTGTTTCAAACCCTAAGACCTCATTTTAGACTCCATTTCCTAAAACCCAAAACCCCTCTCTCTTAAAAGACTCTCTCAAACCTCCATAGAAGCTAGAACTCAAGAAGGAGCTAGGAGGGCTGTTGGTGGACGTTTTCTTCATCAAAAATCGATGGGATTTCTTCAATGTGAGGTATGGTAGTCATCCTTAAACTCTCTTCCATTCAAGGGGTCCCTTCTAATGAATTTTCAAAAAGGATTTCCAACCCTAACTTCTTCTATGTTTAACTCTAAATATGGGTCTTGCATGAAAACGTTTTTAATGATTCAAATATGATATTTCTAATGTTAGTTGGTGATTTTAATGCTAAAACTTCAATGAAATCATGTTAAAGCTTTTTATCAAATCTTGGCTTAAGAAATGAGTTGAATGAGTATGATATTGTAGTCTTTGATCTTTGGTTTCCTTTTATTGATATTGTTGTTTAGCTACTGCCCTAAGGGCTATATTATGATGAATTCTTGAAGGAATTATTATGGGTGATGAAAGCTTGGATTTAAGGGTAAGTTGTTTATCTTTTTTTAGCTTTAATTATGAAATGCTCTTGAGTGGTATGGTCCACCTTTGGTGGTGATGTTTACTTGGTATATATGTGAATGTGAAGCTACTTGTGAATTGTGAATGAGGACTTGAAGGCTTGTTATGTGAAGTAAGATGATAATGATGCTATTTTTGATAAATGTCCTTTATAAAGATTATTATGTGAAGTAGGCTAGAGAGTATGCCTAAATGAGTTACATGATTATATGAAGTATGTTAAAGTGTGTGATGTGATGAATGAAGGTCTAAGCATGTATAGAATTGAATGTAAATGAAATGATGCTATTGTGCAAGGTGTGCTCACATGTACACACTTTGAATGATTGAATGAATGAAGTTAAACAATGTGAATGATAAGGGGAGTTTTGGGGTGAACAGTCTTCGTGAGTTGAGATGAAGTGTTTAGTAGCAACCTCATTATCTTCCAAGAGCTTTCTAAGACAGGTAGGAGGATGGATACCCTTCGTGAGTTGAGATGTGGTGTCCACTAGTTATCCTTAACCTATAGTTTAGAATGATGAGAATTCGTGGGGAGTTCCGCCTAGCACCGAGAGGATATGAAGAAGATGTGATTACACTTCGTGAGTTGAGATGTTGTATTCCAATGTACCTCTTGAGATGAGTACTCCTCGTGAGTAGGGAGTGAGTTATTTAGTACAAATCTCCTTATCCCTTAACTATGCACCCGCATAGGTATGACTATTGGGAAAGCCATGTAAAAGCTAACAGAAAAGACCTCACTCTAGGCAAGTGGGGGGACCCTTCTCCGATAAGGGAAGTATCGGGATTCCATGTCTAGCTCTCATGGTCTATGTCGGTTAAGCTAACCCCCACAAAAGTAATGAAAGTGCTAAGTCTTCTAAAAGAGTGTACTACTTAGGGTAGGTAGTGGAATGGGGCGCTATCTATCCATTGCACTAGGTAGGCATTCCGAAAGGGGAGTATTGGTGAACCTTATATGAATTGAATGAACTAAGTCTTCAAAAAGAACGTACTACTTAGGGTAGGTGGTGGTATGACACGCTATCTGTCCATTGCACTAAGTAGACCTTCCGAAAGGGGAGTCTTGGTGCTAAGCCTTCTAAAAGAGTGTACTACTTAGGGTAGGTGGTGGAATGGGACACCATCTACTCTACTAAGTAGGCATTCCAAAAGGAAAGTCTTGGTGAGTTGCTTGAGTGTTCTTGTAACGTCTTATCATTGAGTGAAGACTTGTTCTCTCGAGGCGAGTAAGCCTAAAAGGGATAGTATTGGGGATCACCTTGGTGTGTATTGAAGGAGGCGTATGGGCGTTTCATTCATGTCTTACCTTGGTGATTCTTAGGATAACCTTAGTTAGGAAAACTCCTACGGAAATGAGCTCACTTCCTCCTTGCTTGACCTTGGAAATTCACAGTTTTAGAATAAGGATAGTTCACAGTAAAGTCAAAACGAATTCACTGTAACTTTGGGAAGTTTACTGTAAAATGCTCCCTTTTGCTAAAAGTTTGTGAATTCTTCTCTAAGTGTTAAATGATGTTTCTTATTTTTTTTTACTCCTATATTCTTGAATGTTTTACTTAATTGGCATGAAAATGTGTTTTTACTAAAATGTCCCTTTTTGCATGTTTTTGCTTATGACATACTTAGTAAATTATTTGTACTAACCTCATACTTTTCTATACTCTATAAGTATAGGTTTGGAAGCAAGGTTGAAGTTTAGAAGGCAAAGCTTGAGAAAGATTCTCTCAAGACAAAGTATGTCCTCATATATTCGAGGGCATAGTTCTTAATTCTTTTAATTTTGTATAAGTTCTTATTATTTGTTTCTTTCAAAGGTAAAGGGTCGTGTCCCTATGATTTTTATATCGTGTCTTTAAGTTGGCTTGTGACGATGAGATTCTCTAAGTATTTATGAAATAATTCCTTTTTATGTTAAATGTCGTGAAAAGTTTGAATTTCGCACTACTTTTCATTTCTTATATAATGAACGATAGTTAAAGGGATTGTACAAGACCCCAAAGAGTCAAGTACGCCTTGTCCCGATCCAAGGGTTCTCCCTAACTTCTAGGGGCTACTTGCGGGTCGTGACACCATGTGTCTTCATTTTGCTTTTGTTGCTTCCATTTCTTTGTTGCCTAGGTGATATATCTCCTTCACTAGCCACTCTATCAAAACATATGTCCATCATATCTTCCTCATCTTCATCAAGAGAATCCTCGCCCAAATCAAGCATATTGTCTTCCTCATCTTCGTCAAGAGAGTCCTCAACCAAATCAACTGTATTTGACACTAAAACCCTTGACTCATTCTTCTTTGGAATCACACATTTAGGAACAAATACGAAAGCTTCTGGACTTAATTTGCTATTTAAAGTAGGTGGTGAGACTAGCTTTTCTTGGATCAAATTGGTTTCAACTATTGGTTTCTCTGTTTAGTTGAGTTCATCATAAACAGTAGCAACACATGACAAAGTAATGAGATAATTTCTTGTCAGATCCAATTCGGTACAATAAGCATACACGGACAATATAATGGAGCGGGGATGTCGATGAAAATGATGATCAAAATATATATCTGGGTACGTGCATTGCACATGTATCAAAGTAAGGATTGATTCATGTTATGATTTTCGGCACTTCAAATATTGAGCATAATAAATCTCTGTGTAAAAAATTACTAAATTGCAACAAATAGTCAACATGAACCATGAGTCATTTAGTACAAAACTAAACATATAAAATATGATTTTTAGACATTAATAATAGAATCAATAGTCAGAAAAACATATTAAATAAGACAGTGACAGAACTAAGATTTTCAATAAAAAGGGTTCAAAATATGAAGAACTAAACACACGAAGGTTCAACATCTACTATATATGCATAAAAAAAGCTATTTAAACCATATGTATAAACCACAGAGGGTTTGACTGAACCCTGTCTGCCTTACCTGACTCCCACGAATCCCGATAAAACATATGGACCAAGAATGATCCTTTCAACTTCATCTCATATCATTTTCTGATAAGATTGTGCTTTGTAATAACAATACATATAAGTGAATAGATTCATTTTCTAATCAGGGTGACTTGCGTTTTCCTTAAACTTTTGTAACCCATAAATTTATTGTGCCAGGTAACTCTTCCAAATATCTATGACTTCATTGCATTATATGTTAGCTTTTAAATAACTTTAGGAAATGACTGTTCAAATTAAATACATTTTATACTCCAACATATTCTATCATTATAGATGAAAGGTAACTTTTCAAATTACTTATCTATTTTTTCAAATTAATTAAGAAAATCAATGCATTAATTTTGAAATAATAGATTATTCATGCATTTGAATCTAACCCATATTATTGAACCACTTAAAGTAACTTTTCAAATTTTTAACCTTTTGAGAGTAACTAAGAAAATTAATGCATAGTTTTTTAAAAGAATGAATTATATTAATTTAACATCTTTTCACTTTTAGTATTTAGTACAATATAATTATATAATACGACTAGCTACTTAGTATTTAATTACTTAATTATTTTATAATATTATGATTCAATGTAGGGGCAAAATGGTAATCCAACTTTGAAGACAAAACCTTTCCACTTATAATAATATATGATATGATATATGATCATGTGGTGAGTACACAAGAATTAAAGCTATATATACTTTTGACTCTTTATTAGCAACTCGTATACGTATTCGCGTATTGACAATTATAAAGAAAAGAGCTAGGCTTTTCAAGATAGACCTCACAAGAACACTTGTAAGTGTTGTTGATCGATGGACATGTCTTTTTTGAATTTTCATTTAGTTCGAAGACAATAATCAGAATTCTCATATTTTCCTCCTCACCTATTAATTATCAGATCAAATGTAAGAAGTAATATCAACAATCTTCTTAATAATACAAAATATATTGTTGTGTGTACAACTGATAAATACAAATTCGTTTGAACCTGAATTCTTCTTCGTTTATAGGAATTTGAAGTTCCAAGTGATGTTCTTCGAATGGCTTGAAGATTAAGTGGAATTGCTCATCATGTACTTTGTCAAGAGTTGAAGTGTTCCACTAAAAACGAAGAAAGGGAAGTGTTTAATGAATATTTTTATGTAAATGCATCAACTACTTATTATCAGTATTGAAAAAAATATTATTTTTAATTGAATAAATAAACGATCGACTTTATAGGTATTCTAAATTCTTGATTGGTTAATAAATCTGTCTACCAACACTTGAAGGAACAAAGGAGCATACCTTTGGAGACTTATCCTTGTCAACGATGGCAGCTCTTATTCCCTTAAAAATAAATTAAAGAATTTTAAATGAGAAATCACAAATCAAATGTACCTCTTCGTGAATATGTTTGCTTAAAAATAAATTACCTCATAGAAATCGTGAGATATTATGGTTTGTAATGTGTTTATCGTAATCCTAAATTCTCTCCTCAAACATTCAGATAGAGTTTGTATCCTCCCTTCTCTTATCTGGAAAAAATAATACTCTATTGAGACAAAGAAAGATCCTTTATCTCTTTTGCAGGTCAATATATATATATATATATATATATATATATATATATATATATATATATATATATATATATATGCATATAATGTTTGTTCTAGTTATCGATCTCAGTGTTATTTTCAATCCAATTGGAGATGCTTTCTTTATACTTTTAAGCACTGGCATAATCCAATCGTTTCCTTTTTTGCCTGCTTCAGCTTCCTGAAAATTAAAGTTGTATCAATTATATGAAATTCCATTTCATATATAATAGTACAATCTATTCTTACAAATGAATCCATGATCTCCTCCACTGTTTCCCTGGAGAAACAATCATCGATTATGGACAACCTACAATTGTTTTATACATGAAAATGCATTAATATCTCACAAGAACAATTTGAAATCATAATTTTACGATACATTACTTGCTCAAGACACTTGTTTCATCTATTTGAACATTAGTAGAGAATTCATCGATGACAGATCTAATAGCATCCTCTTGATCACCGTTGTTTATGCTCAGTAAACTCGAAATAATTTGTGTGAAGGTACTACATGAGTTGCTAATCCAGCAGCAACCACTTCTTTACCCTTCAATTTCGCTCCTGTTAAGCCCAAATATTCGCCTACATACATTTAACAACATCATACACCTATTCAAAATTTAAAAATACATGTTCCATCTTACTTACCAAGTCGACCTGGAAGGCGTGAGAGTATGTATGATAAGCCATAGTCTGGGTGATATCCTAGGTTTGCTTTGGGAGTGAAACAAAACTACAATTATATTGTACTCAATCAATTAGAATAAAGTTAAGATTTATTCTCTCTAGTACATCATTATTGAGATTTTGAGCTCTTTTTCGATAACAAGTACTAACTACTTTCTCAGTGACGACAGAGAACTTCATTGGAGCCATGAAGCCTACACCTCCACCCACTGATAATCCATGGACAAGAGCGATATGCGGTTTCTTGTAAGTATGAATGTGATAGCAAAGCCAATAAATTCTATAAACATCTTCAAGACAAAAATCCCCTTCAAAGACGATACATTTACTCATGAGTAAAAAATGAAATAGTAAACAAGTAAAAATGAACCAAATGAGTAATTATATATATATATATATATATATATATATAGTCACTTCAAAACGAACCACCTATGAGCTAAAACTTGACACTTAGATAGAGGAGGAAGTAGAAAGAAAATCTTTATACGCTATTATCATCCAATGAATTCATTGCAACACCACGAACAATGAGACTTCTGTCTCGCTTACCTGCCCGACGGGTAGACCCTATAGAATAAATAGAATAAGAGGCTTGACCTAGAGCTCTTCTCTTCCCCCTGAAAAAAAATTATATATATATATAATATATATATATACTCA
>CM040624.1:82807221-83047741 GCA_022817965.1 Solanum lycopersicoides | reverse complement strand
AATAGGATGTTCATTTGGCATGAGTAGCCCACGAGCCCTTACTTGATGTCTTGCTAACTGCCCTATAGCTGGTGAATCCTTTGAACATAGGAATGGCAAAATCAGTAGATACCGGGCTTGGAACATCTCACCACACGCGTACTAAAAGCGCGATCTTGAAATAGAAACTCTGGTTTGGAACAAATGAGCGGATAGGCTTGACGAAGTTTAGGAAAAATGCAAGAAGAATTTTTGCCGTTCTGTCTTTCGCACGGAATATATATATATATATATATATAAGGCCAACAGATTTTACTAATAACTTAACTTGGTTAGTATTCTACTAACATATTACCAACATATTTCTAACCGAATAATATTTTAAAACTTAACAATGAAATTCTAACAGATTACCAACATAAATCTTACTAACTAAGTATTTTAGTTGGTAAATACGACGGGAAAATATGGCGCCAAATTTAGCAACCTTCTATCAATGGATTACCAACAAAAATATTACTAACGTACACCTTTTGTTGGTAATATTACCAACGAAGTATATATCAGTTGGTAAATATGACAAAAAATTATTTATATAATTTATGAACATATTACCGATGAATTACTAACCAAACATTTACGAACGACAAGATTGTGTTTCTAAATTTACCAACCAAATATAAATGTGTTGGTAAATTAGTAACGAAATTTAATTTGTTGGTAAACTTGCCAACCAATATCAATTAGTTGGAAATTTTGCCGATGAATAAGGATTGTAGTTAGTAAATTACTAACATCATTAAAATAGTTCATAATATACCAACCGATCACTAATCCATTGGTAAAATTTACCAACATATTAGTTATTAGTTGGTAATATTACATATGAATGTTCAGTTGAATAGTAACTATTACCAACTCTGATAAAATTTATTGGTAAATTATTAATTACTAACTTATATTTTAATAGTTGGAAAATTACCAATTGAAGTTAATTTTTTTGGTAAATCAGCATCTAGTGTTGAGGCTTTCCTATTTAATTTGTGTCATTAGGCATTTTAACTTTTAACTTTTAACTAAAACTTGACTTTGTTGAATTTTTTTGGTAAACGTGCTCAGATTAGAACTCCATCAGTGTCATTAGCTTCAAAAGGTCATTTTTTATCTAACGGAAAGGTTGATTCATGTTTTGAGGCTTTCATTTTTGTTTGTGCCGTTATGTGTTTTAAATTTTATGTTTAGGCTAAACTTTGACTTTGGTCAATATTTTTGTAAATGTGCTCAGATGAGAATTTCGTTAGAGTAATTAACTCCAAAGGTCATTTTTTATCTAGTAGGATGGTTGATTTGAGTTTTGAGGCTTTCATTTTTACCGTGTGCCGTTAGGTGTTTAACATATAAATTTTAGCAAAAATTTAAATATAGTCAATATATTTGATAACGTACCTAGATAAGACAGTTACATGCAAAAAATCATTTTTGATGTAATAAGATAGAGGGTACGGATTTTGAGGCTTTCGTTTTTAGTTTATGTCGTTAGGCATTTTAGCTTTTAAGTTTTGGCCAATATTTCACTTTAACCAATATTTTTGATAATCGTGCTCGGATTGAAATTTTGTCACCGCAGTTAGCCATATAAGTTCAGTTTTGATCTCATAGGATGGTTGGTTCAGGATTTGAGACTTATTTTCAGTTTGTGTCGTTAAGCGTTTTAACTTTTGACTTTTGGCTAAAATTTGAATTAGGTCATTTTTTTTGGGAAACATGCTCAAATTTGAATTTCGTCAGCGCGGTTAGCTATGGAAGGTCATTTTTCGCTTTATATAATGGATGGTTTGGATTTTGAGGTTTCCATATTCAGTTTGTACTGTTAGGCGATTTAACTTTTAGCTTTTGACAAAAATTTGATTTTGCTTAGAATTTTTTGTAAATGTGCTCCGATGAAATTTTTGTCAGTTCGATTAGCTTCGCAAGGTCATTTTTATATCTAAAAAGATGATTGTTTCAGGTTTTGAGACTTCCATTTTCAGTTTGTGTTATTAGGCGTTTTAACTTTTGGCCAAATTTATACTTGGTCAATATTTTTTGTAAACGTGCTCAAATTAAATTTTTTGATATAATGATATGTGTCATATTGAGATTAATTTAACTTGTTATCATAGATTTTGCATTGTTACATTCATATATGATTTATAAAGTTGATTAATATTATATTCGTGTTCTTAGATTTTTAAATGCAATAAATTAATAAATATTTTACTAATTATTCAGTTAATAATATTTTGAACATATTGTCAATCAATTACGAAACTAACATTGAACTTTAATGATATATTACCAATAAACTAACAATCAATTAGTAAATTTATTAGAAAAATAAATAATCATACTAAAATATATTTTAAATTTATTACAAACAAGGGTTGTGGTATAATGGTAAGTACTCCTGCATATTTAACCAAGAGGTCTTAGGTTCGATTCTCGTTGGGTACATAATCATCTTTGTTAAGGAGTGCTTTACCGCCCAATGCGAAACTTTCTGATGTGAATCCAGATTTAGTCGGGCTCCATGTGGTACCGAACATCGGATGAAAAACCAAAATTAAAAATTAAAAAAAGTATTTAAAATTTATTGGCAAATTACCAACACAAATTGTTTGTTACTAAAATTACCAACCAATTACCAATGTATGAATTGAAAAATGAAGAAAACAATTTACTAACTCCTTTTCAATTCGTTAGTAAAGGTAGTAACGATATACTGACCAAAAATTAGTTGGTAAATTTACCAACGGAAATTTCAGGGCCACATTTTTCAAAATTTTGTGACTACATCTTTGGGTGTTTACCAACAAATTAAAATCCGTTGGTAATATTTACCGACGAGCTTTTTAGCAACGGATTAATATAAGTTGGCATTTGGTTGGTAACTTAATTTGCCAATCGATTTGATCAATTTACCAACGAATGTTTTTGTTGGTAATTGAGGTTCCTTTTGTAGTTAAGAGTTCATGTGTATATGATAAAGTACATGTATTTGAGTTAATATATATTAGTTCATACATAGTATATAATTGAAGTTTAATTTGAGGTTGATAACTAAATTTTCTTTTTGACATTCCTTATATTTTTCACTGTTTAAGCATCCTCATTTTTAATATTATTATAAAGTTTATCATAATAAAATGGTGATGATCATAATTCATAGCATATATAGTTTTCACTAGATTTTATTTGCTTAATGCTTGTTACTCAAGGGATTTGTAACGTTATTAGGTTTGGTAAGGTAAAACCTTTTTGGAAAAGAAGAGAAAACAATATATTTTGTTGAAGTATTTAATTTTATTCACAATCTGATATAAATAGAACTTGATACAAATCAATCCAGCAGTCTAGCTTTAGGTAAGAAATTGTGATCCCCAATCAATGAGATTTGATCTACTAATATGGAAACTTAATATATTAGAATATATGTACAAGATATGTATTTCTCAACACTCCCCTCAAGTTGGAGAGTGAATATCATGATGAATTCCCAACTTGTTGCGCAATTTTACAAATTGATATTTTTCGAAAGCCTTTGTAAAGATGTTTGCTAATTGCAAGTGTGTAGGAACATATGAAGGACTTATCAGTTTTGCTTGCAACTTTTCTCGAAAAATCTTACCAATTTGCTAACCACCAAATCTTTTCTTTTCAATCTAATTACTATTCCTTTTTAACAATTACTTGTATCAATTGAATAACAAAAGTTGACAAAAAAATGGGATGGACTCATCAAATCTCCCTCTCCAGTCCCATTTACTGGAAGAAGATATCTTCATCTTCTTTAGAGAGAGATCATACCCACTCTTTGCATAACTCGAACTTGTCTTTCTATATAGTCTTGGTCAGCATATCTGCAGGATTTTCACTTGTGTGGATCTTTTTGAGGTGAAATGATTCACTCTCCACTTTCTAATGAATTTAATGATAACTGACATCGATGTGTTTTGTCCTTGCATGGTCATGGAGTTCTTGCTCAAGTCTATTGCACTCTGGCTGTCACAATAGACAATGTACTCCATCTGATTCAAACCAAGCTCTTGAAGAAATTGCTTTAGCCATATCATCTCCTTGGCGGCTTCAGTAGCCTCAATATACTAAGCTTCAGTTGTAGATAGTGCAACACACTTCTGCAACTTTGACTGCCATGATATAGCTCCCCCCTGAAAAAGTAAACAAATATCCAATGGCGGATTTTCTGTTATCAAGGTCACCTGCCATATCAGCATCTGTATAGCCTTTCAAGATTGGATTTGATGCTCCAAAACACAAGCATTCATCTGAGCTTCCTCTAAGATACCTGAGTATCCACTTCACAGCTTCCCAATGCTCTTTTCCCGGATTGTCGAAAAATCTGCTGACAACACCAACTGCGTGAGCAATATCAGGTCTAGTGCATATCATTGCATACATTAGACTTCCGACGGCGGAGGAATTTGGAACTTTGTCCATGTTCTCTTTTTTCTCCCTAGCTGTAGGACACATCTTTTTGCTCAACTTCATATGACCAGCAAGAGGTGTACTAACATGCTTAGCATTCTTCATATTGAAGCGCTCTAGTACACATTCAATGTACTTCTTCTGGGATAAATAAATCTTCCTTTCATTTTTGAGACGAGTAATTCTCATGCCCAAAATTTTCTTGGTTGACCGAAGTCTTTCATAGCAAAAGACTTACGCAACTCTTTCTTCAACTCGTCAATCTTGGAAGTATTCTTGCCCACGATCAACATATCATCCACATACAGCAAGAGGATGATAAAATCATTGTCAGAAATTTTTTATACAACTACGCAATGATCTGAAGAAGTCTTATTATAGCCTTGCTCCCCTATAACAGATACAAACTTTTTGTACCACTGTCTGGAAGCTTGTTTTAGGCCATAAAGACTCTTTTTAAGTTTGCACACAAAATTTTATTTACCTTCTACTTTGAAGCCCTCAGGTTGTTCTATATAAATCTCTTATTCTAGGTCACCGTGAAGGAAAGTCGTCTTCACATCCATCTGCTCAATCTCTAAATTAAGACTAGCAGCCAAACCTAGAACTGTGCAAATCAAGGACATTTTCACAACAGGAGAAAATATTTCGTCAAAGTCAATACCCTTCCTTTTTTGCCAAATCCCTTAACAACCAATCTAGCTTTGTACGTGGGCTTCAAGTTGTGTTCTTCAACTTTAACTTTGAACACCCACTTGTTCTTCAAAGCTCTCATGCCTTTGGGCAATTTTACCAACTCATAAGTGTGGTTCTCATGCAAAGACTTCATCTCATCTTGCATGACTTCAATCCATTGATCCTTGTGCTCATCTTCCATGGCCTCCTCATAACATTCAGGTTCTCCCTCGTCAGTGAGTAACACATACTCATTGGGTGAATAACGGGAGGAAGAAAACCGTTGTTTTGTGGACCTCCGAAGCGGAATATTTGATTCGTCCACAACTTCATGAGTAACAGGATCATCAATAACAATATCATTGTTATTATCAACATCAACATGTCGATTCAATACATGATTCTGAGCGTCACCATGATTATCAAGCCCAACAACATCATGTACACTTGTGTGAGGAACGTCATCATGATGAACTATACCATCAAGACTTGAAGATTTCACCTTCTCCTCTTTGTCAATATCTTCAATTGTTTGATTCTCCATGAAAATAATATCACGGTTTCTCATAAGTTTCTTTTCAATTGGATCATATAGCCTGTAACCAAATTCATCAAGGTCATATCCAATGAAGATGCACTGCCTTGTCTTGGCATCTAACTTTGACCTCTCATCTTTTGGCACATGTACAAAGGATTTGCAACCAAATACTCTCAAATGGTCATAGGAAACATCCTTTCCATACCAAACAATATTTGGTACATCACTTTGCAAAGAAACAACAGGAGATAGATTAATAACATGTGCAGCGGTCAATAAAGCCTCACCCCAAAATGAGTTCGGCAACTTTTCTTCAGAAAGCAAACATGTAACTCTTTCCATCAAGGTATTGTCCATCCTCTCAGCCAAACCATTAAGCTGAGAAGTCTTATGGTGTCTAATACTTTGATGCTTGCAGTATTCGTCAAATGGTACACAATATTCACCGCCATTACAGTACGAATACATTTCAGTTTCTTTCCAGTTTCTCTTCCAACTGAAGCTTCAAACTGCTTGAAGACACCTAACACTTGGTCTTTAGTCTTCAAGACATAGACCCAAAGTTTTCTCGAGCAATCATTACTAAAAGTGACAAAGTAGAGTGCACCACCCAAATGTCTTTGTCTTCATTGGACCATATAAATCAGAGTGCACCAACTCAAGCAACTCTGTCTTTCTCGAAGGGGGGTAGGACTTAAAGAAAACTCTATTTTGTTTACCAGCCAAGCAGTGCTCACACTTGTCTAATTTAGCACTTTTGAAATTTGACAATAATTCTTCTTGGCTAGAACATTAAGTCCTTTCTTGCTGATGTGGCTAAGCCTCTTGTGCCATAATGTTGAAGAGCTATCACTCTCAACCGCATTCACCATATCAACACAAGCAGAGGCCGTAGTCCAGTATAGACCACGTCGTTTGTTACCACGAGCCACAACCAAGGAGCCCTTAATGAGCTTCCATTTTCCATCACCGTTGGTACTAACATATCCTTCATCATCTAAAACACCAACAGAAATTAGGTGCAGACGAACATCAGGAGCATGTTTCACATTTTTCAAAACTAGTTGAGTTCCAACACTAGTTTCCAAACAAATTGTACCAATACCAACCACCATAGAAATAGTCTCATTAACCATACTCAAGGATACAAAATCACCAAGAGTATAGGAAGAGAAAAAAATCCTTCCTTGATGTCACATGAGATGCGACACCAGTGTCCACAATCCAGCTTGACTCATCACAAGCAATATTTATCATATCCACATCAAGGACAGTAACAAGATCTTCGGTGATAACGGTGGATAGGCAATTTTCATTGCCATCTTCTTTAGTTTCCTCTTTGTTTTTGTTTTCCCTCTTCAACTTCCTGCAGAACTTCTTTGTGTGCCCTTTCATGCCACAATGATAGCACTCAATATCCTTAAGTCTGCCTCTGGATTTTCTCCCATTTTGTTCTCTATACTGAGAACCACGAGTTTTGTTTCTCACACTGGGGCCAGTTATCAGGACATTCGACGAAGAAGAACCTTGAGTTTTTCTTCTCATATCTTCGTTCAAGACACTACTCTTGGCGGAATCCATAGAGATCACACCATCTATAGCAGAATTTGACAATGAAGTTCTAAATATTTCCCAAGAGTCTGGTAGGAAACCAAGTAGAAGAAAGCCTTGAATTTCTTCATCAAATTTGATGCCCATAGCTAATAATTGGTTCATGCTCCCCTGAAAATTATTCAGATGGTCTGTCATCGGAGAACCATCATGATCCTTTAAACTCAACATCTTCTTTATTAAGAACATTTTGTTGTTGCCAGTCTTTCGAACATACAAACTTTCAAGATTCTCCCATAGGGTTCGAGCATGTGTCTCCCCAAAAATATGGTTCAACACATTATCGCCGACCCATTGCCTAATGAATCCACAAACATGTCTGTGCAACAGATTCCACTCTTCATCTGTTTTATTATCAAGCTTTACAGTGGTAAATACTGGTTTGTAAAAGTTCTTGACATAAAGTAGATCTTCCATTTTCCCCTTCCAAATGGCATAATTAACACCATTCAAAGTAATCATTCTACTTGTGTTGGCTTTCATTGTTTTCCCCAAAAATATTGTTATCGTAAATCAAAGTAAATCTTTTATGATGTGGAAGTTCAGACTATGCTGTAACCACAGAGCATACTCAGATAAAACCTTGGCTATGATACCAGTTTGTTGGGAAAACGCAAACAAACACAAAAAATATATGATAAAAATAATGAAAATAAAATGGGAAAATAACGACACCAAGAATTTTACGTGGAAACCCTTCTAAATAAGGGAAAAACCACAGGCCAAGAGGAGCAATTAATATCACTATAGTAAACTTTATACTGTGTAGTCACGAATACAATACTCAAAGTGACTACTAAACACTCAAAAGGAACAACACTCTTTTGGTTTCCACCTTACTAAAATATCGCTCACACTCTATTGTTTCTTCACAGACTATTTTCTTGTATAGTCTATGGAATACCTCACTTTGCTCTCAAAATGGTTTTTTCTCTCTAACTTGGTGTGTTCTACAAATGAGCAAAAATGCTCTATTTATAGAAGTAGAAAATCATGCCTATGTCACTAATGACATATGTAAATATAACAAAACCAAAAAAGGGTTGCAAATCTTACCAATTGCCAACCACCAAATCTTTTTTTTTCAGCTCTAATTACTATTCCTTTTTAACAATTACTTGTATCAATTGAATAGCAAAAGTTGACAAAAAAAATGGGATAGACTCAACAAAATTAACTGAGTATAAATTAATAGAAAGTTGGCCTTGAAGTTACATGTAATAGTAAAGAAGAAAAACTATGAAATTTATGTTAGAACAAAAAATAAGCAGGTGTAATGTGGTAGCTAGCAAAGCAAATCTTGAAAGATCATGAGTAAGATGTTAAACGAGAAATATAACAAAAGACACAAGATTTAACGTAGTTTGGTCGATCGACCTACATCCACAAAGCAGATGAGCAATCCACTATATAAATATGAGAGTACAAAATATAAAGAGACGTAACCTCAACGAATTTACTCAGAATACATGGGAAATTCACTCAAGTGATAATGTATCAAGCTTGTGACCCATAAATTCTCCCCCTAACCAAAACTCTTTAAAGCCCCTAAGACTAAATTGTGAATGTTGATTTAGTTAGATTGAACAAGCATATATTTGTAGAGTTCTAAATCTTTTTCTAAAAGGAAAACCTATTTATGGTAAGAAATCAGGGCAAATAAAACCCAACAAATCTCCCCCTTTGCCTGAATTTCTGACAAAATAAATTTGCCCACCTTCTTTGCATAATCTTTGATAGGTTGCTTCTCCTCTCCGTAATCTCCTTTACAAAATCTATGTCTCAACACGGAGAACCTGTCTGAAACAATTTCTTTAACAAAATCTTCATTACTTTAGAAAAGGTTGCGGCTAGAACTACACCTGCCAAGATGAACACCTATCTATAACATGGTTCAGTTGTTGAACTTGTCTCTGATATCACTTGTTATGACCGAAAATGCAGGTGGAATGTAGAAGTTAGCAAAACAATCTTCGAAAGACCATGAGTAAGAAGACAAACGCAAAATATAACAAAAGACACAAAGATTTAATGTGGTTCGACAATTGACCTACATCCACAAAGGAGACGAGCAATCCACTATATAAATATGAGAGTACAAAATATAAAGAGACCTAACCTCAACCAATTCACTTATAATACATGGGAGGTTCATACAAGTGATAATGTATCAAACTTGTGACGCACAAATTCTCCCTTTAACCAAAACTCTCCAAGCCCCTAGGACTTCATTGTGAATGTTGATTAAGTTAGAAGAAACAAACATCTATTTATAGAGTCCTAAACCTTTTCCTACAAGAAAAATATTAGTTAGTCCAAAATCTTTTCCTAAAAGAAAAACCTATGGTAAAAAAAAATCAGGACAAATAAAACCTAACAATTTAGGTGTGCTTTACAGATCACTTGAGAGAAGTTGGAGAAAGAGCGCCACAAGGTAAGAAAAAAAGAAGAAACATGCGGGAAATGGTTTAAAATAAGGGTACAAAGTTGGATTGACTCGATATTTTACGACAAAATTTACCCAAACTACATTGAGCACGGTACGAGGCCCATTGCAGGGATCAGAGATACGTACATATTTCGAGCCCGTTCATGTAGCTTACATGCTTTTCACCCTCTCTAAAGTTTGGATACAGTCAGGGTGTGTGGACTTGGTAATTCGCACTACAAGGCCCAACACACTAATTATTTTTATTAAATACTTCAAATAGTTGTTGGTAAGGTGGGTTTTCTCCCATCAAAAGCCTTAGGTCGTGGCACGATTCTTATACCTTTTCTCTTATTATCTTCTAAACTATTGCATTTACAATTTTTTTCTCAGGTAGCACTTGATTAAGTGTTGCGGCATAATGAAAGTTTACTTAACGTGTGTTTGGTATGGACGAAAACATCTTTTGAAAAATATTTTCCAATTTTCTCATGTTTGGTTAGGTCAAATGTTTTCCAAATCAACTTATTTTCCTCAAATTTAAGGAAAATGACTTCCCTTCAAAACTTAAGGAAAACATTTTCCAAAACTCTCTTCCAACCCCCCTACCCACCCCCACCCTACAAGTCCCCAACCCACCCCCTACCATCTCCCCTCCCCTAAAAAAAATTAAGTTTATGTTTTAAAATATATCTTCAACTTCAAAATTTCATTTTCTCAACCCTACCCTCGACCCCCCTCCCCCCCCCCAATCCCAAAAAAAAACAATTTAAGTTTTTTTTTTTAATATTTTCAACTTCAAAAATTCATTTTTTCACCCTTACCCTTGACCCTCCCCCCCCCCCCCCCCCCGCCAAAAAAATGGACCCTTCAAGTTGAAACTTTGTCAATTGAACCCTCTAACTCAATGGAATTTAACATTTTAAACTCTTTTGACTGTTGACCAGGCTTATGTGGCAACTTGATTAATGAGTTGGAATAAAAAATATGATTCCACACGCTAAAAGAGCGTAGACATAAGAATTTAAATAAAAAAATAGTTAAAAGAAAAAGAAAATTAGAATAAAAGAAGAAAACAGGATTAAAAGTAAATGTTTCACTTCTTTCTTCTTCCCCCACCCATCCCCATTTTTTTCCTCTTCAATCATCACTTTCCGTGTATGTTCTTCCCCTTCCAGACCTCCATTTCACTCTTTCTCCCTTTCCTCGCTCCTTTCCAACTTCTTTCTTGTTTATCTTTTTGTTTTTCGGTTTTTAATTCCCCAAATTAAAAACAAAATTGTTCAAAAATTTTTTTTGAACATAATCAGCAAACGAAAATTCAGAAAATTAGTGAAATAAATATAGTTGTCGGAAGAAATATCTCTAATGAGTAACTTGACCTCTTTTGCCGTCAAAATTATTCTTGATTGTCATTTTTTTCCATTTTTTCTAGGGTAAAGTGACAAGATCCGGTAGTTATAAATGGTGAAAAGTAATTTTTGATATCTCTATGAAATTAGATGAAGCGTTTGTGTAAAATTGTTTATAAATCTTAAGATATTTTAATGGTGATTCATTGCTATCAATGGAGGAAAGAGTTTTAGAAGTTGGTCAAGTAACAATGAAGGAAGTAATGGAGTGAAAAAGAAGAAAAAAAAATATTTTTAAGAAAATAAATAATAAATGACGTGTCATATAAAATTTGATGTGGACGATGATGTGTCATTTTAATCAGGATATTGAAGTTTACACAAAGCCAAAAGGATTTAAAATGTTGAGTTTTATTAAGTTAAAGGGTTTAGTTGACAAAGTGCTAAGTTAGATTGTTCAAAATAGAAACACATCTAAGTATAAGGGTCCATTAGACCATTTTACCTAAAAATTATTATAAACTTTAAAATTTCATTTTTTCACCCCAACCTTCAACACCCACCCCACCCCACAAGCCCCTTACCAGCCCCCCCCCCCCCAAAAAAAAAAAATAATAATAATAATTTTATTTTTTTTTTAAATTCAACTTCAAATTTTTATTTTTTCACCCATACCTTCCACCCTCCACACCCAGCACAAAAAAAATTAAGTTTGTTTTTTTAAAAAGATTCAATTTCAAAAATTATTTTCTACTCTAGTAAAAAATAAAAGATATTTCTCAAAAAGTATTTTTCACTCAAAAACCAAACACTAAAATATTTTTCTGGAAAATATTTTCTACTGACCAGCCAAACATGAGAAAATAAGTGAAATATCTACTTGTTTTCCAGGAAAACATTTTCCATGTTTTCATGGAAAACATTATCGTTCATACCAAACACACCCTTAATCTATTAGTTTATGTATAAAATGATCCCCCACAACAATATCACTTTTGTAATCTACTTCTATTTTCTAGGATTTCAGTCATTACCTTTGAGAACTTGGGGTTCCAATCACGCTCATGTCTGGTATCATATCATTCAATATCTTTGTAACTTTCTCTTTAGACATGTTGCTCAATTTCGTCATATGGATTTGACTCCCCTCCATTACCCTTTCCCTCCATTTCGTCAAGTACACATCTAGATGAGAGACATGTGTACTATTTAATTGTTAAAGGTCAAGATTATATTGCATTAACTAGTATCATACCCATAGTTAAGTGAATAAGTTTTGGAAAAAAATCTCTCCAAATTTAGTAACAATAATTAATTCTTCTCAATTTTTGGTATTCATATCATTAATTTTATTATATATTTAAATGTTAAAATGGATAACAACGTTTAGTTTGTTTAGCCTAACAGTAGTCTTATAAAATATTTTGCCTTTAAATTGATGGTTTCTTTTCTTTTATTTTTTAAAAAGGTTTTTTTTTCTTTGACACCTTCACATTTGTAATTCTAATACATTATTTACTTCCCATTTTTATTATGTTATCTTCCGTTTATTTATTAAATTTCTCAACCTAGTATGGTAAGAGTTAGTGTTTCAATTAACTTTGAAATAAATTCTTCCGTTAAAAGTTTTTTGAAATATACCAAATATATGAATGTGAATTGTAACATTCACTTTTGTTTTAAGTCTACGTTATGGGTCTTTTGGAAGAAGCTTTTTATTTCTACGTTATGGATTTTTGAAAGATAAGTTTTTTTCTTTTAATTCATGAACCTATAATAAATACAATTTAATTAAAGTATTTTTCTTACAAAACCTTTTTACTATAAATTGAGTTGCTTTTGGTTGAAAAGAGAAGCATTCAAACAAAAGTACTTTCCCTTGAAAAACACTTGTGAGACATTAATCAAAAGGTGAAATCACCAATTCAAGAATAGAAGAGCAACATTCTTGAATGTCACTTGTTTTGTGGCTTAGTTGAATCCCGAAGATAGAGTTGTTATTTATTCTTCCGATTGCTCGTGGGAGGACTCCAACTATCTTCAAGAAACGTATTAATGTGCCAAGCAAGTTTTATTTTGGATTCCTTGTAATTTTATCATTCTTGTTCATTTGTTCTAACAATTTGAAGATAGTTATCTCTATGGCATCCACATCAATAACAAGCAGTGTTTCAAATTTGCCTAATTCTAATTTTGAAATATTTGATGGCAAAGACTTTCCTAGATGCCGTGGAAAGATGGAATTCTTTTTAAGACAATTAAAATTAGCATATGTTCTTGAGAAACCTTGTCCTAACGCTCCTGGTTCTAAGGTAGCAGCGGACGAGACTACTTTAATTAAAGAACAATTGTCAAATGGCAAGATGATGATTACTTATGCAAGAATTATATTCTTGGAGGAATGTCCAATAAATATTATGATCAATATTAAATTAAGTGCAAATTTGCTAAGGAGATTTGGGATACTCTTAAGCTATCCATTTAGCAGAAGAGGCGAGTTCAAAGAAATTTCTTATTTCAAATTATATGGAGTTCAAAATGGTTGATGACAAGTCAATCACTGAACAAGTACAAGAATTTCAACTTACATCTAATAAAATTGCTATATATGGAATTTCTCTTGATGAAAACTTTCATGTTGGTGCTATTATCCCAAAACTTCCTCCATCTTGGAAGGAGTACAGAAGCAAACTCTTGCACAAGAAGGAAGATTTGACACTTGAACAATTTTTGCAGCACTTGCAAATTGAACAAGAGACACGACACCGTGACAATAACCTCTTGAAGGAGCCCATCATGAAAGCTCATGTTGTTGAAGAAAAGATCAAGAAGGAACCTGCCAATAATAAATTTTTGAAGGCAAAGAAGAGTAAAAATTTCAAGCGTACTAATTCTAATTCTAAGTCGATTGAATGTTATCATTTTCATAAAATTGGTTACTATGCACGTGATTGTAAAATTCTTAAAGTTGAAAAGAAGAAAGAAAAGGCAAAAAACAATACAAAAAATTAACTGGTGGCAATGGTTACAGAAGCATTTGTAGCGAGATATCAAGTAGAATGGTGGATAGACACTGGTGCAACTCGTCATATATCAGGTAATCGAAATCCTTTCACGCCCTATGAATTAGTGGGGGACGATAAAGTTTTGCATATGGGAAACTCATCCTCTGCTAAGGTTGTGGAAAAAGAACTGTTGAACTGAAATTCACTTCCGGAAAAATGGTCACATTGATAGACGTATTGCATGTTCCTGATATTTGAAAGAACTTTGTGTCAGTAAGCATGGTTTTAAAATGATTTTTGAGGCATATAAATTTATTTTGTCTAAACAAGGCATGTTTGTTGGAAAAGGTTATGCTACAAATGGCATGTTCAAACTCAAATATTGAAATGAAAATATTTTTGCTTATGTTGTGGAGTCTTTAGATTTATGGCATGAGCGTCTTGGTCATATGAATTTTAGATTCATTCAACTCATGGTGAAAAATGGATTAATTAAAGACTGTGGAAAGGATCATGTTGCTAAATGTATTACTTTTAGTAAATGTAAAATAACAAAGAAACCTTTTAAGTCTGTTGAAAGGATATCCACACTTTTGGAGTTAATCCACAGTGATATTTGTGAGATGTGTTGTTTATCACGTCATGAAAAGAGCTATTTTATCAATTTCATTGACGATTACTCAAGGTATACATATGTCTTTCCATTAAAAATAAAAGATGAGGCATTTGAGACTTTTAAAACATATAAGTAGAAGTTGAAAATAAACTGAATTTGAAGATTAAATCAATTAGATCTGATAGAGGTGAAGAATATTTAAAATCAGGTTTAATTGATTTTTGTGAAGGCATTTAGAAACAACTGACTACGTCTTATACACCACAAAAAAATGGTGTAGCAAAAAGAAAAAATAAAATTCTCATTGAAATGGTTAACTCTATGCTTTATGGATCTGGTATCACTGGAAATTTGTGGACTGAAGCCTTATTTTCTGCATGTCATATTGTGAATCGAATTCCTTCCAAGGAACATGATTCATCTCCAAATAAACTTTGGAAGAACCGAAAGGCAAATATAAATTATTTTAAAGTATGGTTTTTTTTTTGCTCATGTTAGATTACTAGATCAACAATTGACTAAGATTGGATATAGAAGAATAGATTGTGTATTTATTGATTATCACAAATCAGTGAGGCTTATAGATTTTTGAATCTTGAGTCTCCAAGCCCTCACACAATTATTGAATCGTTGAATGCTAACTTTTTTTAGCATATATTTCCTAAGAAAAAAGAATCTTTGGAACAAATTACAAGTTCTTCTATACCTACTCTTCAAAGAAAAAGTTCTTCTATATCTACTCTTAAAAGAAAAATAGTTGAACCTTTGGAAGAAAGTCAACCAAGACGTACTGCAAGATCAGCCAAACCAAGAGACTTTGGACCAAATTTTCAAGTCTATTTAGTTGAAAGGGATCCTGAAAGTTATGTTGAAGTAATGACTTCACATGATGCTCCTTTCTGGCGTGAAACTATTGATGATGAAATGCACTATATTATGTCAAACAATACATGGATTTTATCAGATCTCTCTCTTGGATGTAAGTCTATTGGTTGTAGATGGATCTTTAGAAAGAAATAAAATTTGATAGTACCTTAGATAAGTACAAAGCTCGCTTGGAAGCAAAAGGTTTTACTCACAATTGAAAGATATTGATTATTTTGATACCTTTTCACCTGTAGCTCGAATGACTTCTATTTGACTCTTGATTGCTTTAGCCGCAATTCATAGTCTGGTAATACATCAAATAGATGAAGCCTGCATTTCTAAATGGTGATCTAGATGAAGAAGTTTACATGAAACAACCAGAAGGGTTTATCATACCTGGTCATGAACACAAAGTTTATAAGCTTCTTAAATCTCTTTATGGATTAAAATAAGCTCCAAAACAATGGAATGTGAAATTTAGACGAGTAATGATTTCTATGGCTACTCAATCAATGGTGGTGATATTTGCATATTTAGTAAATTTCAAAACACATCTGGTGTTATAATATGTCTTTATGTAGATGATATGTTGATATTTGGAATTCATATTGAAAGAGTCAAAGAAATAAAATCTTTTCTAGCTTCTCAATTTGAAATGAAAGATCTTGGAGAAGCTAATGTAATTTTGGATATCAAAATTATAAGATCAGCGAATGACTTGACTCTTACTCAATCAAGTTATATTGAAAAAGTTCTAAAGAGGTTTGGTCACTTTGACGACAAACCTACTCCTACACCATTTGATCCTAGCATCAAACTAATGTGGAACTCTAGTGATGTTCTCGATCAGCTGACATATTCTCAGATTGTTGGGAGTCTTATGTATGCCATGCATTGTACCAGGCTGGATATTGGTTACGCAGTAGGAACTTTGAGCAAGTTTACTAGTAATCCGGGAATTGAGCATTGGAATGCCTTAATTCTTGTTTTAAGATACCTGAAGGGTACGATTAATGTTGGCCTACATTATTCTACATTTCCAGTTGTTCTCGAAGGTTATAGGGATACTACTTGGAATTATGATCTGAATGACTCTAAATCTATTATTGCTTGGTTTTTCACTTTGGCTGGAGCAGCTTGGAAATCAAAGAAACAGACATGTATTACTCATTCAACCATGTAATCAGAATTTATAGCTATGTCTTCTGCCGGAGAGAAAGCTAATTGGTTGCGATCTATGTTGATAGATATTCCTTTGTGGAGTAAGCTAATACCACCTTTAACAATCTATTGTGATAATCAAGCTGCTATATTTCGGGCTTCAAGTGATTGCTACAATGGCAAGTCGAGACAAGTTCGTCTCCACATGAGGAGATTATTGGAGGAAGGCATGACATCGCTTCAATATGTGAAGTACAGATTTAATTTAGCGGATTCTTTGTCTAAAGGGTTAGGCAAATAGTTAGTGGTGGAAACTTGTAATGGTATGGGAATAATGCCTGTTATAAATTAATTGTACTTTATGGTAACCCTACCTAATGATGTAATCCTGGGTTCAAAGGGGAAAAAAAGTTACAATTGCGAAGCACATCAATAAAATTCCCATTTTCAAAATAAAATGAAATAAGTAGATGTGCATGATTGAGATTCTTTTCTCTTAATAAATTTATAAGATCGATCTCGGTTGGAGTTAGTAAGAAAACTCTTGATAAATTTTAATGATATTACTACTGAAGAGAAGGATGAGATTATATTCTCTTAATAAGTCTGTATTTCGATTGGAGTGTGTAGGAATACTCTTGATAGATTTACTGATACTTTGTTGTAAAGAAGGATGAGATTAATTTCTCTTAATGAAGTTCATAGATTATTTGGTTGGAGTATGCAAAGTTACTCTTGATGAATTCACCGCACTAAGTGCAAAGTGGAGGCCGCTTCAATAATATTTTAACAGGGAAATCTTAAAGCACTTGGCTAAAAGGATTCAGGACACATGGCCGTAAGGTGTCAAAGGATTTTGATTTTCACCGGAACATAGTGATATGCGTGGAGTATTTTTCTAACTTCATTCAATGAACCACTTAGTTCAAGATTTATTCACTTAGTAGTCAATGATTTAGAAAACCTTGACTAGCTAATGGTTCAAGTCCAAAAGACACCATTATTAATGCATGTTGCTAGATTAAAGTCTCAAAATATTTTTGGATTTTTCAAAGATAAAATTTCTTGAAACAAGTGGGGGGTTGTAAGAGTTAGTGTTTCAATTAATTTTGAAACAAATTCTTCTGTTAAAAGTTTTTTGAAATATACCAAATATATGAATGTGAATTGTAACATTCACTTTTGTTTTAAGTCTACGTTATGGGTCTTTTGGAAGAAGCTTTTTATTTCTACGTTATGGATTTTTGAAAGATAAGTTTTTTTCTTTTAATTCATGAACCTATAATAAATACAATTTAATTAAAGTATTTTTCTTACAAAACCTTTTTACTATAAATTGAGTTGCTTTTGGTTGAAAAGAGAAGCATTCAAACAAAAGTACTTTCCCTTGAAAAACACTTGTGAGACATTAATCAAAAGGTGAAATCACCAATTCAAGAATAGAAGAGCAACATTCTTGAATGCTACTTGTTTTGTGGCTTAGTTGAATCCCAAAGATAGAGTTGTTATTTATTCTTCCGATTACTCGTGGGAGAGACTCCAACTATCTTCAAGAAACGTATTATGTGCCTCTAAGCCAAGCAAGTTTATTTTGAATTCCTTGTAATTTTATCATTCTTGTTCATTTGTTCTAACAAGTATTTCAAGAATAAACTGAATAGTTATAGTTTGCTATTGGAAGTCACCAGGTACAAAATATTAACATAATACAGTCAATATTTAATAATCTGCTACAAGAAACTGATGGCACAAGGCATAAATTGGAGGATTTAAATGCGAGTAAATTAATATTTCTATCTGAAGTTTGGTAAGTTTGTTCAACTTTATCAAATAATTGACAAAAAAAAAAAATTCAACATTCTTGAATTGAATACTTTACTTAGACTTGAAAATAATATATCTTGAATAATGGATTATGTAACTAAGGGAAACCGGTCATTATTTTGGAGTCTATGTTCAGATTTTTCATTCTTCATTGAGTTGAAGATATAACTATTAAAGAAGGCATTACATAGAGTAAGGGTCACAATGTAAATAAGTAGAAGTTATTGGATTAGTTATTGCAAAGTTAGTTAGGTTAGTTACAATACAACTTTATATTTTCCTGTTGTATATATACATATACAGAACTACTCATACGTAATGCATTTCATAATTTGTTAACTCTCTAAACTTTTCTCTGCATCTAGAACATTCTTACTGATAGGAATTGTTCACCAAGTTATCTTCTTCAAGGTAGCTAACATGGTATCAGAGCTACAGTAAACATTATAGTGCTCCAAGGATCTCAGCTAAGTCATGGCGACTGTCGATAATGAATTACCGGAGAAGCTGAGTCACAACCATCCCCTGTTTTTGCATACAATCGACAATTCTGGTGTTCTACTCAGCTCGATTCAACTGACTGGAGCTGATAATATTTTGGTATGGAGTCGAGCTATGAAGATTTTCATTCTAGGTCGAAATAAACTTGGATTCATTGATGGATCCTGCAAAAAGGAATCCTATGGCCCTAATTTGACAAATTTGTGGGAACGCTGCAATGTCGTAGTCCTTTCATGGATTATGAATTGTGTTTCGAAGGAATTACTTGGAGGCGTCGTGTACTCCACAAATGCAGCTGTTGTGTGGAATGATCTACTTGAGAGGTATGATAAGGTTGATGGATCGCGTATCTTTCAGTTACACAAAGAGATTGCTACGATCACTCAAGGTACCAACTCTGTTTCAATCTATTTCCCTAAACTGCGTGAATGTGGGTAGAATATGATAGCTTAGCACCTATTCCTAGTTGTGTGTGTAAACTCGAGAGAATTTTCAATGTTCATGCACAATCATAAATTGCTTCAGTTTCTCATAGGACTTAATGACTCATATGAGCAAGCTAGAAGTCAGATCCTCATGATGGTACCCTTACCCACACTGAATAAGGCCTATTCATTGTTAATTGAGAGAGAAAGTAAGTGTACTATGTCTCAAACTTCTAGTTCTAATTCATCTGAGTTGAATGTTCTATTCACTGCTGGTCCAAAACCATCAACATATAAACCCAGGCCTCACTCTAGCTCCAACTATGATCCCAATGCATTTTGTGACTACTGCAACAGAACAGGTCACACTAAGGCTAATTGTTACCAACTTCATGGTTATCCACCTGGGTATGAAAGGAAGAAGAGAGGTTCAGCCAACCCCTACCAAGGAAGAGGACGATCTACCAATGACAGGAGAACATATCTTGCTTCCCAAAATGTGGTTAGTGCATCTTATCAGTTTATTTATAGTAGGGGTGTGAATCAAAGAAATCAAAGTTATGGTAGAGGCTCTCAACAACATGATCATGTTGATTACCATAAAGGCATGAATATGCTGCAAGCACAATACAATCATATTTTACATATGCTTGGCCAATCTAATCTACAAGGCAGTGCTGAAGAAAGTTCAGCCTCAAACTCAACACCACATTCCAGTACACCACATTCCAGTGCAAACTAGCCTAATATACCTACTCTTCTACAGGTAATGCCACTGCCCTCACAGTTAGTACTACTAATTCAGTATGGATCATAAACTCGGGTGGAACCAATCATATGACCCCCCACTCAGGTCTATTGGTTAATAAACATCCGATATCAACTAAGACACCTAGAAGTGTACAATTACCTAATGGTGATACTACATTAATCACTCATACATGATCTTGTAATATGGCATCACATGACACTCTAAATAATGTCCTTATTCTTGATTTTAAATTCAATTTGTTGTCAGTTTCTAAACTTACTAAAGAGCTTCAATGTGCTGTCTATTTCTTTCCTGATTTTGTTACCATTCAGGACCTCTCCAATGGGCAGGTGAAGGTGATTGGTAAGGAACATGTTGGCCTATATCTTCTACCTACTCACTCTTCTTCTAAAGATATTGTCTCTCCATCCTATTCTCATCTAGCTCAAGATGCTCTTTCTTCATCAGAATCTTAGACTGCTCTATGGCTTCAACGACTAGGACACAATTCTTCCAATGTCCTAGCTAGTGCCCTTGACCTGTCTCCTGCACAGTGCACCAAAGAAGTGCACAACTGCATTGTGTATCCTCTTGTTAAACAATCTCGATTACCTATTCCACATAGTGTTACAATGTCTACTTGTCCATTTCAATTACTTCATATAGATGTTTGGGGTCCATTTCATACTCCTACTTATGATGGTAATAGATTTTTTGTCACCATTGTTAATGATTGTAATAGAATGTTGTGGCTGTTTCTAATAAAATTGAAGAGTGATTTTTGTGTTGTGCTGAAAATTTTCTTCACTCTTGTCAAAACTCAATTCAATGTCTTGGTTAAGATAATTTGAACTGACAATGATCTGAATTTGTTAATACTGAGTGTTACACTTTATATACAAATTTGGGCATCATACATCAGAGAACATATATCCATACTCCTCAACAGAATGACATTGCTGAGAGGAAACATAGGCACATTCTTGAGGTTGCTAGGGCCATCGGGTTTAAAGGACATATTCCCATCAGATTTTGGTGACACTGCATTGTCAATGATTCTTATATTATTAACAGGTTGCCTACACATGTTCTAAATCTCCTTATGAAGTCTTTCACAAATGTAATCCTTCTCTGCATCATATGAGGGTCCTAGGATGTTTATGCTTTGCCAATAACATGTATTGCCATGATAAATTCTAGCCACAGAGTGTTGTTGCCATTCATATGGGGTATAGTGACCATACAAAAGCCTACATTCTATACAATGTTCAAGACAAAATCTTTCTTTATCAGCAGGAATGTGTTGTTTAGAGAGACAATATTTCCCTTTACTACTACATACTCCACTAACTGGCACTTGTTTCCTCCCATGGATGCTCCTTCAGATACTTCACGTCTATTTCCTGCTCCTTCTGATGACTCAGTTATGCCCACAGACTCAGTTGCTTAGTCTTCAGGGTCTACTCATCCTGCTCCTCTTATGAGAAGATCACAAAGAAGTAGTAAAGCTCCACTTTGGTTACAAGATTATGTTGCTTCTACTCAACTTAGTCTTACAAGGCCACTCTATTCCATTGATCAATAAATTGTTTATGACTTCTTTCTTCATTTGGCTCTGAGGTTGAACTACATACCTTTGAGGAAGCATGTAAAGATCCAAGGTGGGTTGAAGCTATGCAAGCTGAAATTTCAGCTTTGGAATCCAATCGGAACTGGCAGGTGGTTCCTTTACCCTGTAACAACAGAGATATTGGTTGTAAGTGGATCTTTAAAATCAAGTATCATGCCTCTGGTAAGATTGACAAATTAAAGGCACGTCTTGTGGCTAAAGGGTTTAATCAGAAAGAGGGGCTGGATTATCATGAAATTTTTTCCCCTGTGGTTAAGATGGTAACTGTTCGAAGTGTACTGGCTCTAGCTGCTAAGGAAAATTGTCTTGTTCACCAAATGCATGTGTTCAATGCCTTTCTCCAGGGTGACTTATTTGATGAAGTTTATATGACTCTTCCTCTTGGTTTTCAGCCTCCTAAAGGTTTTAGTGTGCAGGGGGAGAAACTAGTGTGCAGGATCACTAAATCCCTTTATGGCTTAAAACAGGCACCTAGACAGTGGAATGTGAAACTCACTGAGGTTCTTATCAAGATGGGCTTTGTGCAAAGTCATCTTGAATATTCACTATTCATCAAGAAAACAAGTACATTATTGGTGATACTTTTAGTGTACGTGGATGATATGATGATTACAGGCAATGATTTCAATCTCGTCCAACAGACCAGAAGAACTCTACAAGATAACTTTAAGATGAAAGATCTAGGAAGTCTCAGATATTTCCTTGGGATTGAATTTGCTAGATCACAAGAAAGAATTGTGATGCATCAAAGAAAATACACACTGGAAATCATATCTGAGGCTGGACTTGGGGCTGCTAAACCAGCTACTACTCCTCTTGATTCCTATGCAACTAACTACTAGAGAGTATGATGAATTAAATGGGACATGCAAGGATGATAAGCTATTAACAGATCGAACAGTGTACAGAAGACTAGTAGGAAAATTGTTATATCGGAATGTCACTAGACCAGACATTTCCTTTGCTACACAGACTTTGAGTCCATTCCTACATCAAACTAAATAGTCACATCTGAATGCAGCCCTCAAGGTGGTAAGATATATCAAAAATCAAGCAGGTTTGGGTGTGTTGTTATCCAGCTGAAACACCAAGCAATTACAAGTCTATTGTGATTCAGATTGGGGTGCTTGCTTGCATACAAGAAGGTCAGTTACAGATTTTATGGTTAAGATGGGAGGTTCATTAATTTCATGGAAATCTAAGAAACAAGCAACTATTTCCAGAAGTTCGGCTGAAGCTGAATAACAGAGTATGGCCAGTGCAGTAGCTAAAGTAGTGTGGTTAGTGAAATTATTCAGAGAACTTGGAGTTGCAATTCCCACTCCAGTAACCATCTATTGTGACAGTAAGTTAACTATTCAAATAGCTTCCAACCCTGTGCTGCATGAGAGAACAAAGTATATCGAATTGGATTGTCACTTCATCAGAGAAAAAATTCAGAATGGTCTAGTTCTGACAGAGTATGTGAATACCAAAGAGCAAGAAGCTCACATCCTAACTAAGGGCTTAGAAAAATCACAACATGAGTACTTGCTATCCAAGTTTGGAGTATTAAATTTGTTCATACCTACAAACTTGAGGGGGAGTATTAAAGAAGACATTACATAGAGTAAGGGTCACAATGTAAATAAGTAGAAGTTAGAGGATTAGTTATTGCAAAGTTAGTTAGGTTAGTTACAGTACAGCTGTAAATTTTCCTGTTGTATGTATACATGTACAGAACTACTCATACGTAATGCAGATCATAATTTGTTAACTCTCTACACTTTTCTCTGCATCTAAATCATTCTTACTGATAGGAATTGTTCACCAAGTTATCTTCTTCAAGGTAGCTAACAATAACCACTAATAAATTGAACTTCTTTGCATATCCGTTTTCTCGAAATGCTTGCAGACTTTCTTTTCTATCCTCCCCTTCTTTCAATTGAGTGTAGTGCCATAATTTTCACACTATATGAAGTTCTCATTGTGATTTACGATTTATTTTGAAGAAAGTAAATAAGAAATCAAGGTTGAAATAGTAGCTTGAAATGGTAATACATACTTGTACTATCTTAGAACACTAAGATATTTAAGTTAAGACGAAATGGTCTAGTGGACCTTTGTATTTGTACGTGTTTGTATCATAAAACTTTCTACTTAACCATTTATCAACAACTCTTAGATTCAATCAAAAAAATATTTTTAAACTCTTCCTATCATTTGTGTAGTTCACTCTCCCTTAAATAAATGACATGTCAAATCCAAGTCACATAATTTAATAACATGTCATAATAATCTTCATTAGTCATTTTTAAAAAATTTAAGCAAAATTATTAATTAAATAAAAGGTAGTAATATAATAAAATAATAAAATCAAACTAAAATTTGGGAGTCACATGATCGTACATCTTTTCCTTCATTCCTATGGTGAAATGGTCAAATTTCACTAGAAAAAATTTGTCTCCGTCGCCACCGCCACTCTTCTTGGTGGAGAAATCACATATTTTTTCTCCCTCACCCGTCTCCATCTCCGACAGATCCTCATCAATTTCCTTTCCTCCTTCTCCGACCTCTACAAATCCAGCAACTCTAAAAGCTGCACCACCAACTCCGCCCGACAAACTTCCTAGCCGCCTCCCATTTTGCAGAAAAATGAACCAATGCCACTTCTCTCTCACTCCACCCCGAATCAGCGGATTCCGGCAAACACCATAGCTCTCTCCCTTCACCGGTGAATGAGTGACTAAGGGAGGTGCCAATGTCAATGCTGAGAGATCTACATTAAAAAAGAAAAAAACGGATTGGGCAGGGATGAAAATGGTTGGAAAATGGTTGAGTAGTTGAAGAAGAAGATTTTTTTATTTTATTTTATCTTCTTTAGTTTTATTTCTCTATAATTTTAATATTCTTAGACTTAAATATGGCATTCACTTGTCTTTTAACACACAAGTAGACACACTTTCTCGCCAACTCAGCTATCTTAATGCCACATTAGCATGGTCAATGTCAAAGGGATATGATATATTGTATTTTATTGTGTTTAAGGGTTCAATTGGTAAAATATTAAATAGAATGGTCCATAATACGAACTCGTACAAGTACAAAGGTCCGCCACACCCTTATTCCTTAAGTTAATAAAGGCATAGATGTCTGGGAGACATCCATCAATTTAGCACCTCTAATGGTGTTCTTCCGATATACTTTATGGTTTACCATATCATTTACGATTTGTCGAGATGCCAAATAAAGAGACAAAACGATCTGAAAAGTTGCAGTACGATTGATGATCACTACCAAAGACATTTTATTTTTTAATTTTCTTTCAACATATCATGTGTACCCAGGGGTGGCTCAATGCCTTTAAAAATGAGGCATATGCCTTAGGCCCCAAAATCGAAGGGCCTAATTTCTTTAGTAATAATAAGATTATCTTAAGCTTTTTTAACAAAAAAAATAAAGAATGTTTTAATTTATTTCGAAACAGTAAATGATATTCTTTTTATGGATCAATTTTTAAATTTAATTTCCACATAATATGTTTAAGACCACAAGATTAAAAAATATTGTGGTATATATATATATCTGAAGAAACCTTACCCCTAGAACAAGAACCAGGTTCTTGTAAGCTGGTTTACAGGAAGAAACACGAACACTTTTTGAAACTACAACCTTCCTTAATCAAGAAAGGAAAAACCTCATTTTATTTATTCAAACTTGATGATCTTATGATTACAACTCAATAATCAATAACCTCACCACTACAACAACTCTCGATTAACTATAATCGACTAGTCTCTACTCTCCAAGAGGTCAAACCTACCTCTTGTTACAAACCTCACCAATAACTCAACTCTACAAGAAGCCAAACCCACTTCTTGTACAATGAAATCTAACTAACGATTTAAACAATGAATCAGAAAAACACTTTACACACTCAAGACTTTTTAACTCAAGAATTTCTTGAATGTTGTAACAATCTCGATCACACATGCTCTTTACTTGATGAATGGCTTTCGCTTTCTCGATTACGTTCAATGTAAAAGTCTTGCCTCCTTCTCTGCTCTTTATCTCCTTTTATAGAGATATGGGATCTTTTAGTTTTTATCGTACACAGAGAGGAATTATAAGTATGGTATAAAAAGGAAAACCTTTTTATACAAAACTTTCTCCTTCAAGTTTCCTTGTTTGTTCAGGTTTCTTTGTTTATTTTCCTTTAGGAGTTTCCTTGTTTATTCCAACTTGTAACTTCATCAGCGTGAGAATTTCAACACATTTGACATCTAATCACTTAATGTTGGCAGCTTCAACATATTTGCGTGGCTTACATCGGCTTCAACATATTTACATCGGCTTACATCGGCTTCAACGTGTTTGCATTTAAACACTTAATTCTGGCGACTTGAAATATTTGTACACTGGGTACTATATGTATATATTTGCATTTATAGTCTATTATTAAAACACTCAGACTATAGAACTATCATATTCCCTTTTTTTTATGATGGCAAACCTGTGTAATGCAAATATAATGTCTTCCCCCTTTTGACAAATCAAAAAGAGTTAAGCAATCACAAAAGAAATAGACAGAATCCACAACAGAATATCAAAAATACATCAACAGTTTTAAGTTCAAACCTTTGAGCCCGACAAAATATTGTTTAACAAAACAAAGCACGATAGCAGAACATAGTCAATAATCCACAAAAACATAAGAACCAGGGACACACTAAGTATGATTCAAGATGAAGATTGGCTAGGTTTTGAAGGCTGGGAGGAGGCAAAAGAAAGCATATCAAGAACTCTATCAACCCTAGCATTGTTGGCAAGCTGCTGTTGTACCAACTGATCCTTCAGACGACCAATCTCGGCATGAGAAGTGTGAAGCTCAGCACGCAAAGCCTGATTCTCCATTTCAAGAGTAGCATTTTTATCTTCTGCAGTTTTGAGTTCCCTAAGCAGTTGAGCAACAGGACCAGATGGACGTGGAGAGACATTCAGAACCTGCTCCAGTTCAATGTGAAAACCACAATCAATCAGAATTGATTGAGTAAACATGTCTTCACGAGTCAAAGACCGTCCTTCTCCTAGTGGCACCTCAAATGTAGTAAACACCTTGGTAAGAATATTTCCAAAAGCCAACTGATGAGAACCAAGTTGAGGATCTATTATTCGAGCTAAGTGTTTAATAATAAGCGTTGGCCAATCGATACGTTCTTTGCACTCAAGAGCATTCATGAGTCCCATGTCGCGTAGAGAGGCAATGTGACGCTTATGACCCCTAGGTAATACTTCTTTATGCACTATTTCAAATAGGAGCTTGTGAACTGGTCCCATAACTCCTTTCAACACTGTCTTAGCTCTAGAGGTAACCCGTCCTTTGGAGAACTTGGCCGGAAGAGCAAGGTGTTCATCAGAACTCCAATGGTAATCATTGATACCCACAGATGGTATTCGCAGAATCTCACCAAGTCTAGTAGAATAAAAAATGATCTCCACCCCTTTCACAGTAGATGTCACCACAAGACCATCCAATACTTTGAGATTTATGTAAAAATCTATAACTTCATGTTCATAAATCAGATTAGGTTCAAGAAATAACTCTTCCCACCCCTGAAACCGTAGTAATTCACACACATGTTTGACTATTTCTGTTGATAGGATGTCAGAATGAAAAGTTCTACCCCTAAGCGCAGTTTTAGTCTGAAAGTACTTTTCCTTTCCAATTTTGAGAAATTTTTCCATGTTCTTTTTTGCCGATTTCGATGTAGACTGAGGGTTTTCAGAAGTTTTAATTTCAGACTCAGTCTTAGAATCAAGAACCATCGGAGAAATAGATGGATGAACATGAGACTTACCTAGATGACGACGCTTCACATTAGATGTCGTAGCACCCGTCAGTTTAGTCATATGTGCGCTTCGAGTCACCGGCTTGTGCGGATATATTTGTTTGACTGCAATATGTTTGCGGGGTCGTTTTGGTTTCTAGGGATGTAACATACTAAACGGAACATTATCAGTGTTTTGTTCTAGTGGGTGTGAAGACGGTGGGAGGTTAGATGCAGATGTAGGTGAGGGAATGTTTTTAGGAGATGGTGATTGAGGAGGCGAAGTGGAAGGAGTTATGGGTCTCGGAGACGATGGTGGAGGAGAAAAAGAATGATGAGTATTTGGGTTTTTGGTTAATGGTGGTGACGGAGAAGGGGTGAAAGGTTCACCGACGGCGTGTGGTGGTTGGCCGCTGAGATCGACGGTGGGTGTATTTTGAGAGGGTGAAGTGAGGGATGTGTCAGTGGAGGGGATTTCTTCCCCCTGAACCGAAGCATCGTCCGATGAGTTTTCATCGTCGGAGTATGCGACGAGTGGATTGACCATGGTGGAGAATTTTTGGGGTTTCTTGAAAGATGGAGCAAGAATGGGGGTTTTTGTGTAAGGGGTTGGGGTTTTTGAGGCGTTTCAATAGTTATGAGGTTCTGACACTTTAGGAGGAATTTTGAAGTGACGGTTGAAGTTCTCTAGAGAGATGACGTATGGAGAGATGAGGAGAGAAACAATGTTATTGAATAATGTTTTCCCGCGCTAGTGAATGGTGTTTTAGGGCAATAGAGATATGAACCAGGTTCTTATGTAATTTAGATATTTAGACACAGTCAGCTATGTATTATATGAAAAACATATCATGTGGGTGAAGATGTATACCTGATATCCTGAGGGCCTAGAGAGTCAGTACTCCTGTCTCATATCCTGGTTCAACTTTTAATCAGTCTTGAAAAATAAGTCCTAGAGAGAGTCGATTTTTCTGGAATGGTTCTCTTCCTAGTGCTTTAGTGAAAATATCAGCACTTGGTCCTCATTTTGCAGAATGTCATCACTATGAGCCCTTTCTCAACATTGTCCCAAAGAAAGTGATGTCTAATATGTATGTGTTTGGTACGCTTGTGTTGAACCGGGTTCTTAGCCATATTCATAGCACTGGTTTGTCACAACGGATGGGGATGCAACCAGTTTTTATACCAAAATCCTCAAGCTGCTGCTTTATCCAAAGAAGTTGAGCACAACACGAAGCAGCTGCCACGTACTCAGCTTCAGCAGTGGATAGGGCGACTGAATTTTGCTTTCTAGTTGCCCAGGATATTAAGCAAGGTCCTAGGAAGTGTGCCATTCCAGAGGTGCTTTTTCTATCTACCATATGACCTGCGTAATTTGCATCAGCAAATCCTACTAGATCAAATGCGTCTCCGATAGGGTACCAGAGGACCAGGTTCATATTCCTTTAAGATATCGCAGAATTCTTTTAACAGCCTTTAGGTGAGATTCCTTGGGACAAGACTGAAAACGTGCGCATAGGCCAACACTGAACACAATATCAGGTCTGCTAGCAGTGAGGTATAGGAGTGATCCAATCATCCCTCTGTATCTTGTGTCATTTACCGGAGAACCTGGTTCATCTTTATCAAGCTTTGTTGTGGTGCCAACAGGTGTGTCATTTGTTTTGGCTTCATTCATATCGTATTTCTTTAGTAGTTCTTTGATGTATTTCTGTTGATGAATTGATGTACCTGTTGGGGTCTGTTTAATTTGGAGTCCTAAAAAGAAGTTTAGTTCTCCCATCATACTCATCTCAAACTCACTACTCATTAGTTGAGCAAACTCTACTCCAAGTGCGTCATTAGTTCCCCCGAATATGATATCATCTACATAAACCTGAACAATGAATAGATCTTCACCTTGTTTTCGAAGAAACAATGTATTATCAATTTTCCCTCTAGTGTACCCATGAGTGAGAATAAAAGTGGATAATCGATCATACCATGCTCTTGGTGCTTGCTTCAACCCATAAAGTGCTTTATCTAATTTGTATACGTACTCAGGGTACTTTGTGTTTTCAAAACCAGGAGGTTGTCTCACATATACCTCTTCTTGTAGGTAACCATTTAAGAATGCACTTTTGACGTCCATCTGATAGAGTTTGAATTCCATATGAGCGGCATATGCTATCAATATTCTAATTGCTTCTATTCTTGCCACGGGTGCGAAGGTTTCATCATATTCTATCCCCTCTTCTTGATTATACCCCTGTACAACTAGCCTAGCTTTGTTGCGTATGATTTGTCCTTGTTCATCAAGTTTATTCCTAAAGACCCACCTTGTTCCTATCACTGTTCTGTTTTGGGGTTTTGGGACCAGGTTCCATACTTTGCTTCGCTCAAACTGATTTAGTTCCTCTTGCATAGCACTAATCCAGTCGGAGTCTGATAGTACTTCTTTTATATTTTTTGGCTCAATCAAGGATACATAGGCAGAAAAAGCACACATACTGCGTAATTTGGATTTTGTTGAAATACCTGAATTTAGAGGAGTAAGAATATTTTGTAAAGGATGTGAGCTTTGATGCTTCCAACTATGAGTTTGGATGTTGGCAGGTTCCTCAGATGCAGTAGGACCTGTTTCAGTGGTATACTCATCTTCTGTTTCAGGTGTTTCATGAGAGGATACGGTTTCTTCCTCCCATATTTTTGGTTCTGATGTCTTTGAAGAGATGACTTCAGTGTGTTCATCTTCTGAATTACCTTTAATATCACTATTACTTTCATTAAAGACGACATGAACACTTTCTTCTACACGGTTTGTTCTTTTATTAAGTACCTTGTAGGCTTTGCTTTGTGAAGAATAACCAAGAAAGATTCCTTCATCACTTTTGGGATCAAATTTTCCTAGGTTATCCTTGTTATTGTTGTGTATAAAGCATACACATCTAAAGGCCCTAAGATGTCCCAAATTTGGTTTTCTCTCTTTTAGTAACTCATATGATGTTTTGTTTAAAACTGATCTAATCATGCATCTATTTATGAGATAGCACCCTGTGTTTACTGCTTCAGCCCAATAGGTTTTTGGAAGTTTGCTTTAAATCAACATTGTTCTTGCGATATCTTCCAGTGTTCTATTTTTCCGTTCAACTACACCGTTCTGTTGTGGTGTTCTAGGTGCTGAAAAATTATGTTCGATCCCGTTTGAAATACAGAATTGTAGGAATTGTGAATTTTCGAATTCTAGTCCATGATCAGATCGAATGCTAATTATTTCTTTGTTGAATTTCTTCTGGACCAGCTTTGCAAAGATTTCAAACATAGTGAATGTTTCATCCTTTGTTGCAAGAAATAGTGTCCATGTGAATCTTGAATAATCATCGACTATTACAAACACATATCTTTTCCCACCTCTGCTTTGTATACGCATTGGTCCACACAAATCCATGTGAAGCAGCTCTAATGGCTTGGTAGTACTGACTGCCAACTTTGGTTTGAATGATGATCTTACCTGTTTTCCTTGAACGCAGGTTCCACATACTTTGTTATTGCTAAAACTTTTGGTTGGTAGTCCTCTAACCAGGTCCTTAGATATGAGTTTATTTATTTTTGTTATGCTTATGTGTCCCATTCTTTTGTGCCAGAGTATAGAGCAATCAGAGACTGCACTTAGACATTTGAGAGTGTTTTCTTTAGACTCCACAATATTTGTTTTATACACATTCTTGTGTCTCATACCTAGTAGAACCAGGTTCCCAGTCACTGAATTTGTCACTCTGCACTCTTTTTCTGTAAAGAGTACATTGTTTCCTTTGTCGCATATCTGAGAAATGCTTAGTAGATTATGTTGCAGACCATTCACATAGTATACGTTTTCAATTGCATGAGTATTCATAGACCCTACCTTTCCAATTCCCTGAATTTCACCATTTTTTCCATTACCAAAAGCCACATTTCCTCCTTTGAAGTTTCTGAGTGAGAGAAATCTACTTTTATCTCCAGTCATATGTCTGGAACATGCACTATCCAAGTACCATTGCTTTTGCTTCCTTCTCACTGATCCCTGCATTCAATTTCAGGGGTTAGTTTTTGATACCTAGATCCACTTTGAATATTGTTTAAAAAACGGATCCATCTAGGAAGAGTTTTGGCTGTAAGGATTTGTTTTTGTTCATTGAATTTCTCATGATGAGGTTTTCTTAGAGAGTTTAGATTATTGTTATGAGCAGTCAATTTTCTTCGACAATCGCAACTTTTATGCCCTACCATCCCACAGTGCATACATAGACAATCTATGTTGGGATTTTTTACTTGAAGATTAGTTTTATCAAAATCTATTCCATGTCTCTCAGAAGTACGATTCCTGTGAATGTTATCAAACAGTATGGAGGACCTGGTCCATCTCATTCCATTCTCTCCTTCAGTTTTAGTCACGTGAAGCTCTTTAGTTAGCTCTTCATTCTTTTTGTTTACTAAGTCTAGGTTTTTACTTAGCTCAGTATTTTTAGATAATAGGTGATGATTTTGTTTTTCAAGCTTCTTGTTTTCTTCTCTTAATGATGCGTAGTCTTCCATTATCAATTCTTTTTTTGAGTCTGTTGTTTTATCCACATCAATAAGGGTGTATAGTAAAGATTCTAGCTCCCTTTTTGAGTAAGAGTTTAAATTATCTTGTATGTGATGAAGACTAACCTTTTCATACATGTCTTCTTCTTCTTTTTCCTCTTCAGAATCTTATCCGGCCATAAGAGCTAATATAGTTTCTTGAGATCTGCAGGTTTCTTTTTCTTCTTTTGTTTCCAAGGCTACTAGGGCTATAAAGTCATATTCATCAGATTGTTCTAGTGCAAGAAGAGATTTGTTTTCTGTCTCACCATCATCAGATTCTTCATCAGATGAATTTCCCATTGCTGCGAAAGCTCTCTTCATTGAGAGATCTGCTTCTTGAGTTGTCATTCTTCTGTTTGAAGGAATGAACTTATCTTTCTTAGTATCTTTTCCCTTCTCTAAGGTTGTCTTTTTCTGCTCCAAAGCCCAGAGTAGACAGAATTTGATGAAGTGATCTGGGCTTCCACACTTATGACAGACTTGATCTTTAGTGTTTTCATTGGATTTTTGAGGGTTTTTCTTGTGGAATGTTTTCCTCTTTTCAGCATTCTGGTGAACCTTTTGGTCATAAGAGCAATATTTTCATCCTCGAAGTCATCTGGCATAGTAGCCTTTAGAACCAAGTTCCTTTCCTTTCTCTTCCCTCCAATTTCTTTTTCTTGATTTTTCTTGAGTTCGTATATAATGAGGTTTCAAATTAACTCATCCATGGCCAGTGCATCTAGGTCGCGGGCTTCAGTAATAGCCTCAACCTTGCTTTCCCAAGCCTCAGGAAGGACACTCAAGAGTTTCCTTACTGCCTTTCCATTGGGAACTATCTCTCCCAAGGAATACATCTCATTGATAATTGAAGTAAACCTGGTATGCATATCTTGTATAGTCTCGCCGTCTGCCATTCTAAATAGTTCATATTGTCTATTTAAGTTATCAATTTTGGACTTCTTGACTTGCGTTGTCCCTTCATGAGATGTTTGTAGTGTTTCCCATATGGCTTTAGCATCTTAACATGATGAGATTCGATTGTATTCGTCTGGTCCTATACCACAGATTAGGATTTTCTTGGCTTTGGCATTGTTCTGGATTGCGAGTTTGTCTACAGCATCCCATTCTTTTCTCTCTTTTGGGATTTTAGTAATTCCATCAGTGGCGGTTTTCATAGGTATGGTTGGTCCATCTAGAATAACTCCCCATAGGTCAGGGTTTTCGCCGATAAGATGATCCATCATACGATTCTTCCACCATCCATAGTATTTTCCATTGAATAGTGGTGGTCGTGTCTGTGAAGCTCCCTCTTGTGGGGTAGGTAGTGCTGCCATTGAGTCTTTTCAAGGTGTAAATCTTTTGACGAAAAGAGCTGCTCTGATACTAATTGAAGAAACCTTACCCCTATAGAAACCAGGTTCTTGTAAGTTGGTTTACAGGAAGAAACACGAACACTTTTTGAAACTAAAATCTTCCTTAATCAAGAAAGGAAAAACCTCATTTTATTTATTCAAACTTGATGATCTTATGATTAAAACTCAATAATCAATAACCTCACCACTACAACAACTCTCGATTAACTATAATCGACTAATCTCTACTCTCCAAGAGGTCAAACCCACCTCTTGTTACAAACCTCACCAATAACTCAACTCTACAAGAAGCCAAACCCACTTCTTGTACAATGAAATCTAACTAACGATTTAAACAATGAATCAGAAAAACACTTTACACACTCAAGACTTTCTAACTCAAGAATTTCTTGAGTGTTGTAACAATCTCGATCTCACATGCTCTTTACTTGATGAATGGGTTTCGCTTTCTCGATTACGTTCAATGTAAAAGTCTTGCCTCCTTCTCTGCTCTTTATCTCCTTTTATAGAGATATGGGATCTTTTAGTTTTTATCGTACACAGAGAGGAATTATAAGTATGGTATAAAAAGGAAAACCTTTTTATACAAAACTTTCTCCTTCAAGTTTCCTTGTTTGTTCAGGTTTCTTTGTTTATTTTCCTTTAGGAGTTTCCTTGTTTATTCCAACTTGTAACTTCATCAGCGTGAGAATTTCAACACATTTGACATCTAATCACTTAATGTTGGCAGCTTCAACATATTTGCGTGGCTTACATCGGCTTCAACATATTTACGTCGGCTTACATCGGCTTCAACATGTTTGCATTTAAACACTTAATTCTGGCGACTTGAAATATTTATACACTGGGTCTTATATGTATATATTTGCATTTATAGTCTATCATCAAAACACACAGACTATAGAACTATCAATATCTTTAGTTTAAGATCATAAAAAATAAAATAAAAAATTATGAAAAAGAAAAAAATAACTTGAATAATTAAAATTTAGGCCTCCAACTTATTTTTGGCTTTAGACCACTAATTAGCTTGAGTTGTCACTGTGTATACCCTCACTACCTCACAAAAGTAGGGTTTACATACATAGTACCCTCTTTAGACCCCATTTGTGGGACTACAAAGGTATTATGTTGTTGAACTTTTGAACTTTCAATTTTGTGAACAGTATTACCTCAAGGTTAAGAGTCTAGCCAAAGGATAAGCTTTTGGTTACTGTCGTCTAGACTTTGATTTTTTGGAATTTGACTTGTGGAATTGAGATTGAAAGGTAAGAACTGGGTGTATTACGCCTTACAATATTATCGTCCCAGAACTTCTTTCCAGTCCTTTATTGGTTTGCATATTAGAAATTTAAAAGTAATAGTATTCCTGAATTCTTTTCAATAACATTTAAAAATGTATTATTAGAATTTTATATAACATTACAGTTTATTGATTCTGCTAGAAGTTTATATCATTTCACAAGTTCAGATCATTTCACCAACTAAAAGAGTTCTCATTCATTTTACAGATAATTTTAGATGTGTAGTAATTGAAAATCATTGTTGATAGACTTCCAGGTTTACCCATTTATATTGCATATTATGGATGGAGATTTCAAAGGCTGAAGAGTGAAGATATCTTATCTTTTAACTTTTATGCAAGTGAGAGTTGTCTGAGCTGAAATTGTTCCACCAGGGACTTCCAATGGTGTTGACAAGTGATATGTTACAATTGGACATTGGTGAAGACTCTTTTATATTAGCTCTATCAAGATTCAAGAGAAAATTCGATTGAAGCATAAGACTATTTGAATGAGAAACATGTCTCAAGTGTAACATAAATACAGTCTATCTGTCATTTTTCCTTGTGCTAAACTTGTAAACCATATCAAAATTGTCAATTCGAAGGAATGAAAATCTATATTTTGATTATTTATATTTGTCAAATTTAGACCATGAATAAAACTACACATTAGGCATAGGCCAAGCCACAAGAAGGATGCCTGATGACATTTTAGTAATTTTAACATGATTTAAGGGCAAAATAATAATTGCATAATTAATGGTCAAAATGAAAATCTATAAGAATTCATACATGTCTTAACTTTTGTTATGAACCAATAAAGATATTATTGTAATTTTGTTAATATGAAGAGTTTCTATCAGTTAACTTCTTAATTACTAGCAATAATATATGTTAAGCTTATTTTGACATATTTTAGAAAGAATTAAATTATCTATTTCTTTTTTCTACTATATAAAAAAGCGAAGTAATTTCACTCAATTATATAACTTTTGTTATGGACTCATAAAGATATTATTATAATTTTATTAAAATGAAGAGTTTTTGTCAGTTAACTTCTTACCAACAATAATAAATGCTAAACTTATTTTGATATATTTTAGAAAGAATTAAATTATCTATTTTTTTTCTACTAATAGAAAAAACTTGTTAGGAAGTACTTTCACTCAATTATAAAAGTGATTTTTATTCATTCACGTCACTGTTTTCTAAATAAATCTAGAAAAAACTGCCAACTCTCTCTCACAACTATATAGAAATACTCTTCCCTCCAAACTTTCAAGGTTGGATTGAATTCTTCGAACTCTCTCAATGACAAGACGATTTCAGGTAAGTTTTAACCACAATTTTTGAACTACTCCCTCCGTTTAAAAAAGAATGTCCCTATTTCCTTTTTAGTTTGTTTCAAAAAGAATGACCTCTTTCCTTTTTTGGCAACAATTTACTTTAACTTTCCACGTGGCATGTTTAAGACCACAACATTAAAGGGCATTTTGATAAATTTGACATAACTTTAATTTAGAACCACAAGATTAAAAAGTCTTCTTTCTTTTCTTAAACTCTGTTCCAAGTCAAACTAGGTCAATCTTTTTGAAACGGAGGGAGTAATATTATGGTTGATGTTTATTACCATGCCCAACATTCATCTACTCCCTTTTCGTTTCTTTTTTTGGTTTTTAATCTGAACTTTTTCTCAACTTTCAAAGACTACTCTTTTAGTGAAGGATTAAATTTTTCCTTGATTGATGTCATTATTGAGTGAAAGATTTTCTTTTACCGATAGTGAATTAAAATTGTGAAAGTTGATATAGATTGATTTTGTACCGAAAGATATATCGATAGCTTGGGTAGTGAAAAAATTCAGTTCGTTAAGACTATAATGCTATGTCCAAGCACACAATGTTTTCTCCAAAATATAACAAAACACCATTCAATTTCAGGTTAGACAACAATAGAGCATAGAGTCTGCAGTCCATATATCTTACTCCTACATTTTGGAGATAGACAAACTATTTTTGATAGAACCTCGTCTCAAAAGAATATAGCAGCGTTACAATGTCAAAAGAAATGTAGAAATAATACAAAATTATCTCATCTCAAATACTACAAGAAATTTATAAACTAACTACCTGTCCAAAAAGCTTCATTTATAAACTACCTATCACTATTAAGTTGTTTCCAGAAAGCGCAAGTCATCAAAAGTTGGACCATATTTTGAATTCAAATAAGTAAATTATGAAATAGTGAAAAGACGACTATTTTTCATAGCTTCTTAATCCTTATTTGTATAAGATTTTACAAATATATCACCAAACACATCACTATATTACGACTCTCTTGCTAGAACGGACATAATTGAGTTTAAGATGGTAAAAGTAAAAGTGTCAATTTTGAACTGCTAATCATCTATTTTCGACTTGCCCTTAATTTGATAGCATATTAGATAGATTTACTGAAGCCAACTCATTAAAAGTGGAGGGTACATGTATCCCTACTCTTGTAGGACTATGAACACAATTTTTCTTTGGCTGTTATATTCTTAATGTTTTTTTTTAATTTGTAAAGTATCTGTAGACATTGAAATTTTGTGGGACTCTACAAGATGCGTTCGATTCGAGTTGGGACTCTACAAATTGTGTTCAACTCAAATTAGAATTTTTAAAGGCTACTCAACCCTAAACCCTAGTTTATGCCTATCTAAAGGGTACTAAATTCTCTTAAAAGGCATCTCGAAAATTTCATAAAGAGATCAAGATCTCGAATACTCCGCAAATTGATGGATTATTCATGTAGAGAGGTCAAATCTAAATCATCCTAGTTCGAGAAATACGCCATTAACGGCCTCGAATCATGGATAAATCTCTAAATCTTAGGAGAGTAGAATCAAGGGATCAACCAAGAATTTTAACAAGAAGCTAGAGAAAGCTCGTGGATCAAAAGCCGCAGATTTCTCTTACAATTTTAAAGATTCAAGCATTCAAGTTTCAAGAACGATCAAGATCAAGAACGATAAAGATCAAGACCACCAGATTCAAGATCAAGCTCGAAGCCCTTGGATTCAATTAGAAGTCAAGATCAAGATAAAGTTCAAGTTCAAGATCAAGATAAAGTTCAAATAAAAAGATCAAGATCAAGATAGAGATCAAGATCAAGATAAATTCCAAGTTTAAGATCAAACTTTAAATTCCTTTTGAATTATATTTGAAAAGACGAATTCAGAGGAATCATAGAGATTGTAACACTCGCACTTGAAATAATAAATAGATTGTTGCTATAATTTTCCGTTGTTGATTATTGTTTTTCTCGACGCGAATTTTATTGTATACAGTATCATCTTAATTAAAGAGTATTAAAAATTGAAAGCTGCAATATAGAAAGAAAAATCTCTTAAGAGGGAATCTTATTAGTTTAAGCACAGGACGATTACTATCTTTTTCTGTCCTAAAGTCCCGTACAAACTAAAATTAGATAAATACAGTAAGACACCAAGTAAAAGAACAATTGAAGCTCACCAATAAATCCTCATATCGTGTAATAGATATAGGAGGACTGAATCTACAAACTTTGTTAGGGTTAGCACAGCGAATGGCGGCAGCTCTAAAGCCCTCAAGTCTCATCCACAGGCACATCTTGACTATGAAAAGTAGAGAGATAGATCACACCTACAAGTTGTCGTCATTTCTATTAAATGCGATATCACATCCAATTTAATTGAACTCATGAATCCAATTGCCTCGGAAAAAGAGCTACACGTTGCTTGCGCTACATTGTTAATTATAATATGACAACTACTCTACAATGCTAAAAGAATCAGTCACACTTCTTCAAACACATGGTGTATATATGTGTAAATACCAATATTAAAAATCATAACAATATATAAAACCCATAACATGAAGTAAAGAGATGATTTATATATATTGTTATGGTGAAACTCATATGCAAAAGTACTGAATAGATCAAGAAAAGGGGTCAAAAATTAAAGTTGCAACTCACCAAAGGAGTAGAAGAACAAAGGCACGAGCTGACACCTAAAGTAAACAAACAGGGAAATCACCAAAAACAAAAATTTATACACAAAGAATTGAAGGGAAGATAGGCCATTAGTTCACATCATGATTCATGGCTGTAAAATAATTCGTTACAAAAAAAAAAGAACAAATTAAGTTAGCTCTCAGTATTTAAAATAACTAACCTCATATATATGGAGAGTATAATAGACAATCACAAGAATATTGTTTGCACTCTCCGAATATGTCGCCACAGTACTATTGGATTCTCCAAACATGCACCCAATGACATTTTTAAAGAGTACGAGCAACATAGCACAGGGACAAATATTAGAAGACATAAAGTATTATTTTTGTACAAGGTATGTAGTAATAATATGGTGCTATCGCATTGCAATTCCACAATTACAGTAATTGTCAACCTCAGATCATGTGAAAGTAAAAAAAAAAAAACGAATTTCAGTTAGATTGATTCTTTATTTTCTACAATTGTTTGTAGTTGAGATAAAAGCAAGCACAAAAATAATAATTAGTATAAAGGACTCATTCATACTGCTTCAAGGGAACAACAGAAAAACATGAACTTCTCACGCTGATATGTACATAATCAATAAGACATCCAATTTAATGCTTATTGTATTAATATCAGATTACAATAATTTATCGCAAATGTATAATTTTCAGCGAAAATTAAAGGTGAATTTTTTTTCTAATATTAAACACCCATATTATCAGTTTATCGTATCATAAGAACATGTAATTCAGGACTCACAATCAGCTAGGTTGTATACAAAAATAATTAATGAAGTAAAGAAAAACAATGACAGACGTTTTCAATGAACACCTCCTCAAATTGTATTCAGATTTCTTTTTATTGTTTTGTATTGTATTGTGTACGAATAGGAGATGAAGCAAAAATAACACCAATCTTGATGCTATATATGTTCATAAGTATGATGTTTTACTAAAAAGAATTAATTTGAGCAGAATATTTCTATCTATTATATAGAAAAGTTAAGCCTAGGACGACCAAGGACAAATCAATCATTTAACTTAAATAAATATCTATACTTACTACACGTGTCACTCAATATCAACAGAAATATATATGAGCATAACTAACCCAGTTGAGAAATTGAATGAAAGGAAAGCATAATCTGAAGGGAAAAGAATGAAGATAATGTCAATCAAATAGGTTAAGTATATAAAAAATATCCATTTAATTGAAAAAATTGAAGAGAATCAAGAGGAAGCTTAAGGCAATAAATGAGAAAAATAGTAACCTGAATTTGCTAGTGTGAACAAGATAGTGCTCTATTTAAAAGTAAGAAAAAAGCAATGAGTGGCTGCTTCTACAATAAATAACGGAAAGGGCATAAAATATTCTCGAAGTATTAGAAATGGTATAAAAATATTCTCCATCCATCTATTGACTCCAAAATATCCTTTTCATCCACCTGTTGGCTCTAAAATACTCTTCTCATTTACCTTTGGGTTCAAAATAGACTACTTATTTAATGATTTTAAATTTAAACTATTTAAATATTCTTTTGAAATACTTAGTGCTCAACTATTGGTTATACTTTAATTTATTAATAGTTTATAAACCAACCAACTACCCACCCAATTAATAAACCAGCCCCAAATCCACTTTAGTAAACAAAACCCTGAACCCTTCCTTTTGAAGACTGTGTTCTTTTCAGTCAATTTTTCCTACGTTTAAAAAAATTCTCCATTGATTTTCAAGATTTAGACAAATTAATTTTAATAAGTGTCGCTAATTCAGTAAAATAATATAATTAATATTAATCGGAGTTTCAATTGATGTGGAAGTGCAATTAGACTTGGATTGTCTATGAAAAGTCAGATTGATATTGTAATAATACATTATTGATGTTGCTATTGTTTTTTACTAGGAGAAATTGACTGAGAAGAGCACAAATAGTTATTTTGTTTAATAGGTGGGTTTAGGGTAGGTTTATTAATTGGGTAGAGTTTAACTAGTAATGGGTGGGCAATAAGTGGGTTTATAAATTATATTAATAAGTTAAATTATAACTAGTTGAGCCTCACGTATTTAAAAAAAATATTTAAATAATTTAAATTTAAAACCGTTAATAAGTGGTCAATTTTGAACCAAAATGTGGATGAGAAGGGTATTTTGGAGTCAATAGGTGGATGAGAAGGAGCCAATAGGTGACTGGAGGATAGTTTTGTACCATTTCTAATACTTCAATGGTATTTTAGGCCCTTTTCCGATAAATTAAAGGTGTGTGTTTGTGTGGTAATAAAGTGACTTGGAGGCATTGAGTGACGTGTAGTAAGTATACATATTTATTTAAATTAAATGACTGATTTGCCTTTGATCGTCCGAGGCTTCACTCTTCTATATAGTAGACAGAAATAGAAATATACTTTAAAGGTATTAAGGAGTAACTGAATAGTGTTTTCACTGAAGCATCGCTTTTTCCAATTTGATACCATCAAAGACGACATCAAATAGTGAACGTGAATATAGTAGTTAAAAATAGGAGGTATGAAAGTAAGGGGTAGCCGCTTGTAAATAGTTTCCCTTTTTGGGGCACAAATATTATTTTCCATTTATTAACGGATAGTTAAGGAGCAGAGGTATGACCTATGTTATATTTATATTTGAAAAGTTTAAAATATATTTATATATATAATATTTGCATACATGTAAGGTTATTCGGTTCGATTTGGAAATTTTTCGTTTCTCTTTTATAAATTTAAAAGTTTATCCCAATTGTTCAGTATAGTTATACTCTTAAATGAAAGTCCACAATTTTCTTAAAAATATATAATAAATCATTTTGTTACGGTTAGATTCAATTGGTCTGATCGGGTTTTCATATTCTTTTGACACCCCTACCATATGACGTGACAAGTAAAAGTGATATGAGAATTGGAATAATTAAATGTAAGGATGTCAAAATGAGCGGGTTAGGTTGAAATTAGAAATATTAAAATGAGTTAAAATAGAAATTGGGTTGGGTCTTGATCCGATTACATCCAAGTTTACTTTGAGCTCAAATGAACTTTAGAACGGGTTGGGTCTTGACCCACCCAATTTAACTCGCTTAATCTCAATAGTTTTAATATATTGTTATTTAAGTTTTATAACCACAATTTGAATTTCAACTCAAAAGAATTTTAAATAAAGATTTACAAATGGATAGATAAATTCTAAACGATATAAAATATATATTAATTCATACCTTCAATATAGGAATATATATACATGATTACACCAACACTATTAAAGAGTCTTAAAACGGATTGGAATTGAAGATTAAATTGAGTTCAATTGAGGATTCTCTTTAAATGAGTTAAAACTTGAATATATTGAGATTAAATCCAATTCGAACTATCTTGAGGTCAACCCTTAAAATAATGAACATATTAGACATATTAATTACCTATGATTGAACTTATTGTTGATACCTCTAATTAAATGTGACATTGCCATTTGATAATTTTTTTGAAAGGACTTTCAGCTATATTGGATTCTTTATACTTGTATAACTTGTAAAATGTAAAAATCCCTATAAATTAGGACTTTAAATATGTCTAGACCTAAAAATCAACTTTTTGGTCCCTAGATGGGGTATTAATAAATTCAAGGAATTGACACATATAGATAAGTATTACATACAATTGGCAACATATAGCCCAATATTAATTAACAATTAATAAACAAATAAATAATTGTCACATATTAGCCCAAAAATAACTTGTTCACTTTTTTTATTTATTTTTAAATAATAAAAGATTTTTAATATCATATCTCTTCTAACTTCCAACCATTACTCCTTAAAACTAGCAAAAGATTATTTAAAAGTATTTCTCCTTTCAAATTATTACATATTTTTTGAAATAATAAAAGAAAATTAATTTCATCTCTCTTGTAACTTTCAACTATTTCTCCTTAAAACTAGCAAAAGATTATTCAAAACTCTCTTCTTTAAAATTATTTTGTATTTTTTTTTAAAAATGAATAAAATTAATATCATCCTATGAGTTCATTACTTGCCAATTATTTTACCTTTGAACTCAATTCATATTCACTTAACAAATTTGTATACATTTGTTTGCATTAGTATTCATTAATCAATATTCATATAATAGATTGATATACATTTGTATTGAATACATTTGTTCATATTCATAATAAATTGATATACATTTATATTTATTTGCAGTAATATCTTTCAAATTTTATATAGGTAATTTTACATTTGTATTGTATACATTTGTTTGTATTCATAAGAAATTGGTGTACATTTATTCATATTCATAATAAATTGGAATACATTTGTTTGCATTAATATTTTTCAAAATTTACATAGGTATACATTTGTATTGGATACATTAGTCCATATTCATTTATAAATTGACATACATTTGTTTGCATTAGTATCTTTATAATTTTACATATGTATACAATTGCTTGCATTACTATTATGAAATGCAATCAACGAAATTCATTAATAATTATTATGTGTTCGTTTGTATTCATTAACAAACTTAGATACATTTGTTGGATACAATATAAATATTCATTATCAAATTCAATCAATAAAATCTAATATTTTAAAAACTTGTCATAAATATATAAATTAATTATTTATTAGAAATTGAGAAAATCTCAATTCAAGAAATCACGATATATTGAAATTTTTTGGGAAGGAAAACGTTGCAAAAACTACAAATACGATAATTTGTAAAAAGAAAAAATCTTTCATCCAACTATAAGATAAAGAATGTAGAAAATCTTAATTTTTTTAAAAATAACCCAGACAATCAATATAAATAAAATTAGTATGATTTGAGTTACTTATTTTGAAGAGTTACTGTTGTGAATGATCTTTAATGAAAATAATTTAGAGAAAAGATAGAAATTCTAAACTTGAAAGAGGGAGAAAAAAAAAAGAAAGAGATAATTGAAGAATACGTAAATAAATAAATAAATAAATAAATAAATAAATAACAAAAAATTGTTGACAGATTATAAGGAGAGAGAAAAAAGGAACAACAAAAGTGTAAATGTTAGGAAATAGAGTGAGAAAATCAAGAAAAAAAGAATGTGGCTATTTAATGCCAAATAAATATTTAAAAAAATATTTTTGTGCTAAAAAAATTAAAGTGGGCTATTTATTGCCAATAGGGTCTATAAGCTGTCATACTATGCCATTTTTTCAAGGGCAACTTTCACATATAGCAAACATAAAATTCATATTTGTATGATATAACAAAGTTTGCATAATTACACTCCATAGAAAACATATAAATGTATAATTCGCTATACATATACAATTGAAGCGAATTGTATAATGAAGTGTATAAAACGAGAAAGAGAAAGAGACTTGAGCAGAGAATTGTATAATAAAAACTAATTGTATAATTATAAGTGTATAGAACGATTATATACAATTTGAATTTGTATAAAATGAGAAAGAGAGAAAGGCAAAAGAGACTTGGGTAGGTAATATACAATTGAATCAAATTGTATAAAACGAGAAAGAGATAAATTATATACAATTTGAATTTGTATAAAACGAGAAAGAGAGAAAGGCAAAAGAAATTGTACAGAAGAGTATTTTTATTGTATAATTATAAGTATATACGACGAAAATATATGTATTTGCATGTGTATATACAATTTTCTCTCGCTTTATACAAACAGAAACGCAACTTATACATTTCACTTGTGTTTGTATAAGCGAGAGAGGCGAGGGTGACGAGTGAGATTAGGGAGAGTGGCGACTGAGATCTGAAAGAGGGGAGAGAGGGAAACATAAATATATGTATTTATACAATTTCCTCTACTTTATACAAATAGAAATAAATTTTATACACTTGTATTTGTACAAAAGGGAGAGGAAGCAAGAGAGATATGGAGTCAGAGAGGAGAGTGGCGAGCGAGAGTTTGAGGGAGAGAGGTGACTGGCAAACAGTTTGCTTCAGGACATAATTAAATCAAAGGGTGGTTACAGCAATTAATTTGATTTATTAGTTTGCCATTATATACAATTTTCTCTTTTTTCAATAAATTCCTCCAATTAATAGCCCATCACTTCAATATTATTTTGTTATTCATGCCAAACTTTTGCATCTCACTTAAAAACTAAACACTAATATTGATTTCACGTCTTTAGTGCTTTAAAAAATAAAATTATTCTTGCAAATTTAAATGCTCACCAGCAACATCAAGTAATAAGTTAACTTATTTTGATAATTTATATATAATCGCAAGTACTAATAGCAATAATGTGATATTAAGTACGTACCTATATATAAAAAAGAAAAACAACCTCACTGAAGAATCACTTTTTCCTCTTTGATACCATCAAAGATGATATCAAATACTAAATGCGAATTTAGTAATTAAAAATAGGGGATATGAAAGTAAGGAATAGCCGTTTGTAAATAGTTCCCCTTTTTGGGGCATAAATGTTCTTTTCCCTTAATTAACGGATAGTTAAAGGGCAGATGTCTAGGACCTATGTTATATTTTATATTTGAAAAGTTATAAAATAAATTTATATATAAAATTTAACATATAGTTAATGTATAAAATATTTGCATACATGCAAGGTTATTCGGTTCGATTTGAAAATTTTTCGTTTCGCTTTTATAAATTAAAAAGTTTATCCCCATTGTTCGGTGTAGTTATACTCTTAAATGAAAGTCCACAATTTTATTTAAAATATATAATAAATCATTTTGTTACAGTTAGATTCAATTGGTTTGATCGGTTTTTCAAATTCTTTTGACACTCCTACCATATGACGTGATCAAATAAAATTGATATGACATTTGGAATCATTAAACGTAGGGATGTCAAATGGGCGGGGTTGGGTTGAAATTGTAAATGTTAAAATGAGTAAAATAGAAATTGGGTTGGGTCTTGATCCAATTTTGTTCAAGTTTACTTTGAGCTCAAATGAGCTTATGAACAGGTTGGGTCTTGACCCACCCGATTTAACCCGCTTAATCTCAATAATTTTAATATATTGTTATTTATGTTTTATAACCATAATTTGAATTTCAACTCAAGAAAATTTTAAATAAAGATTTACAAATAGATATAGATCCTAAAAGATATAAAATATATTATTTCATATCTTCTACATAGGTACCTCATTAGATTGGAAAGGTAAGGTCTAACCTCCCTTACTTGTACTTATTCCAATTGAGAATTTTTATGATTATTATTAATAAATAGTCACTAGACCACTGTCTAGAGGTATAAGTTTTTTTTTAATTTATTTAAAAACAGAGACATTTAAAAAATAAAATAAAATATAGGAATATACATGATTATACAACGCAATTAAAGAGTCTCAAAATGGATTGAAATTGGAGATTAAATTGAGTTCAATTGAAGATTCTCTTTAAATGAGTTAAGACTTGAATGAATTGAGATTGAAACAAATTCAAACTATCTTGAGCTTAACTCTTAAAACAATGAACAAATTAGTCTGATTATCTATAATTAGACTCATTTTTGACACCTCTAATTAAATGTGACATTGCCATTTGATAAAAAAAATTAAAGAACTTTCAGCTATATCGGATTCATAAATTAGGACTTTAATTATGTCTAAACCTAAAAATCAACTTTTTGGTCCCTATAAATGGGCTATTAATAAATTCCTCCAATTAATAGCCCATCACCTTCAATATTAGTTTGTTATTCATGCCAACCTTCTACATCTGACTTAAAAACTAAACAATAATATTGATTTCACGTCTTTAATGCTTTAAAAAATAAAATTACCCTTGCAAATTTAAATGCTCACCAGCAACATCAAGTAATAAGTTAACTCATTTTGATAATTTATATGAAATCGCAATTCACAAGTACTAATAGCAATAATGTAATGTTAAGTACGTATATATAAGAGAAAAACAATCTCGCAAAAATATGAAAAAGGCTCAAAAATACCTCTAAACTATTCGAAATAGCTCATATATATCCTTAAACTTTATTTCGGGTTAAAACTACCCTTTCCGTCATACTATTGGTTCAAAAATACCCTTCTTATTAATGGAAGTTGTTAAATGCCACGTGGATGCCATATGGATGCCACGTTGCATGCCAATAGGATTTCACTGCCAAGTAGACTAAATAGAAAGGGTCAAAAATACCCTTAAACTATCCGAAATGGCTCATATTTACCCTTAAACTATATTTCGGCTCAAAACTACCCTTCCCGTCAAACTATTGGGTCAAAAGCACCCTTCTTATTAACAGAAGTTGTTAAATGCCATGTCGATGCGACATTGCATGCCAATAAGGTTCCACTTCCACATATACTAAATCCCTAAATCCTAATTGCTCCCCCCCCCCCCTAATTTCATTATTTCCAGAAACGATATATTCACCCGTTCTCCCTCATTTCGCGGCTAGGGTTTCATACTTTTCTTTGTGGCTGTGTTTCAAAGTGGATATTCATGTTTGTAGGTTAGTAAATATTTTTTCTTATTTTATTATATTTACGATTTCAAAGTATGATAGTTAGAATTTCACAATTTTCCTGTCATTTCGTGGCCAAGGTTTCATAACTTTCTTCGGAGCTGAGTTTCAAAGTGGGTTTTCATGGTTGTGAACACAATAAAATAAGAAAAAAGTTTTACTAACCTACAACGAATATCCACTTTGAAACCCAGCGACGAAGAAAACTGTGAAACCCTAGCCGCGAAATGAGGGAGAAGGGGTGAAATCGTTTCTGGAAAATAATGAAATGAGGGGAAAATGAGTAATTAAGATTTAGGAATTTATTCAACGTGGTAGTGGAATTCTATTGGCGTGCAATGTGGCATTTAACAATTTCCGCTAATAAGAAGGTCACTTTTGACCCAATAGTTTGACGGGAAGGGTAGTTTTGAGCCGAAATATAGTTTAAGGGTAAATATGAGCTATTTTGGATATTTTAAGGGTACTTTTGACCCTTTTCCTTTTAGCCTATGTGGCAGTGAAAATCTATTGGCGTGTTATGTGGCATCCACATGGCATTTAACAATTTCCGTTAATTAGAAGGGCACTTTTGACCCAATAGTTTGACGAGAAGGATAGTTTTGAGCCAAAATATAGTTTAAGGGTATATATGACCTATTTCAGATAGTTTAAGGGTATTTTTGACCTTTTTTCGCGCAAAAATAAAATATCCATACTTAAGAGTTAACAATAATACTTTAACATATATATTAACCCATGATACCCATAAGCATATATATGAATGGAAGGTAAAATTAGCACAATTATTAGAACAAAATCTCATTGGAAGTATCAATTGATTGCCTAACATAAAATTTAAAATATTAAATTTATTTTATTTAACTTAAGCTTGTCAAATAAATTTTTGAAAATATGAAACGGGATAAGTAAAAATGAAAAGGTTACATTTATAATGCATAGGTCTCTTATATTGTTATTTTAAATCGTATCTAAAGTTTTGATGATTTAAAAAATTTTAAATCTGATTCCACATGGAAACAATAGTTGTGTACAGTTTGAAACTCTGCAGCACCTGTTGTGATTGGTGTGCGTCTCCCATAATACAACAGACCCTCATCCAATAGAATTGTTTTGTGCATTTGTGCCAATTCAATAATATGTCTATTCTTCATGGGCACATACAAGTTTTTGAAAACAATTTTTTCTCTCTCAAAGATACGTTACTCAAGAACAACCGGAGGATCTAATAGAGTTATCATTGTTTTGGGTTGTTGCTAGGGTTCGTATTTCAGTTCTTAAGCTATAAAGGAAGTAGATCAGTTTTCAATCCCAAAGTATCATAATCAAGTTTAGCTAGAGTTAGTTATGTTGGTTTCTTGAAGTTTAAATTCACTAGAATTAGTTGGTTTAGTGAGCAATAGAGTTATTTGCTTAGTTCTTTTGCTTGTAGTAGAGTTGCTACAAATAATTAAGAGTTCGATTCCTAGATTACTCTGAGGCCTTTGCTCCCTTTTGAGTGAAATGGAGTTGACTTGAAACCCTGTGACACATGTCGTGAGTTTCTCCTCCCTTGAATAAGGGGGTTTCATGTAAAACTCTCGTGTCAATTTTATTTTGAGTTATTTAATTTCTACACTTTTATTTTGTGATGAGACCTGGTCCATTGACTTTTAACTAGATGCACACATTATATCATTTATATTGCACTCAAGGGTGTGACCTAGTGGTTATAATCTCTCTCCCCCACCCCCCACCCCCGCCACCAAATTTGGCGAAGTACTATGTTGATCTCTGGAAAAACCACAAACAATGAAGTGGTTGAAAATCTTGAGGTCTCAGATTCAAAATCCAGCGGAAACAAAAAAACACTAAGTGATTCTTCGTTAGATGTTGCTGATGGTAGGTGGTAGATATGTCATAAAATTAAATACCCGAATTTCATAAATAAATAAAAAGTCCAATTTTAAGATACCGCGATAATTAAAAAAAAAGAAAAAAAAAAGTCTGTTTTATATTTAGAATTGTGTCTAGCTCTAGGTTTCTTTCCCTATATACTTCAGTCTAAATTAAATTGTTTACCCTTTTTTTTTCACAAGGGGGAAAATGCACAAGTGCCCCCTCAACCTATGTCCGAAATTTCAGAGACACACTTATACTATACTAAGGTCCTATTACCACCCTGAACTTATTTTATAAATAATTTTCTACCCCTTTTTGGACTACGTGGCACTAGCTTGAAAAAAAATATCAACACACACTGGGCCCACAAAATAGTGTTACGTAAGCCGAAAAGGGATAGAAAATTATTTATAAAATAAGTTCAGGGAAGTAATAAGACCTTAGTATAATATAAGTCTGTCTCTAAAATTTCGTGGATAGGTTGAGGGATACTTGTGCATTCTCCCTTCACAAGGTAGAATGTTACATGTTTTCTCTACTTAAGAAAAAACATAAAATAGTGTAAAACTCAGTCAAAAATTCAGTGTTCACAAAACAAAATTTGATCTATCTAATTTATATTATTATTGATCACGATGATTCTTTCAAGGAAGAGAGAGATAATTCTATAATTAAAGATGCTAATATGGGGAGGACATGATACGATATGGTATGATATTTTAAAATTTCACACAGTAAGCTAAAAGTATAATATCATTATCCTACCAAATTAGTTCGGCATGGTTCGACATTTTACATCAGTGACGTAGCCACACTAGTGAAATTGGACACCCTTCGTCGGAATATTATACCGTATATACAAGTAAAATAATAAATTACGTGGTTACATAACATATTTTGGACACCCTTGATAATATGATGTAGCCTAGTGGTTTCAGGCGCCTTGAAAGAATAACGGTACACAAATTTGAAGTGTTTGTGTTCGAATTTCACTAATAGCAAAAAAAATTCACTTTTTAAGAAGAGCAGATTCACTTTAGCACTTGGACACCCTTCGTGAAAATCCTGGCTCCGCCACTATTTTATATAATGTTTATTTATTAACCATAGTTTGTTTAACTTTAGCTTACATACATTTATATAATAAAGAATTATAATGCAGCTTTAATTTTTTTTAAAAATATCTCAATCAAATTAGACTAACAATTATCTTTGTTCAATAATTTCACAAAAAACATATTCAATCACGATTAAATAGACAAAATTTTGGCGAAGAGACTGGAGGAGCTAAATTTGTATCCCTAAATGATTTGATTGACATAAAATGTAGCAAATGGTAATTGTCTACAAGAAAAATAGGATCATGATTATTGTTGAATACTCCGTGATTTGAACTTCTTTTTTGATTTCAAAGATTAGATGTTACACGCAAATTCTCATTGAATTTCGATTATTTTTAACAACAATGACTATTCATTTAAAGTCTTCGCCAATTCAATATTTTCCTACTCAATCTTATTTATAGAAATAACATTCAATCAAAGGAGAGCATAAGCAAGTTCAGTGATAGAAACCTCTATAATCGATGGAAAGACTTAAAACCAACTCTATATAATTCCTTACTAGTAATAAAAAGTTTTATTTAAAAAAAAAAAAAAAAAGAGCAAGTCAAAGATTTTTTGGAACATATATATTTCAACTTCCAATTCAACCCTAGAGATAGATGTATTGATCTTATTAAATTGATGATATATGTTTAACTATATTTAGAAATATACTAGATAGCATATTATTAAATACCCTAATATTTATATTAGATATAAACAATTTTAATTTGAATAGGGTGTTTGGTATATATGATACTATGCCTACCCCTATACATGCATAACATTAGGAGTATAAATTAAGCCCTTTTCCATGCACAAAGTTATAAAGACAAGAAATCAGTTGATCATCTATCTGTGATTGTAATGCCCAAATTTTAAGTCTATTTTAAATCTTTTAAGAATTATTGTTTACAAGTGTTCATTCACTCATCACTCTTCTTTGATCGACTTTTCTGATGGGAATAACATCTCTTCCAAGTACGATCACAATGCCTTCAGAAGTAATGAAACAAAATAGAGAGGTAATTTTTATTTACTTAATAATTATATATATGTTGGAGCTATTTATTTTATTTTATTTTTTGTTTTGTTCAGGTTGTTATTGCTGAGGAAATTGGGCGTGGTAGAGTGCTGACCTTAAATAGGCCTAACAATTAAACATGTATGTTCTTTGAAGGGGATTCTTACATTGAAGGTGTTTATAGAATGTATTGGCTTTGTTACCACATTCATACTTACAAGAAACCACATATTGCTCTTGTTCATGGAATGTCAGTGGGTGGGGGTGTCTCTGTCGTCACTGAGAAAGCGGTGAATATCAATTTTATGATTTTAATAATGACATCTTTAATAAATTATTAATCTTAATTAATGTTTTCTCATTTTTATTGAAAAATTGCAGTTTTGTTCCACTCCTGAAGCAAATCTAGGGTATCACCCAGATTGTGGCTTATCATACATACTCTCACGCCTTCCGGGTCGACTTGGTAAGTAAGTTAGAATATGTATTTTTAAAAATTGAATAGGTGTATGATGTTGTTAAATGTATGTATGTAGGGGAATATTTGGGCTTAACAGGAGCGAAATTGAAGGGTAAAGAAGTGGTTGCTGCTGGATTAGCAACTCATTTTGTACCTTCACACAAATTATTTCAATTAGAGAAGAGTTACTGAGCATAAACAACGGTGATCAAGAGGATGCTATTAGATCTCTCATCGATGAATTCTCTACTAATGTTCAAATAGATGAAAGAAGTGTCTTGAGCAAGTAATGTATCGTAAAATTATGATTTCAAATTGTTCTTGTGAGATATTAATGCATTTTTCATGTATAAATCAATTGTAGGTTGTCTATAATCGATGATTGTTTCACCAAGGAAACAGTGGAGGAGATTCTGGATTCATTTGTAAGAATTGATTATACTATTATATATATTATATGAAATGGAATCTCATATAATTGATACAACTTTAATTTTCAGGAAGCTGAAACGGGCAAAAAAGGAAATGATTGGATTATTCCAGTGCTTAAAAGTATAAAAAAAAGCATCTCCAATTGGACTGAAAATAACATTGAGATCGGTAACTAGTCCTTATACATATAAACAATTTATGCATATCTATTGAAATGTGAAAGAGAAAGAATCTTACATTTTCTCTATTTATTTTTTTTAGATACGAGAAGGAAGGACCCAAACGCTATCTGAATGTTTGAGAAAAGAATTTAGGATTACGATGAACACATTACGAACCATAATATCTCATGATTTCTATGAGGTAATTTATTTTTAAGCAAACATATTCTCAAAGAGGTACACTTGATTTGTCATTTCTCATTTAGAATTCTTTAATTTATTTTTAAAGGGAATAAGGGCTGCCATCATTGACAAGGATAAGGCTCCAAAGGTATGCTTCTTTCTCCTTTAAGTATTGGTACACAGTTTTATTAACCAATCAAGAATTTAGATCAACTGTAAAGTCGTTCAGTTATTTATTCGACTGAAAGTAATCCTAAATTTTTCAATACTAAAACTGATAAGTAGTTGATGCGTGATAGAACATTTTTCTTTCTTCATTTTCAGTGGAACCCTTCAACTCTTGACAAAGTGCACAATGAGCAACTCGACTTAATCTTCAAGCCATTCGATGAACATGACTTGGAACTTCAAATTCCGATAAATGAAGAAGAATACAGGTGGGGAGGAAAATATGAGAATTCTGTTTATTGTCTCCGAACTAAATGAAAATTCAGAAAAAGACATGTCCATCGATCAACAACACTTACAAGTGTTCTTGTGAGGTCTATCTTGAGAAACCTAGCTCTTTTCTTTATAATTTTCAATACGCGAATACATATACGAATTGCTAATAAAGAGCCAAAAGTATATATAACTTTAATTCTTGTGTACTCACCACATGATATATATATATATATGAAAAATGTTTCTTTTGGCAAACATTTTGGTACATTACTCACATTGGATTAATGTATTATTTGCACTTCATTCACAATACTTTCATTAATTATCAACATTGATCAATCGGAGTTATTAATTTTTGTTAACTTCTTCCATCCGTGATGACGAAATGCTAAAAGAATAATCATATATTTATATAAAAGAGAGCCTTTGGCCCACCTACGTGGCGTCACCACAAGAAAGAATTTTCTTTTAAATTTATTTATTTTCAAAACTAGTCTTCCTCTTTTATGAAAAGATGTGACTTTTATGAAAAGTTGTGACTTTGATAAAGAGTTGCAACTTTTATCAAAAGTTGTGGCTTATATGAAATGTTGTGACTTATATGAAGAGTGACGACTTTTATGAAAAGTTATTACTTTCATGAAAGTTGTGACTTTAATAAAGAGTTGCGACTTTATGAAGTACTGACTTTTGTGAAAGGTTGAAACTTTACCAAATAGTTGTAACATTTCTTATAAGACACAATAAACAGTTGTTCTATCCTTTGTTGTCTATAAATAGAGGGATTTCATCTCATTTTAAAACAACAAAAATTCTGATCTTCTTCTACTTCCGCAAAATTAAATATTCGTGTACTTTGCTCCTATTTAGTGAAATACTGACACCATTGTTTGTTTATCAATAAGTTGGTGAATAAAATCGTTTTATCTAGAGAGAATGTAATTCTTTACACCTCTGGAATTGGAAATGAATCATACTTTTAAGGGGACATTGTGCATTCAGTAGACTCAATTTTTTCCTTTCAATTTCTTTCTATTTTTACATATCCTGATATGTTTTTCTTACACTAATTAATTTATACTAATGATATTAATTGTTGTTTTTGAATACATGTTTTAAACTCTTTTTTTATGTTTATGCAAAGTTATTGTCTCCGGTTATATTGAACATATACGCATATAGTATGTATATTAATTGTGCAGAAAATAATTATTGTACTCAGTTCCAAGAATTCTCACTTATAATCTATGCAACTTAAATGTTTATTTATATTACAAAATGCCTTTGTATATATATATTTTTATTTTCTTCTGTATGTTCCTTAATATTTATTAAAGAACCAATGATATATTATTTATTTTGTGAATAATTCATTCATTAGAGGTTCTTGAGTTATGTGATAATGACAAATAATCAAATTTATGTTGGAATATTGCTAATATCTTTTAAGAACCTATTTTTCCGTTATTTTTAATTCATGGATATTAGTAAAAATTTAATTGCAAAGTCAATGCAATTATTATTTATAACTTTGCGAAGCGCGAAAAAATTACCTAGTTAAGTAATCAAAATATCTACCGAAAGCCCACAAAAATAAAGCCAATAAAATTATTTGACGTAAGGGATTTTTATTTTGACAAATTTATATAGGAATACCACTAAATAGAGTATTTAACGGTCTTTTATTAATAGTAAAATAAAATAACGAACGTGAATAAGTTCATGCAAGGTAGATCAGATTTGTTGAGAAATATATATCTTGCACATATATTCTTGTATATTTAGTTTCCATATTAGTAGATCAAATCCCATTAATTGGGGATTAGATTTCTTACCTAAAGCTAGGCTAGATTGATTGTATCAAGCTGTATATAGATATCATACTGTGAATAAAGGAAAATACTTCAGCAAAATATATGATTTTCTCTTCTTTTTCAAAATGGTATTAGAGCTTGATCAATCCAAAAGTCCAAACACTAGCAATAAGAATAACAATATAATTCATCAAATCCATATTTTCTTCAACACTCGGATCATCCCAGTCTCATGCTTGTTCTAATCAAGTTGAATGGAATCAATTATCCATCCTGGAGAAAATGAATGATACATGCTCTCACAGCCAAAAACAAACTATCGTTTATCGATGGATCAATTGAACTGGCGTTCGGAAATAGATAAGCCAACAAAGTATGCATTGTGGAATCAATGCAAGAATATGATTTTATCATGACTTGCTCACTCGGTGTGTCACGACCTGAGTCTACACCCTGGACGTGGCTGACACTCGAAGACCATTGTTGGTCCCCAAGCGAATCCTCATCCTGACTGACTACAAGCGGAAGACTAACTTAAGCATACAAAAGCTTAAAAACTGAACAAAATTCATGAAATTGAAATTCAAATCTTTAACTCAAATGAAAAACTTTGAATAAAATAATGTATTCAACTCGCCATATAATAGGCAACTTAAGTCTTTAAAACATTTAATAAAATAAATGATACATTTCTCAACTATACTGACTATCTATGAAGCCTCTAACTGATAAAAATGAAAGTTGGGACAAGACCCACGACATCCTGACTAAACTGAAAAGTAAATGAAATCCTCCGGAAGCAAGGAGGCTCACCATAGCTAACTCAAACTCTCGGATGTATCAACGAAGCTCCTGTTGATGATCCTGAATACCTGTGTCTGCATCCTGAGAAAATGCAGGTCAAATGGCTCAATACGTGGAATGTACTAGCATGTAAAGGGAATTCTAAAGCATAAAATAATCTTGAAATTGATAAAAATGAAAACATACTTACCTCTTTTGAAACTTACTCAACTCAAGAGAATACTCAAGGATACTCAAAACTACTCAAGGAACGATGCTCAACTCAGATATATACTCAATTTCAAAGATATGATACTTGACTCAATGAAACACATATCAACTCAAGATACTCAACTTAAGGTACTCAACTCGAAAAAATTCAAGTCCTTATACTTAACTGAACTCATTTCAATACAAAACAGTTTAAAACAAATGCAACATAAAGAAAAGTTGTTTAAAAACATGATGTCAACTCATAATCATAATATCATAAAAGACATACCATACTCCATCTCAAAGTCTACTTGTCCAATCCATGAATAAGTCTCATACCCTTATTCATACTAAGAAGAACCTCTTGAGGAATCATGCAATTACTACTGTGGAGTTTCTCTAACTGACAACCACCACTATGAGCCTAAGTGGTGATACAACATCTTGCCACGCTGTCAGAACTGTCCTATACTTTGCCATCATATAGAACGCTTAACTTAGTGGATCCACTAGCTTAACTTAAGTGATAATATAAAAAGTATGGCCCTTTGATACCCATGATGGCTACATGGTTTATGGAGACTTGAGTTAATATGAACTCGCATCCCATATTGGTGCTCAATACTACTCCCAAAATTATACTTATCTCATATGTTTTTAAAACAACTTCTTTCTTTGTTTTGAGATAGTTACTCAAAACTTAGCTTAAAACCTCTCTTTTGGAATCAATGTTCTCTTTTTTTCTCATATGTGAAAACATTTTTAAACCCTTTGGGAATACATAGTCCACATACAGTTCTTTGAAGAAATGACTTCAATCTTTACTCTTTACTCAACTTGAACTTTAAGTCTTTAAAACAAAATGAGAACGTTTGTGAAAGACTTTTGAAAACTTTATAAACTTTACTTTGACTTGCTCTTAACTTCTAAGCTTGACTCTTAACTTCTCTTGACTTTGATCTTAACTTTTATTGAATTAGATTATGGATTCAAGGTTTGTGATCTCATGTTTATGGAAAATTTCATGATGTTCAACTTGGAGGGTTCATGTAGAATTATGAGCATGAACTACTCAACTCAAGGACTCAAAGACAGTGCTCATCTCAAGATTGTTCAACTTATAGGGTTCATGCAGAATTATGGGCATGAATAATTCATCTCAAGGACTTCATAGGTAACATATTATAGTCCCATGATTAGAAATATGAACTCAAATGTGTTAGAAACTTATTACTCAAAGGCTTAAAACTTACAGATGCTATTTCTCTCAAAGATACTCAATTTGTGGAGTCCATGTGAAATTTATGGGCATGAACAACTCGAATCGAAGATATACATACTACATGGAACTCATGTATACGACTCTTCTCATTCCCTTAATTACTTCCTCAAAACTTAGTTGAAATTGGTAGTTGATCTCAAGGATTCAGAATTGAACTCAAATATTTTCTTTAACTCTACTCTTAACTCTCTCTTGAATGTGAATTATGAATTCAAGAATTATGGTTGATGATATGAAGGATCTCAATAACAATATAGAAATTTGATAATTAGGAATAGAACATCTAAAAGAAACAAGAACTCAAGAACTCAAAATCAACTTATCTCAACAATATTCAAATCTAGGGTATAATCCTAGATTATTCTTTTACTGATCTGAAAGTAGATATATGGCGTGAGGACGAACTAGTCTAACACTATGATAGACTTACATACCTAGAAGAATAAGATTCTTGAAGAATCTTTAAGAATCTTTAAGAAGAACTTGATCAGAAGTCTTGAAACCCTAACTTGAAGTTAAACAATCAAGAAAACCATTCTTGAGATTCTTGAATTAGTTTCTTGAAATCTCTATGACCAAGGATTATGATTTTCATTAGTGAACACGAAAATTTGATTGTTTTTAGCCTTTTATTAGTCAAGAAATTTGTTTATGGTTTTCTTGGAGGTAGAAAGACAAAAATAACTATTTTTAATATTTTTTGATCGGCTAATTCGTAACAACACTATATAAATTACTAAACTAGACATAACTTTTTACTTAGAAATTGGATTGATGTGAAATTGGTGGCGTTGAAAAGTAAATTTAATTACCTTTAATTGGATAGGTTATTGCTCACATAATTCTTAATGTTCTGAAAGATATGGTTATTTAAAGTTGACTCAAGTAGAATATTATATCAAAAACTTAATGAAACTTCAAGAACACTTATCAAGAACTCATCAAAAACTTAAATCCTTAAATTTCAAGAACAAAATTACGCTGAATAAATCATTATTAGCTTGTGGGTGAACGAATGCAGCATGATGGAAGCGTACATACTTCTTAGGGATCAAAACGATGAAATTCTGCAATAAGACGGAAGAATATCGACGAACGTTTGATCCTCTCCTCTTTTCTCATCTTTTCTCTTCTTGAACTCTCAACTGAAACTCTAGGCGTATATATATAATTTTAAAACTGAAACTAATAGGATTAGACCCCTAAAATATTACTAAAAACGAATTGAATCTGATTAGATAAGAAAAAGACCAAAATACCCCTCACTATTTTCGGCTAACTTTCTTTAACTGAACAGGCTAACCTCAAAAGACCATATCTCACTCATCCGAACTCAAAATTTGACAAACTTGGTGGCGTTGGAAAGATAATTCAAATATCTTTCCTAAGGTATCTTTTAGCACACCTAATTCATCATGTTATAAGAGTTATGGTCATTTAAAGTTGACCCTAAACTCATACTTAGCTTAACTCTCCAAATTTCATATTTTTGTTATTTCCAGTTTAGTTCTTTTAGAACTCGAGGTGATACATCTAGTGACCTGACCTTAACACTAATGAAAATTTAAAATTCCTTGGCAAAAACTTACTCACTACGTAGGATGGTTCAAGTCTTAGCTCAAAAATTTCTAGGGTGTTACACGGTGGAATTAGATTTGGCTAAACGAGTCATCCATGCCAAGACGGCTCACCAAGTATGACAAGATCTTAAAGGTCAATTTTCTCAAAAGAATGCACCAGCGATATATCATATTCAAAAATCATTGGCTTCACTCTAACAAGGGTAAGTGAACTTTTCTTTCTATTTCACAAAACTCAAAGGTCTTTGGGATGAGTTAGATACATTTCGAACATTTCCCATTCGCAATCAAATTTAAGCACACACACCGATCAAATTGAAGAAGACCGTGTAATACAATTTCTAATGGCTCTTAATGATATCTATAATGTTGTTTGATCTAATATTTTCATGATGTCTCCCCTACCTAATGTACGACAAGCATATTCACTTGTTATTCAAGAGAAAACACAAAGACAAATGACGTCGGAATCAATAGAAAATTTCTCTAATGCGGTTGTAGTTTAAAGGCGTACCAATAGTTTTTCAATAAATTCAAGGATAAGCATTGTGAGCATTGCAATTGAGAAAGACACACAATTCAAAATTGCCGCACTCTGAAATTTCATTGCAAGCATGCAATAGAAAAAGTCATATGGAGGATAGATGTAAGTTTAAAAATGGCACTTGGTCTCTCAACAACTCAAGAAGCCAAAATAATCGACAACAACGCGGATCTCAAGGTAATCCTTCTCATATTGCTAATGTAGTAGACACACTCATCAAACTAAGAATGAGATTAACTCGCAAGAAACCAATGGTTCACAAGGATTTTCAACAGAACAACTCCGACATATTGCTCAGGCAATAAGTTTGTTCACGCAAAATAATAGTTCTGTCGGTAATAGTGACGCCTATGCAAATGCAGCAGGTTTATCTCTTTTTCATAATGTTTCAATTAATTCTGCATTCACTAGACCATGGATCTTGGACAACGGAGCAACTGATCACATCACTTCTGATTCCACATTCTTTACTCAAACAAAATATCCATCTATATCCATTGTCAATTTACTCAATGAGCCCCCAGTATCAATTCATTCAACTAGAACAATACCTTTTAACTCAGATATTACCTTAAACAACGTTTTACATGTTTTCTAGTTTCGATTAAAATTATTGTCTTATAGCAAACTCACTAATGACTTTTTGTATTACTAAAGGAAAAATGATTGGCTCGGGTAAACATCATACTGGTCTCTACTACATTTCATCAATACAGAAACCACCAATTTTTCATCAAGTTTCACAACCAAAAGATTTATAGCACATGCGTCTAGGACACCCATCACCTTTTCGCCTTAGATTAGTTGCTTCATTATTACCTTCTCGTAATGTTTCCTTTGATCATAATTGTGACGTTTGTCCTTTGGCTAAACAGACACATCTTGCATTTCCATTGAGTAACATATCTACTCGTTCTCCATTTGATTTATTACATTGCGATGTTTGGGGTCCACATCGAATACCTACTGATTTAGGGGATCGTTTCTTTCTTACTATCGTACATAATGTTACAAGATGTACTTGGTTATTTCTTATGAAATACAAGTTTGCAACTTCTCATATTTTGCATTCCTTTATATCATTTACTAAAAAACAATTTCATGCTCCAATTAAGAAAATTAGGACAGACAATAGAAAAGAATTTGAACCAATGAACTTTTTTTTTTACTCTCATGGAATTGAATACCAACGAACTTGTGTTTTCATTCCACAACAAAACGGGATAGTTGAACGCAAACATTATCATATTTTAAATGGTGCACGAGCTTTACGTTTTCAAGCTCACTTGCCAATCACTTTGTGGGGTGGATGTGTTTGGTTTGTTGTCTATATTATTAACTGATTACCAATTGTTTGGTTATCCTACTGGTCAAAAAGGTTATAAACTTTACGATTTAGAAATCAAATAATTTTTTGTAAGTCGTGATGTCAAATTGTCTGAAACTATCTTCTCGTTTAGTTCAGTTACACCAACTTCGACCTCATTATCATTTCAATCATCTTCTAGTATTTTTGACAATTGTTCCTCTCCACCATCTGTCATAAAAGATGTCTCATCTCCTCAACCTCAATCTATCCGGAAAGTAGAATTTCATGAACCCAGAATTATGGAGGACGTCTTTAGAGTCCTACTCATCAGATGTTTTTTCTAGTAATCCTACCCAATTTGAAATTATTTCTAGCAATCCCACCCAATTTGAAAATACAACAGATGATAATCTTGTCAATCCCAACCAACATGTTCAAAATCTACGTCGGATAAAGCTCTTGAAACTATTTCAATCACTTCGAAGGTTGTGGTTTCTCCATCTCCTCTTTTAAGACAATCTTCTCGTCTAAAGAAAACTCCTGAATGGCATAAAGACTACATATTGCTAGCTCAAGCCAATCGTTGTGCCAAGTCCAACATCAGGTACTCGATATTCTATTTCTCATTATCTTTCTTACTTTCGCATATCTTCAGCACATTTCATTTTCCTAGCTAACATTACAGGTCACTCAAAACCTTCATCATATGCTCGGGCTGTTCTTGATCTACATTGGTGACAAGCCATGAATGCTGAATTAGAAGCGTTAAAAAATAAGTCTTGGAGCTTAGTTCCACTCCTTCTTGGTCAGAAACCCATTAGATGCAAATGGGTTTATTAAATAAAATAAAAATCAGATGGAATGATTGAGTGTTATAAGGCTCGTCTTGTGGCAAAGGGATATACTCAGATTGAGGGAATCGACTATCAAGAATGTCACGATCCAAATCGAGTCATGAGTGACACCCACACTTAATCTCCTAGGTGGGAGAACCAACAAATTCAACCCCAACTTACAAAATAAAAACATAATGCGGAAGCTTAAAATCTTATTAAATCATTTTCCAAAACCTGAAAGTCATCACATCAAGGATATCTAACATTCAAATACTAAGCCTAAGAGTACCAAAGACACCAAAATGAGTCAATAAATCATTTATGTCTAAAATCTAAGGACATCATGTCATGACGAGAGAATCCAACACGAGCTAGAATGAATCGCGCAGCCTGAAACCTGATGTGCTTGAGACTGGCTAGAGCTGAGGGCAATTCGAAGTAATTGCTACACTCGTTGCATACCATAAAAGGAAAACAAAGAAAAACACAAGTAGGGCTCAGTACGGGGCAACATGTACTGAGTAGGTATCATCGGTCAACCCAAAATAGAAACTAATATACAATGAATAATAGCATGAACTCAACTATAGCACTTAACAGGTGATAAGCAACAAAAAATATGAACTGGTGTCAACAACACTAAAGTAAGTATAAAATAAGTCAACATTATCAAGATCATCCATGAGGACTCATGCCTCCAACCAAACCATTTGGGGAATTGAGATCTTTGAGATTGAGACCATTCCGTCAATTCAATATGTTTTTCCTTTAATATTATCGTGTCGGAACGTGACACTCCAATCCAATTATACCATGTCAGGACGTGACACTCCGATTCAAAAATACCGTGTTAGAACGTGACACTCCGATCCCAGAATACCATGTCGGAACGTGACACTCCGATTCAAGAATACTGTGTCAGAAAATGACACTCCGATCCAAGAATACCGTGTCAAAACGTGACACTCCGATCCAATTATACCGTGTCAGAACGTGACACTCCGATCCAAGAATACCGTGTCAGAACGTGACACTCCGATCCAAGAATACCGTGTCAGAACGTGACACTCCGATTCAATTATACTATTAATTTATCATTTATTATCACCACTTTCAATTCATTGATAATATTTCATCAAGCCTTTCTCATTCAAGACATCACTTCGATAAAGAGGGTTCAAGAATATAAATTTCACGATCTCAGAATTTCAGACCAATCACAAAACACACAACCACACAATCAAGTACATAGAAAACTTCACAATATCATTCAATGCATATCAATCACTATTAAGAGTTTACTATCAAATAGCATAAACCATAACCTACCTCCACCGAAGAACCAAAGTCAAGAAACTACTTCTTCAATACTTTTCCTTTCCTCAATGTCTCTGAAACTTCCCAATCTATCAAGTATATATATAACTTGTAAATTAACGAGTATATAAACACCCATGCTACTATATGCCTAGTCTAGACCCAAGGGTAAATCGTATTCCTCAATTTAACATGACTTTAATGTAATTCATATAATATAATACACCTAATATTTAATTTTCTATCTCAAAATTTTCACAACTTAAATTATAATATAGTCACACAATAAATAACAAAGATTAAAAGATTGTTAAGGATTAAAGCCACTGGTCGCCGAACCCAGTGGCAACACTCTCAAAACAAAGGCATAACTTTTTGCTCTAAGTCAAACCTATATTTTTAATTATTGAATATTGATTAACCACCATGACAACATTAACTTGTTAACATCCACCTTAAATTCTAATGCCACTCGTATATATAATAGTATAAATCCTCATCACTTTATTACCTGCATATTGCACTATTTAATTCCTTAGTAATCATTAGTAAATCAAAATTAATCAACAAATAATTAATAACCCCAAACCTTGTCACCAAATCTCAAAACGCTAACACTAAATACGTTTTCCACTTTCTTCATATACTCCTAATCATCCAATTAATTAAATTTTATAAAACAATAATAATAAAGATTAACTACACCCAACTATTAATATTATTAATAAAAACTTGAAATTGAATTGAGTTTTACCCGTAGCCGTTCCGGCAAACTTGTCAGCGGTGCTAAGAACCAAGAAGAAGAAACGCCTGCTAATTGTCTTCTGATAACAAATTGTCTTCTGATAACAAAATAATAACAACCCTTATTTCTTCAATTAATCGATTTATACTTTATTTATATATATATATAGATATATAGATATATGGGTGTAAATTATGGATTATTAAATATTAAATCCTACAAATTTTAGTGTTTATCTTCTTTAACCAATAACAAAAATCACGACACTTTGTTGTCTACTTACAGTTCTTTCTGCTAGGAATTGGTTCGCTTATCAATTGAATGTCCAAAATGCTTTTATTCACGGAACCCTACATGAAGAGGTGTACATGGAACCTCCACCAGGTCTGCGCGGACAGGGGGAGAACATTGTACTCCGGCTTCACAAATCTTTGTGTGGCCTTAAGCAAGCATCGAGAAATTGGTTTCTCACATTTTTAGAAACTATCCGTACTGCTTATTTTCAACAATCAAAGTCAGATTATTCCCTTTTCATTAAGGCGAAAGGTTCATCATTCACAATAAAATTTATCTATGTTGATGACATCCTTCTCACAGGAAATGATCTTCAAGAAATTGAACGCATCAAAAGATTTCTTCTCAAACGCTTCCGCATTAAATATCTTGAAGAGTTGAAGTATTTTTAGGTATTGAGTTTTCTCGTTCAAAGAAGGGCATCTTTATGTATCACAGAAAATATGCAATAGACATTTTGCAAGATTCAAGAATCTTAGTAGCAAGGCCTGAAAAGTTTCCAATGGAACAAAATTTGAAGCTAACCTCTAGAGATGGAATTGTACTGAATGATCCAGCAAAATACAATAGACTAGTTGGTAGATTGATTTATATCATTGTCACAAGGCCTGACATTATATATTCTGTTCGGACACTTGACCAATTTATGAAAGAGCCTAAAAAACCTCATTTAGATGTTGATGTGTGAATTCTCAAATATATCAAGGGTACTCCTGGTCAAGGTTTGTTATTTCCTTTCACAAACAATTATTTTATTTTAAAGGTCTTTTGTGATTCAGATTGGGGTAGTTGCCAAGCCACAAGAAGGTCTGTCACAGGATACTGTATTTATCTTGGAGCAACCCTTTTTTGACTTTGTTATATTTATATATGTCATTAGGGACATGCATGGTTTTTTACTTCTATTAATAGAGCATTTTTGCTCATTTGTAGAACACACCAAGTTAGAGAGAAAAAATCATTTTAAGAGCGTGAGCGATATTTTAGTAAGATGGAAACCAAAAGAGTGTTATTCCTTTTGAGTGTTTAGTAGTCACTTTGAGTATTGTATTCGTGACTTCACAGTGTAAAGTTCCTTACTGTAGTGATATCAGTTGCTCCTCTTGGCCCGTGGTTTTTCCCTTATTTAGAAGGGTTTCCACGTAAAATTCTTGGTGTCGTTATTTTCCTATTTTATTTCCATTATTTTTACCATATATTTTTTGTATTTGTCCGCGTTTTCCCAACAAATTTATTGTTTAAATGTAAGCTTGCGTAAACCCTTCACTGTTCTTGTCCTAATTCTTAAAGCATGTTTAAAATATAACAATGGGGATGAGATGTTGATCATAACTTGTTAGTTTAGTGGAGAGTAAGCTAAAAATGGATAGAAAAGATAAAATAAGGGTAGCACTAAGGTTTAATATTTGAACTAGAACCCTCGGACCCGCAATAACATGGTGTTTATTAGATGACAAAGAGTTAACTTCACGACCTCAAAATTAAACAGGTATTTGGACACTGCAACAATTAAATTTCCATTATAGGAATTATATGTGCAATCACCCTACTAGCTATCAGGCTATTCACCATACACTACATGAATATAATTGTATCCCCCTATTAAACTCTCACCAGATAAACTCATCCCTTAGTAACCAATGCCTACAGTAAGAACCTCTACCACTGCTAAAAATATGTTACCTCCTTTTTGTTTTCAATGATGCCAAAAAATGAGAAAAAAATTTCTACCACTATGCATATGCAGTCTAATATCAATGTGTAGGCTTGGTATTTTTCATTATTAAAAAGGAGGAAATTGATTGAATGTACAATTTTAGACGATTGAAGGTTTGATGATAGACAACGATACTGAAGAACCATGTTCAACAATGTAGCAGAATAAATGTGAATCATCATGTTCACTCACACGATCGTAATAGGACAAATATGGATCGAAGAACATGAATACAAAAAGGAAAGAGAATATTACACAATGCAAATACAATCTTTTAAGGATTCGAAATAACAAGGAGTTAGTTTTCTTATGTGAATCAATTGGGGTTGTCGCTCATACGTGACTGTAACCATATAAGGCAAATCATTGGGTTCACAGAAGGCATGTCTGTTGCCTATATAGAAACACATACCAGCCAACAGCCTTCGAGGAAACGAAAGAAGCTGAAAGAAAACTAGTGATTAGTGTATTCTTTGCTTTCATAGTTGATATTGCTCTTGGATTATTATTGAGTATTGTAATAAATCCTAGCGTGAAATATGAGTAGTTATGATGAGATTTGTAACAAGAAGAGAGTTTATCTTCTTGAGAGTTGTTAGAACAATCAAGTTATTTATTTGTTGAGTTACAGTACTAGAGTTAATTTCTTAGGTTAATCTGAAACCACTTTTGATATTAATTAGTGGAAGTTTGGTTATCTTAATCCCTTGAACAAGAATGTTTTCCATGGTAAAACTTTTGGTTTCTACTTGGTTGTTTACCATTGTTGGGAAGTAGGAGAACATATAAAATAGTTTTGATGATTGATAAAGTGAACATGGTTCACTACTTGTTGTCGTATGTGTACTCTATCACGTGAACCAGGTTTTCAGACGTGACTGCAGACGACCTGTACAATTATGAGGGATTGTGGCAAAGAAGAAAAAGTGCAAAAATAAAGAAGGAAAAGAAGGAAACAAATATGGAAAGAAATAATGAAGTAGCACTTCAAGTCAAATAAGGAAAGAAATAAAGAAGTTACAATTCTATTCAAATAAGGAAAGAAGTAAATATAGACAAATTCAAGAAGAAAAAGGATTTGTAATTCCTTTCCTTGTAGAAGTTGATGAAGGTAAATCAAATTCTATAAAAGGTTCAAGAAGTTGAAGGAAAAAGTTTCTTTGCATAAACACAAATTGAAAGAATTTTCCAACAAAGTCAGAACGATAACTATTGCATATTCACGAAATATATCATCTTAAGAGCAGTATTTATTCGAGAAAAAATGCAGAGCTTCGTTACAACAACATAAGGACCAGGTTCACGAGTTCTGTTCCACTCTGAACCATTGAATATTGAATTCTGATCAATTAAAGTCTAGGTTATTAGCCTTTGTTGATTTGTTTTAAGTTTATTATTGAGTTGTAATAATTTTTAGATTGTGTAACAAGAAGTGAGTTTGACTTCTCGGGGATAGAGTCTAGAGAGAATTGTAACAAGAAGTGGGTTTGACTTCTTGGGGTAAAGTAAAAGAGAGGTTGTGAGAATTGTAAACAAGAAGTGAGTTTGACTTCTTGGGTGGTTAGAGTTAAGAAGAGTTGAGAGTTTTGTAAACAAGAAGCGAGTTTGACTTCTTGGTGAGTGGATAGTTTTCGATTATAGTTAATCGAAAAGGGTAGAAGTTTCGAGTTAAATTCATTGATTAACTAAGTCGTAGATCTTGAATTAATATAAAACTTCGGTGTGGTTTTTTCCTTCCTTGAGTTAGAAACGTTTTCACGATAAAATATTTGTTTTATTGTGTTGCGACAAAAGTACAAGAACCTGGTTCTTCTATCGGGGTAACATCAATTGGTATCAGAACATGTCTTTTCATTAAAAGACCCACATCTTGTAAAGGATCAATGGCTGCACCACCTACACCACAAGAATGAGCTTTTCAAACTCGACCACCACTGTTTAATGGTAAATATTATGGGTGGTGGAAGAATCGTATGATGGATCACTTACTAGGAAAAATTCAAACCTATGGGGAGTCGTGTTGGATGGTCCAACCATAGCCATGAAGAATGGAACTGATGGAACCACTCAAGTACCAAAGGATACAAAAGAATAGAATGTTGCGAATAAACTTGAAATTTAGAACAATGCTAAAGCAAAACAAATCTTGATATGCGGAATAGGTCCAGATGAATACAATCGAATCTCATCATGTCAAGATGCAAAAACAATATGGGAACCTATGCAACCACGCATGAAGGAACATATCAGGTAAAGAAGTCTAAAATTGATAATTAGAACAGACAATACGATCTGTTTTGAATGGAAGAAGGTGAAACAATCCAAGAGATACACACCAGGTTTACTGTTATCATCAATGAAATCTACTCACTAGGAGAAATAATTCCCAATGGGAAGGTAGTCAGAAAACTTTGAGTGTTCTTCCTGAGTCTTGACAAAGCAACGTAGAAGTTATTACTAAAGCACATGATCTAGATAAGTTAGCTATGGATGAACTCATCGAAACTCTCATGACCTATGAACTCAAGCAAAAATAAGAAAAGGAAATCAGAGGCAAATAAAAAACGAGAAGAACCTGGTTCATATGGCACACCGCTAGAAGATTTTGAGGACAAAAACATTGCGCTAATGACCAAAAGATTCTCAGAAATGTTAAAAAGGAAAAAAGTGTTTCAAAGAAGGGACTCCCAAAAAAACACCAAAAATTCAATAGATCAAATCTGTCACAATTGTAGAAGTCCGGATCACTTTATCAAGTTTTTTCCATTAAAAGCTCTAGAGGAAAAGAAGAACAGTTCGGAGAAAGTAAAAGAAATCAAGAATGATAAGTACATTCTCACAAACAGAGGAATGACCAATCAAGAAGGTGATCTCTCAATGAAAAAGGTCTTCACCGCTACGAGGGACTCATCAGAAGAAGAATCTGAGGATGGAGGATTCGAAAATCAATCATTACTGCAATGGAACGAACAAATAAATATGATTTTCTTGTATTCATTGCTGAAACAGATTCTGAAGTTGATAAAGGATGAAAAATAAAGCAAGGTAAGTCTTCGTCACAATAAAATAAATATTCATTCATATTCTAAAAGAGAACTAGAATCCCTATTGAGTACTCTTATAAATACATATCAGTCAATTAGTTTTGAAAGAGAACAAATAATGAAAAATTATGCATCTTTAAGAGAAGAAAATGACAATCTTGAGAAACACAATCAATGTCTTCAAAATAAATTAAAAGAACAGATTCAGACCTCAGAGTTAGGTCACAAGGGCAAAAACTTTGCTAGTGAACTTCAATTAGCTCTAAAAGAAAAAATAAAATTGTTAATCATAAATTGGCAGGCCTTAAATGAAAGAAATAGGTTGCTACAAGAAAATCTTGATCATACCAAATTTGATCTGGAATTAAATCTTAGATGGACCAGGTCCTCTGAAATTTTAACTCAGATTCAAGAAAGGCAAACCCACCAGTCGAAGTAGGATAGGGTTTAGAAAACAGAATAAATTTTGTAGCACACACTATTCACATGTCTAAAAGTTTATGCACTCATTGTGGAAACTCAGGTCATTTAAAGAATCAATGTAAAGCTCTATTTGAGGCTTTTCAGAAAAATATTAAGTTCACCAAAAAAGAACAGACTGAAACGGTTAGGAACCTGGTTCCGAATAAAATTGCTCCAGATAAAAGGTTTTTTTATTTGCCTTTGTGGGCTAGAAGAAATCTTATTCATCTTTTTACTCACATAAAGGGGACCAAGCTAATTTGGGTTCCTAAGACAGATCTTTGACTAGTGTTTCAGGTGAAGATAAGAGAGAAAAGGTCAACCTGGTGCATGAATAGTGCATGCTCCAAATAGGTGCTAAAAATGGTAGAAAATTTCCTCTTGCTCTTTGATTTTCAAGGCAACGGTGTAGTCTTTGAAAATGATGAGAAAAATGAAAGAGACAAGATTAATTTTTTTTGAAGAAAGTGACATGATATCAAACATCTTTGATGATGCAAATTTAGGGAACATAGCAAGAACCTGGTTCACATCTAACAATCATTGATTCACATGCAACATGAGTTATTGTAATAACCTATGGTCTTGGAGATAGGAGAAATAATAGAGCAATAAGGACACTTAGAGTATGGTACACCTTCAGGAGGAACTTCGTTGTGTGAACATGGTCCTTGTTATTCATTGGAAGTAATTGAAAATTGATAGGGCTTGATTCTCTGTTACTCAGCTTGAGATTTCTTTGATCTGAGAGAATATGATGATGCACACATATTCATGAAGGCCTTGAATATGAAGAACTTGAGAAAAATCAGTCAAAGTCTGGTCTTATCGAAACAAGTTGATGCATTATCTTGATTTTGTTTAATAATTGGCTAGTAAACTAATAATCTTATTCTTGAGTAATTATACAATAAATAGTTGCATATTCAGCCTCGTACTGTAACAGGTACACACTCCAGACACATCTCAAACAATGTTTAGAAGGTCTGCGAATATTATCCCTACTTTTTTGCTAACACCATTAAGTAAATCATGGAGGAACACAAAAAGGGAGAACCTGGTTTCTCTGTAATACTCATGTATATACCATCCTTTTTCAATGCATGAATTTCGTGAGTTTGGGTCAAACATAAGCACTAGTGAACCTGGTCGATCATCAAAATCCAATCTTTTAAAAATCATCAAGAACCCTCTTTGACAATAAAAATCGTTCAATCTCAAGCTGCTTTAATGATAGATATTATTTTTTGGGGGAGAGTAGAACTTCAAATATGGAATAAAGTTAAAGTTCTCTTTTTGATTTTGTTGAGGAGTTGATTTTAATTTTTGAAGTTCATCACAGAATCTGGGACAGTGAACAATTAATTAATTAATTAATTAACAGAATGAGTTTTAGAGATGTGGAAGCCAGTGTAGCAGCAGTTTGTCAAATCTTGGGCACTGAACAATTTATTTTTAGTTTTATCAACTTTCATTGTTTTAATTATCCGTTCTTCCAAAACTTTTTCAGATACTTTGCTTATCTATATAAATGTATCCAGCAACATGCATGTCATTATCCATTAATCTGTTTTTCTTTTTTGTGCCTCCATCTAATACATCATTCCCAAGGAAAAAAACCTATGCACCATATTTTCTGTTAGTGATAGTGTTAGAATGTATGCGTCCACTTAAATTAGCTGGGACCTGGTCCCCGTAAAACCACAAAGCAGTAAATAAAAATACAAAGACAGAAGTAAAAGGGACAAATACTTTTACGTGGAAACCTCCTCGCTCAAGGGAGGAAAACCCACAGCATGTTCTCAACAGGACTTTTCAACAATCACTTTTACTAATCTTCTTACAAGCAAAAGTAAAAGTCGGTTACACAACAAGAGAATAACCCGTTAGCCTCTTCACTAAGCAATACACCCTATTACTTACTTGAGCACGGGCAGATAGAACACTGCTCAGTAAGAACCTAAGTTACCCGTACCTAAAGCCCTTACAATGAAACACCCAAGATTTGATACATTTCTATCAACTTCGAAACGAATCCTACAATTTTAGAACAATTACAAGCAAATGTAAAAATAACAAATAACAAGATGAACTGAAAGCCCTTGAAACAATATATTGTTGTTTTGATGCTTGCTAGTATCTTTTCTTTTGAATGAATGAGTAATATGTGATGTTTTGTTTGATATATATCATGAAGATTTGTTATCCATCAAACAAAACATCCTAGGCGATTCTGATTGGAGAAGTACTCTGTTTCTCACCAACTTCTCTCACACAGACAGATTTTACAGTTGTCTGTACTTTTCTCATATAACACTGGTTCTCAACTTTGCAGAGGACCGGGTACCTGCATTTGGTGAGGAATCATCAAAATAACTTTTAGGAAAGTCTCCTGTTAATTTCTCCCTTTTTGATGATGACAAACCAACCTGCATTCTGTTCCTCACACACATTCATTCAAAAATTCATAAACCATTATTTTGATTCATTATTCCCCCTTAACCAATGATTCATTTTAAAGCCTCGTTCCCCCTTAAACCATGCTTCACCTGAATGAACACCACTACAGTGAACACCACTACAGATCTTCCCCCTTTTGACATCATCAAAAAAGAAGGACAGTAAACATACGCAACAACTAAAAAAAAGCACACGAGAATTCAGGGCTATGGCCACACATAACAGAAGAATGTCAGCAAAAAGAGATGATTATAATTAATAAAAATAGTGCATAAGATAACAACAAGGTTTGATCACAGTAATACTGGCCATTGATCAAAAAGACTGCATCATACCACAAACTGAACAAGACAACAACACAAATTGAAACGGGGAGACATAGCAGGACATATTTAGGACGGGAGGGGGGGAAGGGTTGAAGAGTTCACAGAAGCAACATCACTCGCTCATTTGCATCTTCATCAGCCTTAATGAGTTGCTTATTGAGAGTTTGAACTTCCTCAGTTAATGAGGCATTTGTAGCTTTGAGATGATCGTTATCCGCTCTCAATGTGCATAGCTCTGAGTCATCAACTTGACTAGGACCGGGTCCTCTTGATATCAATTTTTGTAGTTCCGACTTAAGAGTAACCACCTCGACCTCCTTAGCCGCCAAAAGCACCGTCAGATCATCCACTTCTCTCTTAAGAACAGACTGTTGCTCCAATACCGCTACAACTTGTGAGCAACCTGGTGCATCCCCTTTAATACATTCACAATCTCGGAGAGTAGATCTGGACAACATCTGTTTGACAGTACCTGGTACTCCCATCCCTAAGGGCACCTCAAAGTGATTAAACACCCAGTTGAGAAGATACCCATAAGGAATCCCATGACTTCTCTTTTTCCAAGTCATAACACGATGTATGTGCTCAAGCATTATTGCTGGGAGATTTATCTCTTCCATTTCACTCAATTTTTCTATCAGGAAAAAGGTCTGCAGCAAATGCAACCGTGCGTTTCTCAGACCTGGGTACCATGACCTTATTCACAAACTCAAAGATCAACTGATACTCCCCTTTGAGATCCTTTTTGGGTACCCCTGCCTACTTAGATTCGCCATTCTTTGAGGCTAATTCAGTGAATGCCGTAGAAAGCCTACATCCTTCAATAGTTCGAATCCCAGCAGTAGGCACACTTAGGATAATTCCCAATGTTTCCTCATTCAAACCGATCTCTACCCCTTTGACAGATGTAACAATACCCCCATTATCAAGCAATTTCATGTTGTATTAGAACTCGCGCACTTCTGGTTCGTGAAGGTATGGAACTGGAGGCTCGAACAAATGTCCCCATTTCTGTATTGCAACAGCATCACCAAGGGCTCCCATGCCATGCTCTGTCAGAATGTCTTGACTAAATACTCGACCATTCAGTACCTTTTGCGACTTCATTTTTTCCACCCTTTCTTCTCTTGTCATGTTGTATTCAACAGATTTTACCCTTGGACCAGGTCCCTTTACGGGTGAAACTTCAGATTTCTTTTTCTTATGAGCGATCATCTTTTTAACCTTCATCACTGGGGGTTTCTTTGAACTCTTTTGACCCTCACTCTTTTTCTCCTTTTGATCTCCTCACCCTCTTCTTACTTTTGCCACAAACTTTGAACCATCCTCTGATTTGGAGCCACTATCCTCAATGGGGACCGGGTCAACAACTGGGTCCTCTTGAGTTAACCCTTGACTTCATTGTTGTATTCTTCTTTGAGTCTGGAGAGTATTTTCCACCATATCACTACCGAGCATCTTTTGTGTGGCACTCCTAGTACCATATTTACTTTTTCCTTTCTCCACATCAGACTGAACCAATTTACCTTTCCCTTTTTGTTTTCTTTCTTCATCACTATCCACACGAGTATGTATCATATCATCACTATTTCCCACTTCAGTTGTTTGATCTAAACTTGCAGCAAGAGGCGAGTTACTTCCTCGCTCTCCTTGTCATTTCCATCTTAAAGACAATTCTTCCTCCTCTTCCTATCCTTCAGATTCCACATCAAAAGACTTAGGGGTATGATCAAAGATAGGTTGATATTTAGATGGTACCTGATCTGGGGACCTGAACTCCTCGTTTAGCAATGAAGGATGAGATTCATCCCTAAGTGAAGCCAGACTCTGTATAGCAACCAATTCGGCTCCTGCTGTGAGAATGCATGATTCAAGCCCCTTTCCTTCAGGCAAATCACCTTCAAATAACCTTTCTGACATTGAGGACGACAATGCCATGGAAACACCATTGATTTCATCAGAACCCAGTTTGGAACTCGGTTTAGCCACTGATTATGCTTTAGAAGAATGAGAATGTCCCTCAGACAAGACCAATGTAGGAGAACACGGTACTCCATCTAGTCTAGGTGGTGCGGATCCTCCTTCGACTGGATTTACATGAGAGACATTTCCAATTTCTGTTCTAACTCCACACACTGGAGTTAACGACGACTCTTCTAGGACAGGGATTGAGAAATCGAATCAACTAGGTTTTTCGATTTCTGGGGAGATATGATCGTGAAATGAAGAATTTGACTTGGACATTTTGAGAGATAGAAGTTGGAAGATAGACAACTAGAGAGAATCAATCAGAAAGCAAGATTATAGAAAGATTTTGGGATTTTTGTTGAGGGAAAAAGAAATAATTAAAGGAGAAAAACAAAGTATCCGGTCCTCAACAGTGATGACTCTTCATTTGAGATAAAAAAAACTTTTGAAACTGACGCGACGAACAAGACGAGGACACATGGAAATAATGCAGACAATTGTTAGTGTAGTATTAAATGATACTAACTTTGTGAGGTACCAGGTCCCATTTATGCATTGTTTGCCCAATTTTTGTGTAATTAAATCATCTCCTCAGCTATTCATTCCATGAGTGTATACCTGCAGTAAGGTACAATTTGTGAATTCTAAAGTGCTAGATGTTAATTACAACATAGATACCTGTCCCCCTAAGCATAGTCAATTAAGAGTTCCTTGAGTAGTCTTGTTCGAGAGTTATGTAAGCTTAACCATTCCAAGTCTCAGTCTGTTTTAAAGGAAACTTTCCTTTCCCAATGGTTTTGTGAAGATGTCAGCCAATTGATCTTCAGTACTGCAAAATCTCATCACCACATTCATATTTTCTACATTGTCTCGCAGGAAGTGATGCCTCACATCAATGTGCTGGTTCTTTTGTGTTGCACTGGATTCTTGGCCATATTCAATGATATTGTCACACAATAGAGGAATTGTTTTTGCAAGCACTCCAAAATCCTTCAATTGTTGCTTGATCCATAAGATTTGAGCACAACACACAGCAACAAAAACATACTCTGCTTCAGCTGTAGACAAGGCCACCGAGTTTTCTTTCTTCGTTCCCCATGAGACTAACGCTGATCCAAAGAAATGTGCCATTCCTGAGGTATTTTTTCTGTCTTCTAAGAAGCCTGCATAGTCAGCATCAGCATAACCTATAAGTTCAAAAGAGTCACCTGTTGAATAGAAGAGGACCAGGTCCTGCGTTCCCTTCAAATATCGCAGAATCCTTTTGGCAGATTTCAGATGTGATTCATTGGTGCAGCTTGGAATCTGGCACACATCCCCATATTGAAAACTATATCCGGTCTGCTGGTTGTCAAATATAGAAGCGATCCAATGATCCCTCTATACATTGTTTGATTGACCTCTTTGCCTGCTTCATCGTTATCAATTCTTGCACTTGTGCTCATGGGTGTGTCTAGAACCTTTGCATCCAGCATTTTGAACTTGTTAAGCAGATCTTTGATGTATTTCCCTTGACATATTGAAGTACCTTGAGGGGATTGTTTGATTTGCAGCCCTAGAAATAAAGTTCTCCCATCATACTCATCTCAAATTCGCTACTCATCAACTCAGCCAACTCCTTGCATAGACCATCTGAAGTTGCTCCGAAAATTATGTGATCAACATAAACCTGCACAATCAACAATTCTTTTTCTCTGGTTTTTAGAAACAAAGTATTATCTACCTTGCCTCTTTTGAACTCATTTTGTTAACAGAAACTTTGATAGCCTCTCATACCAAGCTCGAGGGGTTTGTTTCAACCCATACAGTGCCTTATCCAATTTCAGTACATGATCAGGCAACTCAGAATCTTCAAAGCCTGGAGGCTGTTTGACATACACCTCCTCCTTTAGATTTCCATTGAGAAAAGCACTCTTCACATCCATCTGAAATAATTTGAACTCCTTGTGTGTAGCAAAAGCAATTAGAATTCTGATAGCCTCCATTCGACCAACAGGTGCAAATGTTTCTTCATAATCGATTCCTTCCTCTTGATTATAACCTTGCACCACCAGCCTTGATTTATTTCTGACAATGATCCCATTCTCATCCAGTTTGTTTCTAAATACCCAACGAGTTCCTATTATGGTTATGTCAACTGGTCTGGGGACCAGGTGTCACACTTTACTTCGTTCAAATTGATGAAGCTCCTCTTGCATAGACATCACCCAGTCAGGATCCTTCAAATCTTCTTTGATATTCTTCGGCTCAATCAGAGATATGAATGCTGAGAATGCCACCAGATTACATGTCTTTGACCTAGTTTGAATTCCTGACTCCAAGGGAGAAATTAGATTGTCTAGTGGATGTGAAGATTGATGTTTCCACCCAGACTTTCTAGAAATCTCTTCTTCTCTATCAGTATCGAAATTTTCTTCACTGTTATTTGAATCATGAGACCCAATGTCTGTATGAATGTTCAAAGGACCAGGTCCTTCAGTTGATTCGGCATGAGTTTCTTCAACTTCTTGAATTGTTTCTTTACCTTCAGTCAATTCTTCCTTTTCACTTTCATCCCTATTTTCATCATTTGTTCTGACCTCATCAAATTTGACATATACACTTTCATCCACACAATTCATTCTCCTATTGAACACTCGATGTGCTTTGCTTGAAGAAGAATAACCCACAAATACACCTTCATCACTTCTGGCATCAAATTTTCCAAGATCATCCTTCCCATTAACAAAACATTTGCAACCAAATGACTTGAGATGATCTATCGAGGGTTTCTTATCATTAATCAACTCATAAGGAGTTTTCTTGATAAGAGACCTTATGAGGCACCTGTTAAGCACATAACAAGCAGTATTAACAGCCTCAGCCTAGAAACTCATAGCAAGTTGAGAATCAATCAACATGGTCCTTGCAACCCGTTAGCCTCTTCACTAAGCAATACACCCTATTACTTAGGTAAGCATGAGCAGATACAACACAGCTCAGTAAGAACCTAAGTTAGTCGTAACTAAAGCCCTTACAATGAAACAACCAAGATTTGATACGTTTCTATCAACTTCTAAACGAATCCTACAATTTTAGAACAATTACAAGTAAATGTAAAAACAACAAATAACAAGATGAACTGAAAGCCCTTGAAACAATATCTTGTTGTTTTGATGCTTTCTAGTATCTTTTCTTTTGAATGATGAGTAATATGTGATGTTTGTTTGATATATATCATGAAGATTTGTTGTCCATCAAACAAAACATCCTAGGCGATTCTGATTGGATAAGTACTCTGTTTCTCACCAACTTCTCTGACACAAACAGATTTTACAGTTGTCTGTACTTTTCTCAGATAAGACTGGTTCTTCAAATTTGCAGAGAACCAGGTCCCTGCACTTGGTGAGGAATCATCAAAATAACTTTGAGGAAAGCCTCCTGTCATATAGATATTATTTTTCGTCGAAAGCAGAACTTCAAATATGGAATAAAGTTAAAGTTCTCCTTTTGATTTTGTTGAGGAGTTGATTTTAATTTCTGAAGTTCATCATAGAATCTTGGGCACTGAACAATTAATTAATTAATTAGTTGAATGGGTTTTAGAGATGTGGAAGAAAGTGTAGCAACATTAGTTTGTCGAATCTTGGGTACTGAACAATTTATTTTTAGTTTTATATCAACTTCCATTGTTTTAATTATCCGCTCTTCCAAAATCTTTTCAAATACTTCGCTCATCTATATTAATGTCTCCAGCAACATGTCACTGTCCATTAATCTATTTTTCTTTTTTGTGCCTCAATCAAATACATCATTCTCAGGTAAAAAAAAACTATGCACCATTTTTTCTATCATTGATAGATATTATTTTTTCGTGGAGAGCAAAACTTCAAATATGGAATAAAGTTAAAGTTCTCTTTTTTATTTTGTTGAGGAGTTGATTTTAATTTCAGAAGTTCATCGTAGAATCTTGGGCACTGAACAATTAATTAATTACTTAGCAGAATGAATTTTAGAGATGTGGAAGCAAGTGTAGCAGCAGCAGTTTGTCAAATCTTGGGCACTGAATAATTTATTTTTAGTTTTATTTACCATTCAAAAAAATAATAATATGTTATGGATCAACCAGCCCAAGTATATGAGGCCCAAGCCAGTGGGGGAATTGAGAACGGGTCCGGCGGAATTAGAAAAAGCCATCGAGTTAAAAAGCCCAACAAAAAACTTCAAGACTATGTCTTAGGCGAAGGGGGAAACAAGCACGTGAGAAGCGTAGAAACGACCAGAATAGTCTGTTATATGCAGCAGAAATATCAGAGTAGTGGGCAAGCAAGAGTGATAGTAACATTCTCTGAGTTCTCATCTTCTTTCTTCTAAGCTCTCTCACCTCCTTCTATCTTATTGTTTTGTATTTCTTTCCTACTGCAACTTCTGCTCATTGAGAGCAGAACTATCAAATTTCACTACTGTATTAGTTCTGCTTGAGTAATCAAATTAAGTTTTGTTATTGTTCCTTTATTCTGGGTTGATGTTTGTTCCAATTTGGTGCTTTCATTGAGTTGTACTCCATGGATACTTCTAAGCAAAGAGATTCTGATGTTCCGTCAGGTTCTTCGTCTAAGTTTACGGTGTCATCAACTTGTTTGGACAACGTGAGTCAGCTAGTGCAGGATTTTATCTCAACGATTGCTGCTCGGTCCACCGTTGTTGACCCAGTTCATCCACGGCAGATGGATGTGTGTTTATCTGCTGGATCTAATTCTTCTGGTCCACTCACAATCCGACACAAACCAGCGGCAGTAGAGCTTAATCGCTTTAATGGGAAAAACGCTGATACGTGGTTGTTTCAAGTTGAGCGTTATTTTGAATTTTATTCCATCTTGCCTGTTCATCAACTTTCTTTGGCGTCATTTCATTTGGAGGGTGAAGCCCTCGATTGGTATCGCTGGATGTTTCGCAAGAAGCAACTTTTTGATTGGTCTCACTTTGCTGAGAAGCTTCGTCTTCGATTTCAGGATAGGTCCTTGCGTTCCCCGGAAGGTAGACTCTCTAAGCTTGTACAGACATCCACTGTGGCAGAGTTCCGAGCCAGGTTCGAAACTATCTCTAATGACACAGTACACTTGCCTGATGAGTTTTTGGTTAGGTGTTTTATTTCGGGTCTCCGATGGGATATTCAGGATGAAGTCGCAATTTGAGAGCCCACTTCCTTAGAAGAGGCCATACGTTTAGCCCAAATGTATGAGCAGAAGTTCCACTATACTAAAGCACTTGTTCATCCTGCTTTTGCGCGAACTCAACCCCTTTTACCGAATCCTACTACTTCGTCTCCTATGACTCTGTCTAAACCAGCTGCTACACCATCCGTCTTTTCTAAAATTCCCTTGAAGCGTCTCTCAGCCTCTGAGCTCCAGTCTAGACGAGACAAAGGATTGTGCTACAATTGTGATGAGAAATACACCATTGGAAACAAATGCAAGGCACTTTCTCAGTTACTTCTTTTGGAGGAGTCATCTGAATCCTGAATTGAGTTGCCCGACTCTTTTTGTCCTGAGGATTTCATAGCTGAAGAACTACAATGTTTAGAGGTTCAAGCTCACTCCGCTATTTCTTATCACGCTTTTTCGAGTGGTACGTGTCATGCTACCCCTCACTTTAATGGCCATGTCCAGGGTTCACCAATGCAAGTGTTGTTCGATGGGGGAAGCACAGATAATTTTTTGCAAGCACGAGTTGCCAAATTTCTAAATATGTCTGTTGAGCCGACACCTTCTTTTTCAGTGGTGATGGGTAGTGGTCAACGTCTTCGTTGTGATAGGGTGGTTCGACAAGTCCCTTTGTCAATCCAAGGGTGTGATCTTGTGTTTGACTTGTATGTCCTTTCTTTACACGGTGCAGATATTGTTTTAGGCATCTCTTGGTTGAGTTCATTGGGGACAATTCTACAAGATTACTCTCGACGTCTCTTTGAGTTTTCCCTGAAGGGACAAAAGTATAGCTGGATTGGAGAGCCTTCTGATAAGGCTCAACCGGTGCAGTTACACACGTTACGACGACTTTGTGAGACTAATGCAATGTTTTCTTACTTTTGCCTCCAAGTGGTGACAACTAAGGATCCCGATCCACCCCCTTCTCCACCTGAGTTGGACCCAATTTTAGCTTCTTATGCAGATGAGTTTTGCAAACCTCAAGGATTACCACCAGCGCGCGAACTTGATCATGCTATCCATCTTAATCCGGGGTCAGGACCAGTCAATGCTAAACCATACAGGTACCCCTATTTCAGAAGAATATAATGGAACAATTAGTTGCTAATATGCTTAATGATGGAATCATTCGTCCTAGCACTAGTCCCTTTTTCTTTGCCTGTTGTGTTAGTTCGCAAGAAAGATGGCACCTGGCAATTTTGTGTAGACTATCGTGCCTTGAATGCCATTACTGTGAGGGATAGATTTCATATTACAACTATCGATGAACTTTTTGATGAATTACATGGCGCAACTTATTTTTCTAAGTTGGATTTACTGTTTGGTTACCATCAGATACGTGTTCGCCTTGAGGATGTGGCTAAAACAGCTTTTCGCACTCATGAAGGGCATTATGAATTCCTTGTGATGCCTTTTGGCTTATCTAATGCTCCTTCTACATTTCAAGCTACTATGAATTCCATCTTTCGATTGTTGCTTCGTCGTTGTGTTTTGATATATTTTTATGATATTCTGGTTTATAGTCAGACTTGGGAACATCATTTGCAGCACTTAACTCAAGTTCTCTAGATTCTTTGTGAGCATAAATTGGTGGCAAAACATTCTAAATGCTTATTTGGGCAACCTCAGGTCGATTATCTTGGTCATGTCATTTCACGTAAGGGTTTAGCAGTTGACCCATCCAAAATATCGGTTATCCAGCAGTGGCCAGTTCCAACAAATATGAAAAGGGTGCAGAGTTTCTTATGGATCACTGGATATTATAGGCGTTTCATTAGCAATACGCCACAATTGCTAGTCCTTTAACTGATTTACTAAAAAAAGAACTTTTTAAGTGAGGAAGTATTGCATAATTGGCATTTGAGACTTTGAAGGACAAGTTGAGTTGCACTCCAGTCTTGGTATTATCAGACTTCACACAAGAATTTCACGTGGAAACTGATGTTTATGGTGTTGGTGTAGGGGCAGTCTTGTCTCAGAGAGGCCATCCCATTGCATTTTACAGCCAGAAGTTATGTCCTAGAATGCAAAAGGCATCGACCTACCATCGGGAGATGTATGTTATTACTCAAGCTCTTAGTAAATGGAGACAGTATTTACTAGGGAGACATTTCACAATCATTATGGACCAACAATCACTCAAAAATCTGACGGAGCAAGCTATTCAGACACCTGAGCAGCAATAATGGTTAGGAAAGTTGGTTGGGTTTGATTTTCGAATAGTGTATCACCCTGGGAAGCTTAATAAGGCAGCTGATGCACTTTCTCATCCTATTGAGGGGACTTTAAATGCCTTATCGGTGAGAAAGTTTGACTAGATTGATGAAATTCGAGTGGCTACCCAATCTCATCCAGAAATGCTTACTATTAAGCATGACATTGAGCGTGAAACTGCCACCTATTATGATTATATCCTTCGAGAAGGGTTATTATTTTTTAAAGGCAGACTTGTTATACCTTCTGATTCTCCTATATGCATTCGTCTGTTGAAAGAATTTCATTCGTCTCCTATTGGTGGGCATGCAGGGTTTGCTCAAACTTTTTATCGTCTCTCGTCTAATTTTTATTGGCCCCATATGCGACGAGATGTGCAAGCTTTTGTGACAGCTTGACAAGTTTGTCAACAAATGAAGGACATAAATCGCAGCCCGGCAGGTCTGCTGCAACCTCTGCCCATACCAAATGTGGTGTTTGAGGAGATCGCTATGGATTTCATCACCTGCCTTCCGAGTTCTAATGGGAAGGCCACAATCATGACTATTGTAGACCAATTGTCTAAATACGGGCATTTTATTCCCTTGCCATCCAAATTCACAGCACATTCTGTTGCTTTAGCTTTTGTCGCTAATGTCATTAAGCTTCATGGACCTCCGCGAGTTATTGTCACTGACAGGGATCCCAGATTTCTTCATTCTTTTTGGCAGGAAATCAATCGGCTCCAGCGAACCTCTCTTGCTATGAGTACGGCGTATCACCCGCAAATTGATGGTCAATCTGAAGCCTTGAACAAGTGCATTGAACAGTATCTCAGGTGTTTAGTCCTCACGAATGGGTACCAATGCTATCATGGGCTGAATTTTGGTACAATATCTCCTTTCATTCATCTGCCGGCGTGACACCTTTTCAGGTGTTGTATGGACGTGAGCCTCCAACTATTACTCGTTATGTGTTGGGTAGTGCAGCAGATGATTTAGTTGAGAAGTACATGTTGAAGAGGGATGACGTTTTGGTTCTACTTAAGAACAATTTATCCAAGGCTCAGATTCGTATGAAATTGTATGTTGATGCTCGTCGAAGAGATTTGCAGTTGGAAGTTGGTGATTGGGTTTTTGTGAAGCTCAAGCAATACAGGCAGCTTTCCCTTCGTTTGCAACACCACCACAAACTCGGTCAGAAGTACTTTGGTCCCTATCAGGTGCTGAAACGAATTGGTGATGTTGCATACAAACTCGATCTTCCGGCTGAGTCATGAATTCACCCTGTCTTTCATATTTCTATGCTCAAGAAATGTGTAGGAACACCTGATGAACAAGTAACACCACTGATTCAAGTTCCTATCGGTGATCAATATACACCAAACCTTGAGGACAAGGTTCTCGATTGCGATGGGAGTATTGTTATGGATCAACCGGCCCAAGTATATGAGGCCCAAGCCAGTGGGGGAATTGAGAGTGGTCTGGCGGAATTAGGAAAATCCATCAAGTTAAAAAGCCCAACAAATAGCTTCAAGACTATGTCTTAGGCTAAGGGGGAAACAAGCACGTGAGAAGCGTAGAACAACAAGAATAGTTTGTTATATGCAGCAGAAATATCAGAGTAGTGGGCAAGCAAGAGCGATAGTAACATGCTCTGAATTCTCATCTTATTTCTTCTAAGCTCTCTCACCTCCTTCTATCTTATTGTTTAGTATTTATTTCCTACTGCAACTTCTGCTCATTGAGAGCAGAACTATCCAATTTCACTACTGTATTAGTTCTTCTTGAGTAATCAAATTAAGTTTTGTTATTGTTCCTTTATTCTGGGTTGAAGTTTGTTCCATAATATCTTGAGAAATTCTACAGCGAATTCTTCTGTGTTTTATCATTATATGCGCACTGTTGTGGTTTTGTTGTTTTAGTGAAAGTAAAATTTTATTTTCTCGACTATTTTTTTTCCTTTTTATCATTAACTTCCGTTAAATGTTGTTTTCTGTTGTTGTTTTTCATGCTGCAGGTGCTTTACTTTGTTGTAGGGGAGAATAGGTGAGGGCGTTTTCGTAAGGTTAATCTACTTTCCTCACCTTGACTCTTTGCTTTTGCTAATGGAATATATATTTATGCCGTTAGATTCTTTAAATTAGGATCACCTCAATTAAAGTATTGATTGTAGTTTGTCAAATCCGATGGTTTTCTTGATATAGATATTTAGCTTGGATGGTAAATGTCTTATGTTTTGAATCTCTAACGAGGTTTAACTATATACAGTTCACTAGAAGGACTTGCCTCCTTGATAGATGCTTTTCAGGACCTTTCATATCTGAGGCATTTGTGAATAACATATTAGTTAATTTTTAAGGACATGTGTTTTATACGAAAAAATATTTTTTATAAGTTTCCAATTTTTTAGAGTCGTCACTTATTTTTTTAAGAAAAAATCAAGAAAACTATTGTTTTTCAAAAGACTTAACAGAAAAATCAATTGAAAGTATTTAAGGGTTCGAGGATTCCTATTTATATTTTAGAAAGGTGTTAGGCACCTAAAATATCCGCTTACCTGCGGTTTTTCAACAACTAAATTTATTCGGCTAAGACTTGTTTTGAATCAAGAGACACTTGATTTTTAACGGAGAAGTATCAATTTAATTGCAAGTTTACTTATTCTTAGAATCCATTTATTTAGAATCGATAAAACGTTTATGGCATTTGCGGGGAATTTGGAGTTTTCTAACTTTAAACTAATGGCAATCAAACAACAAATAATTAAAAGCAGGTAAAGAGAGAGAGAGAGAGGGGGGGATTTGGGTCCAAACCCGATTTCTCTGTCCGCCTGGACCGGTATTTTGACCCATCTGCTTTGGGTTTTTGACCCATTTTCGTTTGTACCTGTCCTAGACTAATTAGATAATAGTAAATACAGAAAAAAGAAATACAACAAGGGCTTAGGCCCAAATGTAACAAATACAATAATTTGGAAAATAAATTTAGGCCTTTATGGTCCAATCTTTCGCGACTGGTTGAACCTTCCCAACTTTGGAACCTGTTCGCCTTTTTATGGATTGATTGACCCGAGTCAACGTAGATTTGGTCCTCTATGTCCTAAAGAGAAATGCGAGAGTGGGGGTCCATGGGACCCAGATAAAATTTTGTGCAAAAAAGATAAACAAATTATTGAATTAGCAAATATTTTCCCTTAGGTGACGGAATGAAGTATTAAGGCAAGAATGAACAAATAACACCACACTTAAATGGTGATAAAAGAGAAAAAAACATCATAAAGACTTGCTATGCATAGATATATATATATTAAGCGGGGTAGAGGACACTAATGGGCAAAATGTCAAAAAGTTTATTCAAATGCCATCCAGAAGCCAATAATGAAAGGAACGAAGTAGCCAAATTGATAAATTGCTAAAGTTAGGCATACTAATCCAAATAAAATAAAATAATGGGGAAGACAACGACATTACTCAACGGACAAATAGCGCCAAACTAAATTAGAGTGAGCGGAACAGACGAAACTCGCATAAATACATTTCCATATGCTTGAATTAACATCTTGACACGGAACATGAAAGATCCAAACAAAACGGGTGGATAATCGATAAGTAAACAGAACCAAATTTACGCCACATATGATTAACTATTAACTTTAAACCTTGACTAAAAAGAAAAGGGAACACAAAATTGTTATCATTCGCAATAGTCGATGCCCAATAAACCCATGCTTTAAGTAATATAGAAATAGCAGTTTGAACTTTTAACAAGACTAAAATAATGGAATATAAGACAAGAAGATTAGGTGCTATCCTAACTCAAACCAGCAAGCAATGAACCTACAGATTATTTGAGGAAAATGAGTTGATTTGAAAAACATTTTCCAAAATTTTTGTCACAACCAAACATGGAAAAATTGGAATATACCAAACACACTCTTAAACCTAACTTTGACATCATCTTCTAACATGCTTCTCAATAAAATAATATGACATAAAAGGCGTGTAACAAATTCCATTGAGAACAAAGTCAAAAGAAGAGGTTGAGCGGGTGGCATTCGAATGAGTATTTCATGGTTTGAAATAATCAGCCCGCCCACCTATCCTACTCGCTCCCCAAGCAAATTGAACAATCGCAAACTATAAAGACTAACAAATAGTAGGCGACTAACACAACTTAAAGCTTGATCTCAAGAAAAAAAATGGGGTAAACATGTACTGGCGGGAAGAACAGAGGACCAAGACAGAGAGGAGTGCTCTTAACATGATAGAATCACTTAAAGAAAATATGCTAACAATAAACCACAAGGATTCGATGACAAATATGTGTGAAGAAAACACAAAAAGAAAAACACAGCCGCAGGCATAACACTAGAAAAGAAAAAAAAAATCGCGGAGAGACTCTCACCTTCTAGTGTGCAGCGAGACAGGGACGACGAGTTTAACACGGAAACGATCCTTCCACCGAAATGCTACTACGAAAACAAAGAGAAGGGGTGTGTCGAGTTCTAACCCAATACCGGCCTAGGCGTCCTCTGTACTATTTGTTTGCTTCAAATAGCTTTAACCTCAAAATTTGTATTTCTATGTGTATTTCTCTCTAGTGTTGTGAATAATTTTATTTTTTAACTACTACTAAACCAAGAAAAGGTTTCTGAAAGAGAAATTCCCCTCCCTTTTTGCTGCTTCTCGCCTGAAATTTTCAATTAAGGCTTTCAAAAAAAAATTCCAACTCTTGGAACTTTTTCCTTTCCGACTCCCTATTGTTTTTCCTAAACTTTTTTTCTCCCAATTTCTGCCAGCCCCCCAAAAGAAAAAGAAAGAGCATATTTATAATATGAGAATTAGGGCAAACTGGGGGTTGAAAACTTAGGGGCCCTTCTTCATTCCAAATTTCAAATTACCCCCTAAAAGATAAGGTTACAAGCTGTAGATAGCTCCAAAACGTACAACTCTCAACGGATTCAAAGAAGGGACCGTCGATTTCGAGCAAAGGACGATCGAGCCACAAGATGACTCCACCTGGAAGATTCGTTGTACGAGAGAACGAGGGAGACGCACGCGCTGACGAAAGGAAAAAAACGTACAGGGGTCGGGGCGGGTCGCGATTTGGACTGGTTTGAGGCTGCTTTGCTTCTGGGTTTCGCTGTCAGGAAGAAGAAGGGGAATATCAGGTGGTGTTGGGTCGGGTAAAAAATAAGAACGGGCTACTGAGTTCGCCTTTTGGGAAGATAAAATTGGAGTAGTGGGCTGGGGTTTGGGAGAAAGAAAAAGGTCCGGGAGGGAGGGGGGGGTAAAGATCTGATGGGCCGGATGATTGGAATTGGGCCAATAAATGGCCCAAAATCGGTATTTTAGAACATTACCGGTTTAGCCAATTTAAAACGTACTCGGCCAAATTGATTAAAGTTAAAAAACAAGACGAATTAATATAATTAATTAACAAACTTTTTAAGGTTAAATAAAAGTAAAATAATTAATTCGAATAAAAAACTAACTATTCAAACTAATATCTAAAATAATTAACCAAATATTTATATAAAACAAAGTATTACTTCTCAATATTATTTTTTCGATTTTGAATATTAATAAAAAATTGAATAGCTATACGAATAATTACATAAGACATATACATTAGCTAAGACGATAGAAAAAGTGTCAAAACCTTATTTTAAATAACTCTTAATCTAAAAATTTATATATTACTATTATTTTATTTTATATATATATATATATCTTAATTTATAAAATTAATTATTTTAAATTGTTTAAACTCGAGAAGCTCGCTAGTCAATTATTATCGAGGAGGGACAAAATTGGGTGTCAACAACATGTATGTTTGTCTTATAAACCCCTGGATATTAAAAACATTTTAAAACAACCCCAACACACAGAATCAAAAAAGAGTATAGTACATGCCATATATAAATAATATTTGGATATTGAGATATTAAAAAATTGAATCTTGGAAAAATATATATCTTCAATCTTTTGCGAGATTTTCTTTAATTCATGTTTAGTCAACCATACATATCTCAATTAAGAGATCTGATCCCTATATATATATATATATATATATATATATATATATATATATATATATATATATATATATATATATATATATATATATGCATATATATATATATATACATATATATATATACATATATATATATTTATAGTATAGTTTAATAATTCAATTGATGAAAGCTGTCTGCCTTTACACGTTCTTGCATGTCAACTTTTGATTCATAAAGTTAAAGCATTAATTAATGAAAACGAGTTTTAGAAGGGAATATGAGATCTGTTCCCTATCTGACTTTGAGGATCGATCACTACACAAAAACGTTCTTGCACGCCAATGAAATGCCAACAAGAAATATTAGAATATTATGCACTAACAGAGTGTATAATAATTAATAATGTTGAATGGTCCACTCTGGAATGTATAATTAGTAATGATAGTATTGGTTATGTTTGACATTACTTATATAAAAGTTATTTTTTACATTTAAAACTAACATACCTTGTATAATTATCAAATAATACCCTTTACAAACATGGTGACAAGGACATCGAAATTTTTTTGAAGATCGGTTGTGTCTTTAATCATATGATAAGGATGCATCAAAACACTTTGCATTACAATACCATGGATTTTATGTATTAGTTATACGTATCTTAATACTTAATAGGTACTACACCAAAAATGATCTTTAGTGATAATGTCAAGCCTATATTGATATTGAATCCAATGATAATTAACTAATGTCGGTTAAGATTAACACTGTTTGATAATGTTTATATTTATTACCTTTAAAAATTGAAAGTGTATGAATATTGATAACTAATACAAACATTGAATATAAATAGGTGAAAAAACTGACAAATCAAGAAAAGACAATTTTTTGTCTACTTATTATACCCTCAATTAATTATTTTGAAAAATGTAGAACTTGTTGAAAATCATAAGTTTTTAATTCATCAACTTCATAATTAATAGGCGTAAAATGATAAACTTGTTATGTCAATTTTTGTTTCTTTAAATAGGTGTGTCAATTCAAAAATGGACAAGACCGTCGAAATACATTTTGTCAAACAACTCCTTCCTTAGTTGGTTCCTAAACAACATATTCATATAAAGAGGGAGCCACCCAATTAGGCCTATAATAGAGTGAGTGCACAAAAGGTAGACAAGTCTCTTTTCCTAAAGAAAAATGGCTGCATCAAGACTTGATTTGATTTCCAGAAAAATCATTAAACCATCATCTCCAACCCCATTGATTCATAGAATTCAAAAGCTTTCCATATTTGATCAACTTAATCCATGTTCTTACATGTCAGTTGGCTTGTTCTTCCCAAAACAATACAATCCTACTCTCCCAGATGATCCTACTCATATATCTACAATTCTTGAGAATTCACTCTCAAGAGCTCTTACTTCATACTATCCATTGGCTGGAACAATTAGAGACGAAGGTCTCCATGTCGAATGCAATGACGTGGGGGCCAAGTTTCTTCAAGTGAAAATAGATTGTCCAATGTCACAAATTCTTAATCAAAATAGTACTGAGGCCGAAGATTTAGTATTCCCAAGAGACTTACCTTGGACCCCATCCAAAGAAAATTTAGTCGTAGCTCAACTTAATCATTTCAATTGCGGAGGAATAGCAATCGGTGTGTGTGTCTCACACAAAGTTGTTGATGGTTCAAGCATGGCTAATTTTACTCATCACTGGTCAACTATGGCACGTAATCCAAGTGCCCCGATACCATCTTTTCAATTCATTGGAGGATCCCATTTTCCACCCGTAAGTAGCCCAATAGCTGAGGCAATACTTAAAAGTAAAACAAGAGGAAACAATACTTGCATATCGAAAAAATACTTGTTGTCGCGGTCTAAAATAAATTCCCTCAAGGCTATGATTGCATCTGAATCAGGAACAAAAAGTAGTAGTATTAATCCTTCTTCTGTGGAAGCTGCAAGTGCATTTGTATACAAGTGCATAGCATCCAATTCAACTAAGCCATCCATATTCACTCAATCAGTGAATTTGCGACCAATTATGAAAAAATGGTTGCCTGAAGAGTTCCAAGGTAATGCTAGTTTCCTGTTTATGGCACCAGAGATTTCAGATCCTGCAGATATAAAAGTGCATAGATTGATTAGTGAACTGAGAAAGGAAAAAGAAATGTATTGGGAAACTAAAAATTTAATGTCAACACTGTTAGAGAAAGTTAAGTTGCTTCAGAATCAACTTGAAAGAGATCACGACGATGAAGTTGATGTGTACAAGTGTACAAGCTTAAGTAAATTCAATTTTCGGCACATGGACTATGGATGGGGTAGTCCTAAAAGAGTGTGTTTAGGAAGTGTACCAATTAATAAGAAAATATTCCTGATGGACAGTCAAACTGAGGATGGAATTGAAGTACTAGTGAGTTTGAAACAACAACAAATGTCTGCATTGGAAACTAAATCAAACTTACTAGAATTTGCTTCTCCTCTTTAATTCAATGTCATCTTTATTTCATTGTAATTTTATTTTATTTTAACCAACATTATTTGTATCTCGGCAAAAATTTCATTGAAATCTTCGAATCAATAAAACAACATTGATTGGAACCAATATTTTGCAAACTAATTAATGATTCCTTCATACATATATAGCTTTTAAATATAATGTTATTTGTAGTTTTGATGATTTGACAAACTCAGGGACCTTATGAAGGAACCTGGTTCTTCGCTCAATATACTTTTCACTGTCAGCTGGAGAAAGTATAAAAAGTTGGTGCACAGTCTCCAACAGTGGCAAAAGTGGCAGACGCGCCAGAAACCTAGCCAATGGGATTGTTTTACGTTTTGTGACCTTTCTACTTAAACAAAACATCCCTATACTCACAAGTAGTTTTTGCAACTTGAAAAGGCATCTCAAGAACTCTTGCGAAGGCTTACAAAAGGAGTGAAGAAGCATCCTCAAGATCAACTCAAATCTGAAAGAGCTGGAAGCGTAGTTGTCTTAGGATTATTTCTTCTGCACGTAAATTGCAAATTTGTTCCTCCATCTATAAAGGAATCAGATAGTTGTTTGGTGTGAAAATCCTAAATCAGTTGAGTCCAACTGATTTAGTGGGCAGCCTTGTGTGTTGCTTAGAAAAAATCCTAAGTCATCCGGAGCATGGTGATTTATTGGGCAACCTGCGTGTTGCTTAGTTGAATCTTAAGTTGTCTAGAGGTGATAGCTTAGTGGGCAGAGTGAAATATGCTTAGGCTCTTCAAGCAATAGAGTTATTACTTGGTTGTGAGATTAATAGCTTTTTCTCACGTTGTTGTAACCGGGTTTCACTTTTGCTTGTGAAGATTAGTAAAAACGGTTGAAAATCCTGTGTGACAGGTCGTGGTTTTACTCCCTTGAGCAAGGGGGTTTCTACATAAACTGCTTGTACTGTTTTCTGTTGTTACTTACTCTTTGTTCTTACTTCGAGCTGTGTCAAGGGACCTGGTCCGTTGACTGGTAGTGGACGCACGTATTCTAACAAGTGGTATCAGAGCATGTACTTTCTAGCTGGTTAACACCAAGAGAGTGGTTCCTGTATCACAATGGCTGCTCCACTTAACCTAGAAGAAGGGCAATCCTCAACTCGACCGCCACGTTTAAATGGCCATTTCTATAGTTGGTGGAAAACAAGAATGCATGACTATCTTATGGCTGAGGATAGTGAGTTATGGGACATTGTATTGGATGGGCCTTTTATTCCAACCTCTGAAGTAAAGGACGCTGAGACAACTAGAGTTGTTCCAAAGACTCGTCAACAATACTGCGAAGCGAACAGAAAGAAGATTGAGAAAGGCTACAAGGCTAAGAAGTTGTTGGTTTGCGGTATAGGTGCTGAAGAATATAATCGTATTTCTGCCTGTGAATCAGCAAAGGAGATCTGGGATTGTCTCATGAATGCTCATGAAGGTACTGAGCAGGTGAAGGAATCAAAGGTGGATATGCTCACTTCTCAATATGAAAATTTCAGAATGAAGGAAGGGGAAACTATTCATGACATGTATACTAAACTTTCCTCCATAACCAATGAGCTACGAAGTCTTGGAGAGCCAATCAGTACTAGCAAGCAAGTTAGGAAAGTTCTTCGAATTCTTCCTAAGTCATGGGAAAGAAAAGTAGATGCTATCACTGAAGCCAAGGATCTGAAAGTTCTGACGATGGATGCTCTTATTGGAAATCTCAAGACACATGAAATGAATAGAAGTCAAGACCTCTCAAAGAAGGAGGCCAAGAAAGACAAGTCTCTAATGCTCAAATTTACTCATCGAAAAGTGTCTAGTGAAGAAGATGATGTGGACTATCTTACCAAGAGATTTTAGAAGATCATAAGAAAAAACAGAAGGTTTAGAAAAGGAGGGAACCCTCCTCGAGCTGCAACTGCTAGTGACTCGTGTTACAAATGTGAAAAGGCTGGGCACTTTATAAGGGAATGTCCGATACTCAAAGCTGAAAACAAGGAGTATCAAATGCCAGGAGGTGAAAAGGACAAACGAAGGGACCTGGTACCTGACAAAAGTGCCAGAAAAGTTGCAGCTGACTATGTAGTGAAGAAAGCTCTTGCTGCATGTGGAGACTCTTCAAGCGAGTCAGGAGATTCAGATTGTCCCAAAGATGCATCAATGCTGGTGATTCAAGACGAGGCTAACGTATTCAATGGGATGTTTGCTCTCATGGCTAAGTCAGATGAGGACGATGATGAAGATAAGGTAACTCTTCTTGACTTTAAGCAAAACTTGAATACATACTCTATTAAACAGTTGAGAAGGTTAGCAAATGTCTTGATTGACTCTATTATAGAGTTAACTACTGAAAGGGACTCTATGAACAGTAGTCTTGATGGTCTAAATGAAGAAAAGGAAGTAATGGTAGTTCAGATGTCTGTTCTTGAGGAACAAGTGATGGTTCTTGAATCTGAAAAACTAGAACTTAAGGAGTAACTGGATTTGATGATTGAGAAATCTGGTAAAAGGAAGGGGGAAGCTACTAATCTGTAGGCAGAGTTAGAAAGCAATTTAAAAATGGTTGAAACCAGACTTGCCTTAGCCCTCGAAAGAAATGATCAAATGGAGAGGGACCTGGTCCGTCTTAAGGAGGAACTTCAAGTATCCTTTAAATGGACCAGCTCCACCAAACTTCTATCTATTGTTACAAGTCAAAGCAACTATAACAAAAGGGGGTTAGGAAGTTTGAACATTACTCCTCCTTACAACCCCCACAGCAAATATGTGTTTGTCTCAGACAATTTACTGTGTCTTCACTGTGGTCGAAACGGCCATCTGAAAAAGCTTCACAAGAAAATTTCTCTGTCTATTCTAAGCAGAAAAGGACTCAGCTAAGGGGACCAGGTCCTACTGGCAAAAAGCCTAGAAAAGAAACTGTTAGAAACAGAGGACCTGCTCCAGTTCGTAGGGTCTCAAACTTGAAGAAGACAAAGTTGCCACACTTGGCAAAAAACACTCTCATTACACCTTTGTCAGCTTATTGGGAACTCAGAATGAAGTGGGTTCCCAAATCTAACAACTAATGTTGTTGCAGGTGAGTGAAGGAAGTAGCAACACATGTTGGTACATGGATAGTGGCTTCTCAAAGCACATGACTGGAAATACCAAAAACTTCATTTCACTCAAGGCACTTCAAGGAGGAGGTGTCAATTTTTGGCAATGGCAAAAAGAGCGCGATTTTGACTGCCAGAAGAAGGAAAAACATGTATGCGGCAGAACTAGAAATAACTCATGGAGACGATCTGACATGACTAAGTGCTCAAAGTGAAAGTGCTAACTTCTGGCACATGAGACTAGGTCATGTGAGCTTTTCTCTACTGAACAAATTGGTTTCTAGGGACCCGGTCCGTGGTCTGCAAAAGATGAAATTCAGTGACAGTAAAGTGTGTGATGCATGTGTCAAAGGGAAACAAATCATATTTTCATTTAAATCAAAGAAGCAAGTAGTTATTCAAGGGTTCTTGAGTTAATACATATGGACTTGTGTGAACCGGTGAAGATACAGAGTCGAAGCGAGAAAAAGTACATTTTGGTGGTTGTGGATGACTACTCAAGATTCATGTGGACTATGTTTCTCAAGTCAAAGTCTGAGCCTGCTGATATGAATGATGATGATGATTTGCTGGAGCTATTAAAATTCTAGAACCATGAAGCAAGTAGGAATGAAGCTGAGGTGAATCTTGACTGTAATGTTGCTGATCTTAGTCCATATGAGGAGGTGAAAGAGGACGACCAGCCTACTATGGGACCTAGTCCTTCTAATGATGCAAGCCAAGAGGAAACTCATCCTCCTGCTACAAATGATGATTCTGAAGATGAAGAAGAACAGATGGATCAACAACAGTCTCTGGGCTCTAGATCTGGATGGAAGCATAGTTCATCTTACCCCCTTGAAAATCTCATCTCTCCTCTGAATTCTGGGATACAAACCAGGTAAAAACAAGGAATTTGGTTGCATTTTCAGCATTTATCTCTACTATTGAGCCTATAAATTTGAAAAAAGCCCTGATGGATGCTGATGGAGTAATCTCTGTTCAAGATGAATTGTATCAATTTGAGCGAAGCAATGTGTGGTACCTGGTCCCAAGACTTGCTGACAGAACCATTATTGGGACCAGGTGGGTGTTCAGAACAAGTTGGATAAGAATGGAGGCTATCAGAATCCTCATAGCATTTGCAACTTTTATCGGGTTCAAACTATTCCAGATGGATGTTAAAAGTGTCTTTTTGAATGGTGATCTGAAGGAAGCAGTATATGTTAAACAGCCACCTGGAGTTGAGGATACAAATTTGCCAAATCATGTGTTCAAACTTAACAAAGATGTGTATGGGCTGAAGCAGGCACCTAGAGCCTGGTATGAAAGGTTGTCAAAGTGTTTACTGAAGAATGACTTCAAGAGGGGGGAAATTGACAATACATTGTGTTTTATAAAAAGAGATCAAGAATTGCTCATCATTCAGGTGTATGTGGATGATATCATATTTGGAGAAACTTCTGAACATCTGTATGAAGAATTTGCTACTCTCATGGGAAATAAATTTGAGATGAGTATGATGGGAGAGCTGAACTTCTTCCTAGGTCTGCAGATTAAGCAAACCTCCAGTGGCACCTTAATCTGTCAAGGGAAGCTTACAAAGGGGCTGCTAAAGAAGTTTCATATGCAAGCAGGTCAGACATGGTATTCAGCGTGGAAATGTGTGCACGGTTCCAAGCATGTCCCAGGGAATCTCATCTAAAGGCAGCTAAGAGAATCATGAGGTATCCAAAGAAAACAGGGGACATGGTCCTGTTGTATCCTGTAGGTAATTCTTTTGAACTAGTGGGATATACACATGCTGATTTTGCAGGATATCAAGTGGACAGAAAGAGCACTTCTGGAATGACACATTTCCTTGGATCCTCACTCATTCAGTGGCTCTCTCAACAGTTGAGGCTGAGTGTGTAGTTGTTGCTTCAAGATGTGCCCAACTTCTTTGGATAAAGGAATAGCTTGAGGATTTTGGAGTCCACATCAACACCATTCCTCTCATGTGTGATAATGCTAGTGCAGTTAACATGAGAAAGAATCAGTCCAATACAAAATAACCAAGCACATTGATGTCAGGCATAATTTTTTTTAGATATAATGTTGAGAAGGGGAACGTCATCATGAAATACTGCAGGACTGAAGATTAGATTGCATGAAATACTGCAGGACTGAAGATTAGATTGTAGACATCTTTACTAAATCTCTCACGGAGGATCGATTTGAGAGCAACATGCTGAAGTTAGGAATGATGAACATGCACTAACCTAATCTCGTCAAGAAGCCTCTAATTCCTTATTTTGGCTAAGATCTGGAGGGAAGGTATCCACAAAACTTGTAATGCATTGTTTAAGTAAGATCGTCTTTGTACCTGAATGCAGGTATACACCCATGGAAAGTACAGGAACAGAGAATGGCCAGAACCATTCAGGAATTGTATTTCATTTGCAGTTGAGGACCTGGTCCTTCCCATGGTTAGCACTCTTTACATTTGTTTTAAACTGTCAAATGAGAACCTTCCAGATTGTCACGTGTCAGTCATCGATCCTTCTGACCGTTGTCTCATCGCCTCTAATCCGAGTGATGCATATATCTAGGGACCTGACACACTATTTCAAGTTCTTTTTATAGTGACTTTTCTACACTCCATCTTATTACATTCCAACTTTGCTCTTAAGTCTAACATCAAAACCTTCTCAATCTCTCTCTAGCATTTAAGTATTTTCTTTCAAACAATCATGTCTCAATTCCCTTCTTCTTCAAAGAAAATGCTAGATTCTCTAAATAAGATAGACCTAGTGGGTTTGCTGCTTTTGTTGATAAAAGGGACAAGTCATCTAAGAAAGTGAGTAAGGGTAAAAGCAAAAGAAAACTAAGACTTCAGCGAGAAAGAAGGTGGTTATGAAAAAAAATAAAAAAAAATGTGGCTTCTACAACTGAGCTATTCATCATGTGAGTGTATTGAAAGGAAGGAAATCCACTGAGTAAAGTTCTCAGTTGATCAAGAAGCAGGACAAATTGAAACATGAATTAGATGTGATGACAGTGCTAGTGAGGAACAATGAAGCTGAAATTGCTCTGTTAAAAGAAGACCTGCTCAAAGCGCAAACAGAAGGACCTGGTACCGAGGTTGTCCTGAAGCTACAAAAGCAGAATGATGAGCTTCTGGCAAAATTTTTTGCTCTTCAAGAGAAGATGATTAAAGATAACAATGCAGACGCACCCTTGTTATCAACTCCCTCTCTCCTCTATCTTCCTCATCATCGTCCTTTCTGTGTCATTTCTTTGTGTGAACAGTGTTCGGGGTTCTCAGTTTTCAGTTTAACTTCAATGTATTGAATGTTGATTTTGTTATGCTCATGAAATGGAATCCTGTTTTTTTTTGGCTAAATTCTATTGCTTTTTGGCTTATTAACTATGTTGGTGTTGTCCTTGACTGTGATCTTACTTATTAATCTTACTTCTTTTGTTGGTTTACTGCACTACTTTTTTATGATGACAAAAGGGGGAATAAATTAGGGGTGTTCAGATGATGCTTAAGTTGGTAAGAAGTACAAGGGGGAGGAAAGAAAAAGCGACGGAGGGAAAGAAAACATGCAGGTATCAGTGTAACTCAGGTGCAGGTACCAGTGTAACTCAAGGACCTTGTAAAGGTACCTGGTCCATGGTGTAGGAAATTAAGGAGTGTGTCTACACGACAGGGGGAAGAAATGCAGGCATTGGTGTATGTTTTGTCATCATCAAAAGGGGAAAAATGTTATTTGTAGTTTTGATGATTTGACAAACTCAGAGACAGACCTGATTCATTATGCAAATGTACATGCAACTGTTAGGTCTTTATCGACAGGGGGAAGGAAAAATGGAAGAACATGTAGGCACTGGTGTACTGGTATATCGACAGAGGAAAGGAAACATGAAAGAACATGTAGGCACTGGTGTACTGTTTGTCATCATCAAAAAGGGGGGAAATGTTATTTGTAGTTTTGATGATTTGACAAACTCAGGGACCTTATGAAGGAACCTAAAACTTGGCTCAATATACTTTTCACTGCCAGCTGGAGAAAGTACAAAAAGTTGGTGCACAGTCTCCAACAGTGGCAGAAGTGGCAGACGCGCCAATGGGATTGTTTTACGCTTTTGTGACCTTTCTACATACACAAAACATCCCTATACTCACAATTAGTTTTTGCAACTTGAAAAGGCATCTCAAGAACTCTTGCAAAGGCTTACAAAAGGAGTGAAGAAGCATCCTCAAGATCAACTCAAATCTGAAAGAGCTGAAAGGTTAGTTGTCTTAGGATTATTTCTTCTGCACGTAAATTGTAAATTTGTTCCTCCATCTATAAAGGAATCAGATAGCTGTTTGGTGTGAATCCTAAATCAGTTGAGTCCAACTAATTTAGTGGGCAGCCTTGTGTGGTGCTTAGCAAAAATCCTAAGTCATCCGGAGCGTGGTGATTTAGTGGGCAACCTGCGTGTTGCTTAGTTGAATCTTAAGTTGTCTAGAGGTGATAGCTTAGTGGGCAGAGTGAAATCTGCTTAGGCTCTTCAAGCAATAGAGTTATTGCTTGGTTGTGAGATTAATAGCTTTTTCTCACGTTGTTGTAATCGGGTTTCACTTTTGCTTGTGAAGATTAGTGAAAACGGTTGAAAATCCTGTGTGACAGGTCGTGGTTTTACTCCCTTGAGCAAGAAGGTTTCCACGTAAACTGTTTGTGCTGTTTTCTGTTGTTACTTACTCTTTGTTCTTACTTCGAGCTGTGTCAAGGGACCTGATCCGTTGACTGATAGTGGACGCACGTATTCTAACACATAACACAATGATATTATATTTTCTTTTTATGGTTGAAACAGCTATACCAGTACTGAATACTGAAAGAACAAAAAAGTACTTATCACACTTTTCTTTCAGTGTTGAAAAGACTGCCCAAAGCTTTTGCTTTCTCTCTCAACATGAATTTTTGTACCTTGCCAGTTGATGTTGTTGGTAAATCTTCAAAAAGAACCGTTCGAGGTGCCATGTAACGAGGCAAATGATCTCTACAGAAGTTGATTATTTCATCTGAAGTTATTTCTTCAGATCCTTCTTTCAGCTTCACGAATGCACAAGGTGTTTCTCCACAATGATCATCTGGTCGTGCGACTACTGCTGCCTCAACAACTGCTGGATGACTATGTAATACTCCTTCCACTTCGAGTGTGCTTATGTTTTCACCTCCAGATATAATAATATCTTCCAGACGATCCTTAATTTCTATATATCCATCTGGATGTTTCACTGCAATATCACCAGTATGAAACCATCCGCCTTTAAAAGCTTCTTCGGTTGCTTTTGCATCTTTCAAATATCCACTCATCACAGTATTTCCTCTGCACACAATCTCACCAATGCTCTTTCCATCAGCTGGCATATTTTCCATGGTCTCCGGGTCTCTAACGTCAACTTTTTCTATACAAAGAACTTGCACCCCTTGTCTTGATTTAAGCGCTGCTCGTTCCTCAAGGGGCAAAGAATCCCACTCAGGCTTCCACAAGCAACTCGTAGCAGCACTATAAGTTTCTGTTAGTCCATATCCGTGAGTTACACCAAAGCCAAGCTCCTCTATTTTGGAAAGGATCTGTGGAGGCGCTGGTGATCCGCCTGTAAATATTTCGACCTTATGCGGAAGTGGCTTCCTGTCATTTGGTGGACAATTTGCCATCATATTCAAGACAGTTGGTGCTGCACTCATATGGTTGACCTTGTACAGAGAAATACTTTCAAATATATCTTTTGCAGAGACATTCCTTAGGCAAACATTTGTGCCACCAAGTGCAGCCATTCCCCAAACCATGCACCATCCATTGCAGTGAAACATTGGAACTGTCCAAAGGTACGTAGGCATCGAGCCCATGCTATGGCAGAGGAAAGTAGCAATTGTATTGAGATATGCACCTCTGTGATTGTACACGACCCCTTTGGGTGAGGACATTGTGCCAGAAGTATAATTGATACTGATGGGATCAAATTCACTTTTTGGCCATCTTATTGTAAAATTGCTACTCCCACTAGACAAAAGATTTTTGTATGTGTGAATGTCATATGTCGAAGAGGAATTCTCATATTCAGGTATTAGCACAAGAATTGGTGTTTTAATTTTGTCTTTTGAAAGAAGAGAGAGTGCTTGTTGAGCAACTTGGAGCAATTGTTGATCAACAAATATGATCTTCGCTTCTGAATGTTTCAGCAAGTTAGCAACCATTGATGAATCAAGACGAGTATTTAATGTACAAAGAACTGCTTCTGCCATTGGTACTGCAAAATGTAGCTCCTGCATTGCTGGTACATTCGGAGCCAAAGCTGCAACCTGCAATAGTTATTGTTCAAATTTATTTTACAATATCGAAAAATAAATCTTGAATTTGAACAAAATGAATGAAAAAACTGAAATCTTACCACATCTCCCTTTGAAATGCCTAGGTGAACCAAAACAGAAGCAAGTTTTAGACACCTAGAATGTGTCTCTTCCCATGTATACTTCACAGTAGACCCAAACACAACCGAAGTTTTATCACCAAAAACATTTGCTGCTCTTTCCAAGAAACTTATTGGTGTCAATGGAACATAATTAGCGGAATTAGTAACAACACCCTCCAGTAATCTTTGGGACTCATCTGTTTCGATGTCACCAGCAAGTTTGCACCTCAGCTGGATCCTTTGAGTGTGTGGGTGTAATTGGACTAATCGGTTGAGGTCATTAAAGGACCTCAATGCAACATTCGAGCTCGTCAACAATATAGTCATGGAGAAGCTATGCAAATATGTTTTGTATCAACAAAGTTGGATTCATCGCTCTTTTTTATATGGACACCACCATTCAATTTACTGTTACATTAATTGGACAATCAATTTCGCCGGTATAGCATAACCAACAAAAATTTAAATGTTAGCAGTTCCAGTTTCATCAATGAGTTTTAAAATATAGATTTGCCAAATTAAGTAGATTAACTTTACTAATTAAGATACATTAGCCGCTAATTGCATGACATATACCGAATATCCGCTCATAGAGATCTAAATAATTGATTACATCTAGTTAGGTGGCTAGAGTTAGGTATGATGTATTATTTGATGTAGTAACTAGTTAGGCAAGGTTTAGTTATACATGTATTTTCTCCATCTCATTTTGCGTGACATATTTAACTTCGTATTGTGCTTTTAAAAAAAGACTTTAAACTTGTGGTCTAGAACAATACATATATATTTGTGTGGTTGAAAATTATTTTATTAAAAGTAAAAAGGTATTTTAAAGTAAAGTATTAAGAAAAAATTACTGAAATAAACGTCATATGTTTTCCTTATTTCTAATATCCCTTTCTATTTCTAAAAACCTCTAAAATCTCTTATTACTCTCCTAATGTATTAAATGTATTCGAACTACATATTAATGTATCCGAGCCAGTATTTAATGTATCCGAGCTACATATTATGTATTCGGTTTATTTTATAATGTATGCAAGCTAGTTTTTGATGTGTATGAGCTACATATTATGTATCCGAACTAGTTTTTAATGTATCCGAGATACTCTTTAATGTATGCAGAATATACAAAGTTTAAGGGATTATTGTAATTAGAAGAAAAAAAGTAGGAATAAAATGTAATTTACTCTTTGCACTGTGGGATTTATGTAAATTATACAATTTTTATTTCTAAATATAGTAATATTTAGAAATAATATTTTGAAATAAAAATATTTGCTTACATTGTATCCTAGGTAGATATCACCTCTTGGGCTATAAACAATACTTGTAAGATCAAATTTGGTTCAGTTGGACATATCTACTGGAGTGTTCTAACTATCTAGATTGAAAACCTTGTGATATGTTTTGTATATCATATATAATCTCTGTTATAATGTCCTTGATCTCTATCTACTAGTCTGATTACTAAAGTTGTTATCCAATTGCTTGGATTATCAACTAATAGCTTCCTGCATTTAGTTGTTTATCAAGAATTGGTGGTTTAATTGTTTTGTCTTTTGAAAGAAGAGCAAGTGCCCCTTGAGCAATTTGGAGCAACTGATGATCAACAAATATGATCTTCACTTCTGAATGCCTTAGCAAACCAGCTACCATTGATGAATCATGGCGTGTATTTAATGTACAAAGAACCGCTCCAGCCATTGGTACTGCAAAATGTAGCTCCTGTATTGCTGGTATATTAGGAGCCAGAGTTGCAACCTGCAAAAGTTGCTCAATTTATACATGAAAAGTTGAATTAAAACATTTCACACATTTGAAGAGGAAAACTAAAGATTAAGTCTTACCACATCTCCCCTAGAAATGCCAAGGTGAACTAAAGCAGAAGCAAGTTTCAGACACCTAGAATGTGTCTCTTCCCAAGTATACTTCACACAAGACCCAAACACAACCGAAGTTCTATCGCCAAAAACATTTGCTGCTCTTTCCAAGAAACTTATCGGTGTCAACGGAACATAATTTGGGTGACTTGTAACGACACCCTCCAGTAATCTTTGGGATTCATCCGTCGTTTCAATGCCCCCAGCAAGTTTGCACAACTGCTGGACCCTGTGCATGTGTGCAGGTAATTGTACTGATCGATTAAAGAACCTCAGTAACATATTCGAGCTTTTGAAGATTTTATTCATGGCCTAATTAACTAAGGAAATAGTTTTTGCATCAGATAGTTAATAAGAAAAGATGAGTAATCAAAGCTATTCAATTAATTGTTAGGTGAAGATTGAAAATCACCTTCGAGACTGATCCACCCTAAATTAAAGGTGGTACCAGGAAGCAATGCATAGTCAACAAACGTATACCTATCTAGCAAAAAATTTCCTCTTGGAGAAGCTCGAACACAACGTACATTTGCTACTTTTATTGCTATCACATACCCTGTCCTCTTAGCTTTCTTAAATGTCCTTTTCTTCCTCTCACTCCATATACTTCATGTATAAACTCAGCATACATCATTTTTACCATGCCTTGGCAATTTGAGTTCATTCAGCTGCAGTGGTTGAACATAATCAGAGAAATAGTTGCGACTGGTGCACCACTCAGTCTGCTTTGTGGGGATAGTATGGCGTTTAAATCTTCCCAGATCAGCCATAGTTTTGCCCACTGTTACGTCAATACATCTAACTGTGACCATAACCTTTGTATCTACTCAGATGTATTATTGGAATATAGGATTTTGCTAGAAAAGGTAGAAAAACTGGCCTCTTTTGCTAAAGAGAAAGGGCTCTCTCTCTCTGTCTTTTGTGGTTTTCTTGTATACCTATTGAAATGGTCATTGACTATTCAAGAAAGGAAAAAAGGGAACATTACAAGAAAAACGTTGTTACTGAAATGTTTGCAACAAAGAACAATTTCCATAGAACATCTAGTTATTAAAGTGAACATTCAGTGTTCTATGAAAAATAAACAACTTAATGTTTCAAACATAGATTTTGATATAGAATATGCAATGTTGAAAGAGTAAACAATGAAGAAACAAAGTAAATATACAAACATTTAATTATATATGTTAACAACTTGCAGCACTTCTCTTTTCAGTGGAAAATAGACTGCCCAAAGCTTTTGCTTTCTCCCTCAATATGAATTTTTGTACCTTGCCAGTTGATGTTTTTGGTAGATCTTCAAAAAGGACCGTTCGAGGTGCCATGTAACGAGGCAAATGATCTCTACAGAAGTTGATTATCTCTTGCTCAGTAATTTCATCAAATCCTTCCTTTAGTGTTATGAATGCACAAGGTGTTTGTCCCCATCGATCATCTGGTCGTGCAACCACAGCTGCTTCAACGACTGCCGGATGACTATACAAAACTCTCTCCACTTCAAGTGTGCTTATATTTTCACCTCCAGAAATTATAATGTCTTTCAACCGATCCTTAATTTCTATGTACCCATCTGGATGTTTCACCGCAAGATCACCACTATGAAACCATCCGCCTTTAAAAGCTTCTTCGGTTGCTTTAGCATCTTTCAAATATCCACTCATCACAGTATTTCCTCTGCACATAATTTCACCAATGCACTTTCCATCAGCTGGCACCTTTTCCATGGTCTCGGGGTCTCTAACGTCCACTTTTTCTACACAAAGAACTTGCACCCCTTGTCTTGATTTAAGCGCAGCTCGTTCCTCAAGGGGTAAAGAATCCCACTCAGGCTTCCACAAGCAACTCGTAGCAGCACTATAAGTTTCTGTTAGTCCATATCCGTGAGTTACACCAAAGCCAAGCTCCTCTATTTTGGAAAGGATCTGTGGAGGCGCTGGTGATCCGCCTGTAAATATTTCGACCTTATGCGGAAGTGGCTTCCTGTCATTTGGTGGACAATTTGCCATCATATTCAAGACAGTTGGTGCTGCACTCATATGGTTGACCTTGTACAGAGAAATACTTTCAAATATATCTTTCGCTGAGACCTGTCTAAGGCAAACATTTGTGCCACCAAGTGCAGCCATTCCCCAAACCATGCACCATCCATTGCAGTGAAACATTGGAACTGTCCAAAGGTACGTAGGCATCGAGCCCATGCCATGGCAGAGGAAAGTAGCAATTGTATTGAGATATGCACCTCTGTGATTGTACACGACCCCTTTGGGTGAGGACATTGTGCCAGAAGTATAATTGATACTGATCGGATCAAATTCACTTTTTGGCCATCTTATTGTAAAATTGCTACTCCCACTAGACAAAAGATTTTCGTATTCGTGAATGTCATATGTCGGAGAGGAATTCTCATATTCAGGTATTAGCACAAGAATTGGTGTTTTAATTTTGTCTTTTGAAAGAAGAGAGAGTGCTTGTTGAGCAACTTGGAGCAATTGTTGATCAACAAATATGATCTTCGCTTCTGAATGTTTCAGCAAGTTAGCAACCATTGATGAATCAAGACGAGTATTTAATGTACAAAGAACTGCTTCTGCCATTGGTACTGCAAAATGTAGCTCCTGCATTGCTGGTACATTCGGAGCCAAAGCTGCAACCTGCAATAGTTATTGTTCAAATTTATTTTACAATATCGAAAAATAAATCTTGAATTTGAACAAAATGAATGAAAAGACTGAAATCTTACCACATCTCCCCTTGAAATCCCCAGTTGAACCAAAGCAGAAGCAAGTTTTAGACACCTAGAATGTGTCTCTTCCCATGTATACTTCACACTAGACCCAAACACAACCGAAGTTTTATCACCAAAAACATTTGCTGCTCTTTCCAAGAAACTTATTGGTGTCAATGGAACATAATTAGCGGAATTAGTTACCACACCCTCCATTAATCTAGTTTCAAAGTCAGCAGCAAATTGAGACAGGTGGCGGAGTCCATGATTGGTTCGGTTGAGGCCATTAAAGAACCTGAGAGACACTTTGAAGAGTTTATTCATGGTGGTAGAATAATGCAGAGGACAAGAAACAGAGAGAAGGCTTATAAATAAAGTGAAGCTTTAATTTACTGAACTATATATGTATAGATGAAGTAATGAAGTGATCGTGAGGAAATGCTTGGTTAGTGGGGCAGCATAACATCACCACAGAAATCAATTGGTTATTTAAAAATTGATCACGCTATAAACATTGTCAAGAAAAAGCAAATGCAAGAAAATACTTATACTCAAAGTCAAGAAGATTATTGTTCGAACAATGAATTTGAGTGATTTTCTATGAAAACAATTTATAGGTCAGTGATCATCAAAGTTATTAACTCTGAAATGAGCTAACATTAATTATTGGGTTGGTACACTTAAAGTGTGTTTGGTATGAAGAAAAATATTTCCTCGAAAATATTTTCCAATTTTCCAATGTTTGGTTGGGACAAAAGTTTTGAAAAATGTTTTCTAAATCAACTCGTTTTCCTCAAAATTAAGGAAAATGACTTTCCTTCAAAAATTAAGGAAAACATTTTTCAAAACTCTCCTCCAATTTCAAATTACATTTTTTTTTTGAAAAAACATCAATTTTAAAAAAATATTTCAATTTCAAAATTTTATTTTTTTCACCGATCCCTAACCCCCTACCGATCAGCCCCCACCCCCACCCCAACCCCCCCAAAAAATTAATTTTCTGCATGTTTGTAACCTTCATTACAAAAAATATGCACAGTACTAATTTGCTTAACCATCGTTGTGACTTCCAATAGATAATCATTCTGGCCATTAATATTTGTCTACTATTCATTTTGTACATTTTTTAAGAAATTAAATAGAAGAATGATTTAACTGTATCACTCTTTAAATATAATAAATATAATGTCTTAAAAAAAAAGTAATAAAGAAAGAATAATAATTAATGATAAGGTAAATTAGAAATTAAGTGTAAAATTATCCATTAATTTGATAAAGTAAACAAATATTGTTGAACATCCCAAACTAGTATAGTGGACAAGTATTATTGGACGGAGGGAGTATACTATATCTTCAATAATTTTCAATGTTTAAGGCGATTTTCAAGGGATTTTGCTAGATTTCCTCGTGGGGTGACATTCTAACCCTTAATTTACTTTATTTATATTCTATTAATCTATCATTGAATTAGTGATTTAATGGCCTTTTGGGATTGGACGTTTTATAACCTTTAAAAACTGTTCCTTTTTAATTTATCAAAATAAACAAATAATTAGATATAACTAAAAATTGAAAAATTGATAAATAATTAAGAACAAAGGTAGTATCGGATATTGAATATTTGGTTGATTTATGATATCTATGAATGTTGGGAGCATGATAAATGATCTAGTTAGCAATCGTCTGATGATTCGATTTGCTTAGTGGGAATGATCAATGGGTGATTAAAGGATATATTTTATTCGTTTTATGACATTTAATTTCTCATGTATATCTTGAAGCATTCTATCATATTTTATATGAATTCACATGTATTTCATTTGATGGCCTATGAGCAAAATTGGGATGTATCTTGAAGCATTCTATCATATTTTATATGAATTCACATGTATTTCATTTGATGGCCTATGAGCAAAATTCGGATGTATTGAGATATCATATCTATTCTATATATTATAAAATGTCCTCCGATTAAACACTATGATTATATTTTCTCTGTTCACTATTGTTTGTCATAGTTTTTATATTTAAAGTCAAACTATAAAAAAAATTTACTAACATTTTAAGATGTATTTTTTCATCATATTGATATGAAAAAAAATTGCAATTTATAGTACTTTTCATAAAAATTTTGAATATCCAAATTTTTTGTTTAAAATATCGAATTAATGTAATCTAATTTAACTTTAAAAATTAGTCAAATTGACTTTCGAAAAGCACAACATGACAAATAAAAGTGGACAGAGGGACTGAGGGAGTAATATTTAAGGACAAAAACATAAGAACATTATAATAAAGGAAGAAGATTCTGCTATCGAATTTCGAGAAGAGGTTTATTTATGTTAATGTCATTTTTGTTTGAGAAAAAGTTTATCAATATCATTATGTGTTCGCTAAATGGCATGAGCGAAACTTTTAATAAATGACATAAATGAGCATTTTCCTAAAGCTCAATGACATATTTGACTTTTTTTCCTTTAAAATGATTAATTAATGACATGATCGAATCATAATTGACCACGCGCAAAAAAAAGTTTTGCAAAAGCGAAACTATTTTCGGTTAACAAATAATGGCAGGGACTTTTTTTCAAACAAAGATGACATAGATAAGTCAAACTTTACACAAATGACATAGATTAGTCATTTTTCAAAGTTCAATGACATATTTAAGGATTTTCCCTATAATAAATACTATCAAATATATACTCCCTCAGTTTCAAAAAGAATGGTCATAATTTAAAGTTATGTAAAATATACAAAATTGTCCTTTAGGGTGTGTTTGGTATGAAGGAAAATGTTTTCCTAGAAAATGTTTTCCTGGAAAACAAGTAGATTTTGAACTTATTTTCTCATGTTTGGTTGGTGAGTAGAAAATATTTTCTGAAAATCATTTTTAGTGTTTGATTTATGAATGAAAAATGTTTTTGAGAGACATCTTTTATTTTTACTACAGTAAAAAATAATTTATAAAATTGAAAATATTTTTTAAAAATCAAAATTATTATTTTTTGGGGTGGGGTGGGGGGTAGTGGGTGGGGTCGGGGGAGGGGGGAGGAGTGAAAAAATAAAAATTTGAAGTTGATAGTATTTTTAAAAAACAAAATTATTTATTTTGGGGGTGGGGGCTGCTGGGTGTGTGGGGTGGGGGTGGGGGGTTAGGAGTTTAAAAATAAAATTTTGAAGTTGAAAATATTTTTAAAAAGCAAAATTAATTTTTTGGGGAATGGTTGGGGTTTGGGGGGGGGATCAGGGATCGGGTGAAAAAATAAAATTTTAAAATTGAAATTATTTTATTAAGATCGATGTTTTTCCCCAAAAAAATGTAATTTGAAATTGGAGGAGAGTTTTGGAAAATGTTTTCCTTAATTTTTGAAGGGAAGTCATTTTCCTTAATTTTGAGGAAAATGAGTTGATTTGGAAAACATTTTCTAAAACTTTTGTCCCAACCAAACATGAGAAAATTGGAAAACATTTCCAGAAAATGTTTTCCTTCATACCAAACACACTCTTAATCTTGTGGCTTTAAACATGTCACGTGGAAAGCTGAAATTAAAATTTTACCAAAACAAGAAAGATGTCATTTTTTTTTAAACTGACCAAAAAGAAAAGAAGGTCATTCTTTTTTAAACTGATGGAGTATAATTTTACCAAAAAAAAAATTAGATATATATTTGCCCTTTTTATGCGCTCAAGGTTGTGGCCTAGTGGTCAATGAATTAATTGAGAACTCTGAGGTCTTAGATTCAAAACTTAGTGAAAATAAAAAACACTAGATGATTCTTCTCATCTATGCAAACCTCAATGGACAGAATTACCTGATACATGTTACTGGTGAAAGATGGTAGATATCCTATGTAATTAGTCAATATACGCAAAAGCTGAGTCGAACAATATATATATATATATATATATCATAACGTACAGCTATGAAAGGTTTATAGCAAAAAGTGTCTATTTAATGCAGTTTAATGCTCAATATATTACACATTAATTAAAAAAAAATAAAGGTTACTTGCTCTAACCTTTCATATTACAGAGGGAATTACCTTTACTAGAAAACAAAGCATTTTCTGCATTCTTTACAATTAGAAACGTTCATTTATTTTGTTTTGGGGCCGGGGATTCTCTTTCACTTCGAAAAATTGTGACAAGAATAGCCTACAACTTAAAAAGAAGAAACTTAAATTTGAGCTCTTACTGCCATCGCTACGCTAGCTACAAGAAATTTGAAATCATAAGTCCTCAAAGTGTCTGCTTCTTCAAGAGTTCATGTATTATTGTAATGGATATTATTGAATTTCAGATTTTAGATATTAGATTTTGTTTATCTTGAGAGAATTTGATGTGACCATTCCATTCTAATACATATGTTATGTTAATTTATATGAAATGCACGTACAATGCATGTATCTAGATACAAGTAATTATGAAGTATATGTGCCTGCTTTTGGAATACTTCCCGATGACCTATAGGCTATAGGCATGATCATGATTGAGCGGCGGAGATATTATATTCCTTGATGGCCTATGGACAAGATTCAGAGGTAGTATATGAAGCTCACCATGGGTCACTACTAACCTACATAGGTGGCGTGCGTGTATTGGTGCATTGATCATTATATATATCATCATCACATCTATTCATTATACATGCATGGCATTCCATACTACTGTTTAAAACAATGAACAATTCAGTGTTTCATACATAACTTTTTGTTCGCAACAAATTTTCGTAAGCGCGGAAAATTAACTGCAAGCAAAATAAATAAAAGAAAAATGTGATTTTTTTTAATGAATCGTTGTGAGTACAATTCTGTTGTTCTCTTAATTCTTCTCTCCTAAGTTTCTCCGTGATTCGAGGGCCTTCAGTAGAGTATTTCTCGAATGTAGGGTGATGTAGACCTCCTTGAGATGTATTTGATCTCCAGGAATGCCAGAAAGCGCTTCGTCGTTGCAAGTTGATCTCTGGGAAGAACTCCGTTGATAAATCCTTTGAAGAGCTATGTAGTTGATGTTGTAGCTTATGTAGACCTCCTTGAGACATATTAGATCTCCGAGAACGTCGGAAAGCGCTTCGTCGTTGCAAGTTGATCTCCGGAAAGAACTCCGTTGATCACTCATTCGAAGAGCTATGTCGTTGATGTTGTAGCTTTCTCCAATTGAAGAATGATTGATGAAGAGTTCTTTGGATCCCTTTGAATGTCATGTCTATCCCCTATTTATAGTTGTAGGGATTGGACAAGGTTACTTGTGATTGGCCAAATAATGTCATTTTGACACTTGGCACATTTTTATTCGTTCTTGCATTTGACTGGGACTACCACCTCATTTGGACACGTGGCGTCACCTTGTTGGTCTTGGATGCCTAGTCACTATGACACGTGGCATGAATTTGGGCTTCAAGGTGAAATGAACCTTGGATTTGAATTTAATAAGATGAACTTATTTATTTGTAAAACCCAAATTAATTATTCAGCCCAAACGAACATGGATTTAATTCAAATTTAGTATGAATTTGATCCAATACAATTTATGTGTCTACAAATGCCCCTTACTTCGAGCTTGTCGACGTAGAGACTTGCCGAAGTTTGGCGACAAGACTTGAAGTAGTCATGAATGTATTTTCCTTCTCTTTTTTTTTGAGACTTCTCTGCGTGTAGGTTTGCCGAATTTTGACGACGAAAGCTGAAGTCTTCATGAGAAATGACCACGCCGATATGTTGAGGTCAACCTTTACCAAAGTCTTCATGACAACATTCTCTAATTTGTAAGAGGTGTTTTGACTTTCGGTTGTTTATCAACTCATTTTCGACTTGAAGTGTTTCAAGCTCTTGAAAACTTATCGTTTGACATTTCTTCATAGTGTGGTAATTTTATTTGGGTCATCACTATGAAATGACCGCCAATTCAATGAGTAAGGATTGCGTCCACAAGCTTGACTTGGTGATAGAGATCTTGTGGTTTCGATGCAAATTTTAGGCTTTCACTTGAATAGAACGCAAAGAATTCAAATTCTCATGACGCGAGTCTATTCTCCTTCGGACATATCTTTTCATGTAGTTTCCGAGAAAACTTTACCATAATTTGGTTTTTATGGAATTTCCATAATTTGATGCCCATGGAAAATTTCCATAATTTAATTTTTATGAAAACTTACCATAATTTGGTTTCTATGGAATTTCCATAATTTGATTTTCATGGAAAATTTCCATAATTTAATTCTTATGAAAACTTACCATAATTTGGTTTCTATGGAATTTTCATAATTTGATTCCCATGAAAAATTTCCATAATTTAATTCTTATGAAAATTTTCCATAATTTTCATAATTTGTAGGAAATAAACTTTCCATCATTATAATTTTCCATAATTTGTTGGAACATGATTTATGCACTTTGATTTCTATAAATACACATGCTCTTACAAGGATTGATTGTCAATTTGAGACAAACAGAACTCAATTTTCGTCACTTTTTTTTTTTTCAGCACAGCACGTCTGCGGTAGAAAGTTCATAACTTGTTGTAGAAATATTGAAATCATGATCTGTTTGATGTTCCAGAAACTTGACTCAGAGGGCTACGACATATCCGAAATTCAAAATCAAAACCCTTAAGAATTGTCGATAATTGATTTTTGAAGTTTGCTATCAGATCTGTTTGTTTTTATAGCTCTATGCAGTCCCACCAAAATGTCTCTATCTTGGTGTAGAAGAATCCGAACGACAAGCGATTTATTTCAATAGAAACTAGACATCAAAGTCTACAACATATCCAAAAATCAAGGGTAAACTCTTCATGGATTGACGTGAATTGATTTTTGACGTTGCTTTTCAATTCTGTCATTATTGTTTTGCAGATTTGTGGAGTCTCACCAAAACGTTTGTATCTTGGCGTAGGAGAGCTCGAATGGGAAGAGACTTGATTCTATAGAAAATAGAATCTTAAGTCTTCATGAGTTTACTTATCTGCTTCTTTACCGAAGAGCCGCATATTGATTTCCGTATTGATTGAGATTTTTTTTATCCCCTACATGGAGAGACAACATAAAACCCTCAAGTCAATAGGACCATATTCATCATCAGAGGCGAACCCAGAATTTGAAGATAGGGGGGACACCATTAAGAGTGACTCAAGGGTAAGGTTAGGAGTGACTTAAGAGTGAGGTTAGCGGAGCATCCTGCATAGGCCTTCAAAAATTTTGAGGCCCCAATAAATTTTAGTTGTGAATTTTATTATTTTATTTCACTTTATGCAATATTGAACATTATAATTAAAAAATTAAAAGAAGTACAATTCACTTTTTATCAAGAATATTTTAGGATTTTGAATAAATAACTCAAATCTTCATATTAACAAATAAATTGTTATATCAATATCTAACGTGATGTATTGCAAACAAATGTCTAGCATTGTATTCACTAGAAAAGTTGACATACAATTAAATGTGAAATATTATGGCCAAAGTATAAGTGATCGAATGCCAATAATTTAGTACTAATATAATAAGAATAAATCATCCATTCATATTTGACACCTACGCATTTTCATATACTGAAAACGGTCAATGATAGCATCGTTACTTATATTTACAAAAATGTCCTTCTCGATGTAACAAACTACACAATCATTTAAAAATTCATCACTAATACTACTACGCAATTCGTTCTTGATATACTTCATGGATGAGAATGCTCTCTCTACGGTCGCAGTAGCAACAGGTAAAATCAAGGTCAACTTCACAAGTAAGTACACAAGAGAATAAGTCTATGAGATTTGCATTGACCAGTGCTTCTGCCAAATCACCAATTCCTTTCAAAGAAGAAAATCTAGGATCACCACGCCTCATATGTATTATGAAAGTATCAAGTTGGTGACTCAAATCTCGAAGCTTTGGTTCACCAAACTCATCTGAATAATGTTTGGCCAATGTCATTATTTTTTCCTTATCAAAATCAGCAAAACCATTAACCGGATTCAAGCTTGCCATACCAAGAAGCAAATTACCACTCACAACATCAAAACGATTATTAAGCTCTTGCAGTTGCAAGTCAATAATAGCATAAAAGAGCTCAACACATAAGTGATGTGAATAAGTAACACTACAAGGCCTACGCTTTGACTTTCCAGGAATATAAAATTCATCCATCTTAGGTACCAAAATTTCATGTTTATCACAAAATAAAGAAACTTCATTCATCAAAGATTTCCACCCATCATCTCTCAACAATTGCAATATATTTTTAGTAATGTCAAGAAATATCATGGCATTAACAATATCTTGCTCTTTTCTCTGCAATGTTGCACTTAGCTCATTTGACATCACTAGTATTTTCAACATCAAATGAAGCAAGAAAATAAATTCAAATTCTTTGATCATACTCAAAAAAGCTCCTGCTTGCAACCTATCATTGGTGTTGGAACCTCCACATTTAATTGCATCAAGCACATGGGCTATAGATGAAAATAAAACAACAAAATTATCCAATGTTTTAAAATGAGATCCCCAACGAGTGTCACCTGGCCTTTGAAGCCCTCGTTCTTGATTCAAACCTTTTCCACTTTGAACTTTACCATTTTCTAGTAGTTGTTCCAATATTTCTGCTTGGTGGTCCCGAAGTTGATCTCTACGCTTAAATGATGATCCAACCACATTCAACACGTTATAAATAATAGCAAAGAAGTTGTCCACAAGTAAAAAAAAAATTGGCAACAGCAACAAGTGTCAATTGTAATTGGTGAGCAAAACAATGAATGCAATATGCGGATGGAGTTTCCTGCAAAAACAAATATTTAAGGCCATTCATCTTTCCCTGCATGTTAGTAGCCCCATCATAGCCTTGTCCGCGTATTTTAGAGGTACTCAAAGAGTGTCTCAGAAGCAAAGAGCATATTGTTTCCTTTAGTGATTGTGCAGATGTATCACCAACACGTACGATAGCAATAACTCGCTCATTCACTTTGCCTTTTTTATTAACATACCGTAAAGCAAGGGCCATTTGTTCATGGTGTGATATGTCTTTAGATTCATCAACTAATATTCCAAAAAAATCTCCATCCAAGTCATCAATTATAGCTTTCACGATTTTTTGTGCACATGAACTCACTATATCCTTTTAATTTTTTGGAGAAGTCATCCTAGCATTTCTTGGAGCATGTTTTAAAATAACATTATTCGTATCAGGCACCATTTTTCCAAGCCATTCCAAAAGACCTAAGAAAAGGCCTTTATTTTTTGATGACTTACTTTCGACATGACCTCGAAAAGACAATCCAAATTCCAAAAGGAACCTTGCCACATTAGTAGAAGCCTCTAAACGAATTCGATGCTCACTTCTTATTTTCTGAGATTGCTTGTTAAAAGCAACTTGAATGGATTGAGATTGATTCTCAAAATCTAGCATCTTGTTGAAACACCTATTGTGGACGCTATTTACTTCACCATCATGTAAATTGAATCGTTCCAAACTATGACTCCAATTCTTAAAACCAGTTTTCGTGAAAAAATCACCTGCATTTCCCTTTACATAGTCATTTTTAAATAAATAACAACATAAGCAAAATACAGTATCTTTCTTCATACTATACTCCAACCATCTAGAATATGAACCATTAAACCATGCCTTACAAAATCGATGCATTTTCGTTCCGAATCTAGTTTGAGGATATTCATTAATATCCGGTTGACAACGCCCTTTTTCAATATAATGTCTTCTCACTTCATCTCGTATTCTAGGGCTATAATTATCAATGGATATTCTTTCTCCAGGATCCGATTTATGTGATTGCAAATCAAATTCATCTATAAAACGCGAAGTATTGTCTCTAAAACTAGAACTTGGTTGAGATAAATTATGTTTTGTCAAAAATCTATCCATTTAAATTCACAAGAATCAACAACAAATATCACAAAAAATACGCTTATAAAGAACTTATTCTTCTACCAATTTATGCGAGATACAAGAATCAACAACAAATCTCACAAAAAAATACGCTTATAAAGAAGAACTTACCAATTTATGCGAGATAATGGGATAGGAATTTAATTATGCAGTGAAGAATACTTGTTGGCGTAGATTTTCTAGAAGTTTTATATTTTGTTGAGAGGTCTTATATTTTGTTTAGAATTGTGTTATTATATTTTGTTTAGAATTGTGTTAGAAAAAATTAGTGTTATATTTTGTTTAGAATTATTTTGAGACTTTTATTTATTTTTAAATTTAATTAAGAATGGAATAGGACAAAAAAATACCGCCCTTGAGCAGGGTTCGAACCCGCGTGCTTCCGCTTCAAGGAAGCGCCTTCGACCAATGCACCCACAACACCTTTTGATTATTAGGGTGCACATTTATATATATTATCATTTTTTTAATTGTTTATACATATATATTCGAAGTTTTTTAAAAAGTTACCGGGTGCATGTGGGTCCGCCCCTGTTCATCATGACGATTTGAAGCTTCGTGCAGTTGGCACCGTGAGACACGTCATTCATCAATGCGAGCGCGAGAGCATATGCTATAATTTTTACCATGCCGATTTTAAGCTTCGTGCAATTGGCACCGTGGGACACATCATTCATCATGACGAGTGCGAGAATATGCCATAATCTCCACCACGCCAATTTAAAACTTCGTGCAATTGGCACCGTGAGACACATCATTCACCATGACAAGTGCGAGAGCATATGCCATAATTTTCACCATGTCGATTTGAAGCTTCATGCAATTGGCACCGTGCGACACATCACTTTTTCCCCTTTTTTTTGCAGGTTTATGATGGACAGCAAAAAGTCTCAATATTATAGCAAAAAAAGTGAAGTGTAATTCATAATTGGCGAGGAACCACTTCATGCATCTTCATTTGTAGTTTCAACTTTGATGACGAACCACACTTTGTGCATTTTCCTTTACAATTGCGGCTTTAGCGACGAACCACTTTTCGTACATCTTCTTCTATAATTGCGGCTTTGATGATGAATCGTATGGGGATCATCTTATTTTAGAGTTCTAGCTTTGATGACGAACCAAACATGAAACATAATCGATGTCTTTTCTTTTGCAATTGCGTCTTTGACGACGAATCACACTTGAGATCTCTTCTTTCGTAGCTTCAACTTTGATGACGAACCATATTTGGTGCCTTTTCTTTTGCAATTGCGGCTTTAGCGATGACCACACTTAGTACATCTTCTTCTACAATTGCGGCGTGACTCATCTTCTTTTGGAGTTGTGGCTTTGATGAAGAACTACACATGAAGTATCTTCTTCTTTTCTCTTTTTTTTTTATAGTTGCGACTTCGACGACGAAGCACACTTGACATCTCTTCTTTTGTTGTTTCAACTTTGATGACGAACCACACTTGGTGCCCCTTCTTTTGTAGTTTTACCTTTGATGACAAACCACCCTTGGTGCCTCTTATTTGGAGGATCATGTAGAGAATTTCTTCAAGTCATACGCAGAGTATAATACTTTAAGATCATCAAAGATGACTAAAAAATCACATGAAAAGGCCCTCTACGATGCGCAGCGTCATTCCGATGGTGCAAAGCTGACACATGAAAAGTTGAATGGATCCATGGAGAAACTTCAAACAACTCTAGCAGATATTGAGAAAGACTTAAAAGCCTTGACTTCCAAGAAAAAGAAGGTCACCACGCTTATTAACCAATATCAAGAGAAGTTGTCCAAAAGTCAAGATAATATCACCATTACGGAGGGCGAGATTTATATCATTGAGACAAATAATGTGATATCTAACGATAAAGTTGAGAGATTAGACAAGCTATAAGAGGCGATCGAGAAAAGCCGCCAAGAAATCATAAGCTTCAAACTTTTTCCGTAGTTAGATTTCTTTTATTTGCTTAGAATTTTCTGATTCACTCATTAGGGTGTAGTGGTTTTTTTTTTTTTTTTTGAAGCAATAAAATAGTGACTTATATTTTAATAAGAAACTCCTTGTTTTGAACTTTGAATTTTGATTGTTTCTTTCCACAAGCCCCATTTCTTTATTGGAAAAAAGACTCCATAATCTAGCGTTCATATGAGAATTGCAACAAAACGTTAGTTTTTTCAGCTTTCTTCAACTTCGCGCATATGTGGAAGAAAATTCATAGCCTAAAGTAGGAGCATCGAAATAACGAGCTTCTTTTTTCGTTAGAAAGAAAACTTAGAGATCTTCAATCTATATAAAATCACATTCATGAGATTTATGGTTAGTACAGATTTGAGTTCGAAGTTGGCTCAAAATCTGAGTGCTTGAATCTTCAGCTTTGCGCACATGTGAAAGAAAATTCATAACATGGAGTTGGAGCATCGTATTAATGAACTTATTTTTCTGTTGGAAAGATAACTAAGATATCTTCAATTTGTATAAAAATCAAATCCATTGGATTTACGGTTTATTACAGATTTGAGTTCGAATTTGGCTCAAAAATCTGCATGCTTGAATCTTCAGCCTTGCGCATCTTCGGGAGAAAACCTATAACTCGGCGTAGGAGCCTCTAAATGGTGTGATTCTTATTCCGTTGGAAGCATAACTCATAGACGTACAACACATATAAAAAACACAACCAAAAGATTTCCAGATTAACGCATATATCTTTTCAAAGTCATCTCAAATTCTCCTTCGCTAAACTCTTCAACTTTGAGCAACTTTTGTGAGAAAATCAATAACGCAGCGTAGGAGCCTCGAAATGGTGTGATTCTTATTTCGTTGGGATCATAACTCATAGACGTACAACACACATAAAAATCACAACCAAAAGATTTCCAGATTACCGCAGATATCTTTTCAAAGTCATCTCAAATTCTGCTTCGCTAAACTCTTCAGCTTTGAGTAACTTTGGGATAAAATCAATAACGCGGAGTAGGAGACTTGAAATGATGTAATTCTTGTTCTGTTGGAATCATAACTCATAGAAGTACAACACATATAAAAATCACAACCAAAAGATTTCCAGATTAACGCAGATATCTTTTCAAAGTCATCTCAAATTCTGCTTCGCTAAACTCTTCAGCTTTGAGCAACTTTGAGAGAAAATCAATAACGCGGCGTAGGAGTCTATAAATTTTTTTTCAAGTTGACTACACACCCCGAATGTCATTTGCTGAACTTTGTGAGCTCTTGACAACAACAAAAGACTGTCTCTTGAACTTGGAGTGTTGATATAATAATTTTTACGGTTATACCATTTCAACATAAAGCTTTGATCCGAAAGGGTATTTTGATTTGATGTTGTAGGTACAAATGCCCCTAATTTTGTGTATCTTATTGAAGTATCAGTGAATTACACCAAATTATCTACATCATAAGTAAAAACACAAGTAGAATCGCAAGTCGCTTCATCCAATCCAATGAGTTCATCAGCGAGCTTCTTCTTTTATTGCAGATAGGGCTTCAAGAATCTTCTACTTTGCTTGTTTGTGCCGTGCTTTAACTCATTTGCTAGCTACCTGATTTTTAAAGAGCTATGTGATTATCACGCAAGACCGCCAAATCCTTTTTTTTCTTTTTTTCTTACTCATTTGACTGAACTCAGAGTGATTACTCCAAGCGCCTACGTACCTCGGTGAAGAGGATCAAGTCATATCATAGTTCAAGAGGATGAGTTTTATTTATTTTTGGAGCCGTACACAGTTTATACTCTTGTGGGCCAGGAGTAACATGCAGTTTATGCTCATACCTTAAGGAGCGTTGTAACTTGTTGTTTAGGCTCGTACTTTGAGGAGCATTTCAGGGAAGAATTCCATCAATGTAACTGGTCTTTTAACCTTTTGTGAAGAATCATTAATGTACTTCACTTTGGAGTTGTATTTCATGCTTTCGCATTGCCGAAGTTGATTCATAATTGATTTTGTGTCAACTTTTGAAAGTCAGAGTTTAGAAGTACCTTGATGATTATGCCTTTTGCGAGCGACCAAAGTCCAAGTGTCATCACCCTCTTCATTGAAGAAGGCATCTACCTTGGATGTGTTTGTTGTTTTCTTCAAGATGAAAACTTCAACTGGTTCAACGCACCCAAACTGCAGTATGATGACATCTTCTTCAATTTTTAGCGATGCCACAGGATGTAGAACTTCTGAAATTGAATCATAATCTAGTTTAACACTAGCATGGTTTATCTCAGCTGTCTCACCATCGTCAATGATGATCTTTCCCTCTCGTACCAATGTCATGATCTTTTCCTTTAAACTGAAGCATTTTGTGGTGTGATGACTGATGATGCGGTGAATTTACAATACATAGGATCATCGACTTTATTAGATTCTTCAGATCGCTTTGACTCTGGGAGTGCAATGACTTTCTTGGTTAGCAACTCGTCAAGAATCGCAGGAACGTCAGAGTCCGGAAAGAGATACTCCCCGGAGGCTTTCATAGAAGTTGTGGTTACCGCCATATACTCATTAGTTGTGTAGTCTAACGACTCTTTGAATTGTATGTCTTTTTTTTTTGGATCAAAGACACGTGATGTCTTTTCATGGCTTGCAATGCTCAACTCTATGTCATGAGCGCGTGTAGCTAATTCTTCAAAAGCTCGAGGCTTAATCCCTTGAAGAATATATACAATGCCCCAATGCATTCCTTGTATACAAATTTCGACTGCAGAAATTTCGGAAAGTTGATCCTTGCAATCTAAGCTCAGCATTCGCCAACCATTGATGTAGTCCACAACGAGTTCATCCTTACCTTAGTTTGTGTTTGTCAATTCCATCATGCTCACTGTACGGCGGGTACTGTAGAAACGATTGAGAAATTGATTTTCTAGTTGTCTCCAACTATCAATTGATTCAAGCTCCAAGTCCATATACCAATCAAAGGCATTTTCTTTTAAAGAACAGACAAACTGCTTGACAAGAAGATCATCATGTGTACCAGCACTGCTACAAGTCTCGACAAAATAGGCAATATGTTGCCTCGGATTTCCCCTTCCATCAAATTGCTGCAATTTTGGTGGTTGATATCCAATTGGCATTAGTAGACCCTCGATTCGCTTAGAATACGGCTTTGAATATCCTAAGAAACTTTGTGACGGACCACCATATTGAGCTTTAATTGTGTTTGTGATCATATATTGTAGTTGTTGAACTGTTAGAATGGCAATTGAAGAAGACTGTTTTGCGCTTTGAGAGTCAACTAACTTGGTGAGAGAATCAATATCAACTTCTTCTTGAGTTTTTAGATTGTGATGTGACTCTTTAGAGTTGTAGAGATCTAACTTGCTCATAAGCTGCGTGATTTGAAGATTTTTGTCATCAATAGACTTTTTCAAGGCTTCAATGGTTTGCTCCATCATTGCGAACTTCTCGTCCATGTCAGTTGCGTCAACCATAAAGGAGTTATCCTTTGTTGAAATTGAAGAATCCGTTGAACTTTTAGATTCACCAAAGTTGCAGCTAGAGTGAGAAAGTTCATCAAACAATTTTGATGCAATGTTGCCCTCAGGGATTGCAGTTTTGAGTGTCATTCGACACTTGCTCTTTCTTGGCATCTCCAAGGAGGTGAAATATTCAGATCCTTTCAAGGCACTTGTCTTGAACTCGCGTCGACTTATTGGATCAACATCACTAAAATCAACAAATGTGGCAACAGTAGAGTCCTTGCTTGAAACATCATTGATCTTCTTGAAGGCCATTGCAAAGTTGAACTTGTTGTTTTTTGTATTTGTAGGAGGAAGAGATGAAGAGCAGAATTGGTCCCACTGGGCGTGCCAAATTTGTTCGCAACAAATTTTCGTAAGCGCGGAAAATTAACTACAAGCAAAATAAATAAAAGAAAAATGTGATTTTTATTAATGAATCGTTGTGAGTACAATTCTGTTGTTCTCTTGATTCTTCTCTCCTAAGTTTCTCTGTGATTTGAGGGCCTTCAGTAGCATATTTCTCGAATGTAGGGTGATGTAGACCTCCTTAAGATATATTTGATCTCCAGGAATGTCAAAAAGCGCTTCGTCGTTGCAAGTTGATCTCCGGGAAGAACTCCATTGATCAATCCTTTGAAGAGCTATGTAGTTGATGTTGTAGCTTATGTAGACCTCCTTGAGACGTATTTGATCTCCGAGAACGTCGGGAAGCGCTTCGTCGTTGCAAGTTGATCTCCGTAAAGAACTCCGTTGATCACTCATTCGAAGAGCTATGTCGTTGATGTTGTAGCTTTCTCCAATTGCAGAATGATTGTTGAAGAGTTCTTTGAATCCCTTTGAATGTCATGTCTATCCCCTATTTATAGTTGTAAGGAGTGGACAAGGTTACTTGTGATTGGCCAAAGGATGTCATTTTGACACATGGCGCATTTTTATTCGTTCTTGCATTTGACTGAGACTACCACCTCATTTGGACACGTGGCGTCACCTTGTTGGTCTTGGATGCCTAGTCACTATGACACGTGGCATGGATTTGGGCTTCAAGGTGAAATGAACCTTGGATTTGAATTTAATAAGATGAACTTATTTATTTGTAAAGCCCAAATTAATTATTTAGCCCAAATGAACATAGATTTAATTCAAATTTTGTATGAATTTGATCCAATACAATTTATGTGTCTACAGTTTTGAAGTAGAATAGTAAACAACGAACAACCAAAGTAAATATACAAACATTTAATTATATATGTTAACAACTTGCAGCACTTCTCTTTTCAGTGGAAAATAGACTGCCCAAAGCTTTTGCTTTCTCCCTCAATATGAATTTTTGTACCTTGCCAGTTGATGTTTTTGGTAAATCTTCAAAAAGGACCGTTCGAGGTGCCATGTAACGAGGCAAATGATCTCTACAGAAGTTGATTATCTCTTGCTCAGTAATTTCATCAAATCCTTCCTTTAGTGTTATGAATGCACAAGGTGTTTGTCCCCATCGATCATCTGGTCGTGCAACCACAGCTGCTTCAACGACTGCAGGATGACTATACAAAACTCTTTCCACTTCGAGTGTGCTTATATTTTCACCTCCAGAAATTATAATGTCTTTCAACCGATCCTTAATTTCTATGTACCCATCTGGATGTTTCACCGCAAGATCACCACTATGAAACCATCCGCCTTTAAAAGCTTCTTCGGTTGCTTTAGCATCTTTCAAATATCCACTCATCACAGTATTTCCTCTGCACACAATTTCACCAATGCTCTTTCCATCAGCTGGCACCTTTTCCATGGTCTCGGGGTCTCTAACGTCCACTTTTTCTACACAAAGAACTTGCACCCCTTGTCTTGATTTAAGCACGGCTCGTTCCTCAAGGGGCAAAGAATCCCACTCAGGCTTCCACAAGCAAGTCGTAGCAGCACTATAAGTTTCTGTTAGTCCATATCCATGGGATACTCCAAATCCGAGTTGCTCCATTTTGGAAAGAATTTGTGGAGGCGCTGGTGATCCGCCTGTCATTATTTCGACCTTATGGGGAAGTGGCTTCCTGTCATTTGGTGAAGAATTTGCCATCATACTCAAGACAATTGGTGCTGCACTCATATTTGTGACCTTGTTGATAGAAATACTTTCAAATATATTTTTTGCGGAGACATTCCTAAGGCAAACATTTGTGCCACCAAGTGCAGCCATTCCCCAAATCAGGCACCATCCATTGCAGTGAAACATAGGAAGTGTCCAAAGGTAGGTTGGCATCGGACCCATGCCATGACATAGGAAAGTAGAAATAGAACTGAGATATGCACCTCTGTGATTGTACACGACCCCTTTTGGTGACGACACTGTGCCAGAAGTATAATTGATACTGATAGGATCAAATTCACTTTTTGGCCATCTTATTGTAAAATTGCTACTCCCACTTGACAAAAGATTTCCGTATTCGTGAATATCATTGTTTGGAGAGGAATTCTCAGATTCAGGGATTAGCACAAGAATTGGAGTTTTAATTTTGTCTTTTGAAAGAAGAGAGAGTGCTTGTTGAGCAACTTGGAGCAATTGTTGATCAACAAATATGATCTTCGCTTCTGAATGTTTCAGCAAGTTAGCAACCATTGATGAATCAAGACGAGTATTTAATGTACAAAGAACTGCTTCTGCCATTGGTACTGCAAAATGCAGCTCCTGCATTGCTGGTATATTCGGAGCCAAAGTTGCAACCTGCAATAATTTATATTACAAGAAGGAAAAATAAATCAAATCGAAACTGATCATATAAATTGAAATCTTACCACATCTCCCCTTGAAATGCCAAGGTGAACCAAAGCAGAAGCAAGTTTTAGACACCTAGAATGTGTCTCTTCCCATGTATACTTCACAGTAGACCCAAACACAATCGAAGTTTTATCACCAAAAACATTTGCTGCTCTTTCCAAGAAACTTATTGGTGTCAATGGAACATAATTAGCGGAATTAGTTACTACACCCTCCATTAATCTAGTTTCAAAGTCAGCAGTAAATTGAGACAGGTGGCGGAGTCCATGATTGGTTCGGTTGAGGCCATTAAAGAACCTGAGAGACACTTTGAAGAGTTTATTCATGGTGGTAGAATAATGCAGAGGACAAGAAACAGAGAGAAGGCTTATAAATAAAGTGAAGCTTTAATTTACTGAACTATATATGTATAGATGAAGTAATGAAGTGATCGTGAGGAAATGCTTGGTTAGTGGAGCAGCATAACATCACCACAGAAATAAGTTAATTATTTAAAATTGATCACGCTATAAACATAGTGAAGAAAAAGCAAATGCAAGAAAATACTTATACTCGATCTTGATCTTGTGATGAAGATGACAGATATTTAATTTCTAATTAAGTCTCTGAGCCAACCTGGCTCCCCTAAAAATCAGCTACTACCAGGTGCGGGCTGGGTTATGAGTATGAAAAAAAAAATGGGTTTACAAATTTCATATCTGATCATCTTACTAAAGTATGTTAATGTCAATTCTCACATATAAATTAAGATCCATTTTCTTATCTTTTGGTATATCATTAATTTCTTTCTTTTTTATTTCTTTCTTGTCATTGTCATAGTCATAAACCGCAGAAGAAAAATTGTCATCAATCTTTATAGAACTGTTAAATGCAATAACATTATTGTTATATTTGGGTCGAAGATATTATAATTGATTGATTGAGTAATTGTAAAAAATGTTTGAAGGAAATAATACTTTTTTTATCATGTTGTATGAATTATAAAAAATTAATGAATTATTTGTACTATTTTATGTAAAGTGCTTATAGTGATAACCATTTATAAGTGATTTTTGTAATAGTTTTAAATATTCTTTTATAATGTATTCCTTTCTTATTCCTTTTTAGATAAATATGCTTTCTGCTTATATTATGAAATTTGCGTCTACATTATAACTAAATATATATTACTTATTTAGACTTTATATAATTAGTGGCATGGAACATGTATAGTATTTTATTTCTTATTTTCCAAATGAAACTAAAAATTATCAAAATGAAAGATTAGATATTTTACTATATGCTAGATCACTTGTGTTTTGCATGGATAATATGAAATATTTGACAGATATGTTGAATGATTAAATATGCATTTATAATTAATTCATTATCTCATGAATTAGTATATTGTCTCTTTAATTAATAATAAAGAGATCTAAAAGTATAAAGTCAATGATCCATATAAAATTAGATAACTATTTTAATTTTTTTTTAAAAACACTCTTACTTTAACAATTATATGTATAACACTAATTGGTAAAAGGTCTTCCTATATCCATTATCATTTATACTTTTTAGTGCAACATAAATGTAATGACCCGATCATTTAGAAATTGTTGTAAAATTATTGTACTTCTCCCGATAGTTTTTCCGAGTCATATTTGATCAGTTTGTGAAGTTGGTTTGGGCATTTTGAAATATTCGATAATTACAGTTATTTAATTAACGGATATTTATGTTCATACCCCGAGCCTACACCCTGGGCGGGACTGACACTCGAAAATCATTGTTGGGTCGAAGCGAACCCTTGGTCTGGATTACTTACTCAGCTAAAGACTTGAAACATTAAGAAAAGAATTCAAATGCTAAATAACTCAACTGTCTTAAACAGAACTAAAAATGTTTTAAAATAATAATCATTTAGCTTAGCCAAAAAGGTAACTCAAATCTGAACATAAGTCAATAACAAAATGATGACAAATGATCTAAAATTTGACTGACTATCTATGAAGCCTCTAAAAAACTGAGATGGATGTCAGGACAGGCCACGACATTCTAATAAACTAACATACTGAAAGAAATAAAAGGATCCTCCGGAAAGCTAGGAGGCTCACCAACTAACTCTAAGTGCTCACTAGATCAATGAAATGTTGGATGTTGATCAAGATTACCTATATTTGCATCATAAGATGATGCAGGCCAACTAGCATCAGTACACTGAATGTATGAGTGTGTGAGTTGGAATGTTGAACATAACATAAGCTTGAAAAGAGTCTGAAAGAAACATTTACCTAGGTTGTACTTATCTCAACTGAACTCGACTGATTTCAATATAAAATAGTGTAAATAAACGCAGTATAAAGAAAGTCTTTAAAACATGGTTTTCAACTCTGTATATTTAGAAATACAATGACAACTCTGTATGTATGCAAAGATATCATATGAACTCTATTTGTATATAGAAATACAAAATAGTTCTAATGTATATAAAAATAAAAAATACTACTGTGGAAATTTCTCTAACTGACAACCATCACGTAAGAGCAATTGTGATGATACAACGATTTTCTTCACGCTATCAGAGCATCCTATACCTTGCCAAGGGTATAGGACCTAAACTACTAAGTGGATCCACTAGTTTATGCTAAAAAGTACTAAAGGAATCATCTAAAAAGTATGATCATTTTCTACCTATGGTGGCTACATGGTTTATGGCGGCTCGGAGTTTTCTGAACTATCCCCCATATCGGTGCTCAATACTACTACCAAAATATACTAACTCTTTATGTTTAAAAACATAACTTCTTTCTGGGGTTTAAGATAATTTCTCAAAACTTAGCTCAAAGTCTATCTTGGAAACCTCAGTTTCCTCTCTTGCTTGATTGTAAAAGCATTTACTCTTTACTGAAAACTAGCTCAAAGGCTCTTTTGAAAATCAAAATTTCTTCTTTACTAAAAAAAACTAGCTCAAAGTCTCTTTTTTGAAGTCCCAGTTTCCTTTCTTGTTTAAATGTGAAAACATTTACTCTTTGGGAATATATAGTCTCAATATACTCCTTTCAAGAAATGACTTCAATCTTTACTCTTTACTCAACTCAAAACTTAGGTTTTAAAACAAAGTTAAAACATTTCTAAAAGACTTTTAAAAATTTTATGAACTTCTCTTTGACTTGCTTCTTAACTTCTAGACTGGACTCATACTTCTCCTGACTTTGATCTTAACTTTCCTTAAATTTGATTTATGTAGTCAAGGTTGTATTCATGTTTATGAATGATTTCTAGATGTTTAGAAGTCATTTAGAATAGTTAGAATCAATAGGAAGTATTAATACACTTTAGAAAGACTTAAACGGACTGAATGACGAAAACTAGCTGGAAAACAACGATTTAGGCGCATCCCGGGCGCGCCACGCCAACCCTATTTGACTGAGGCTCAATTCAGGTGCACTACAGGCACGCCGCTCCAGACTGCCTGGCGCTATAGGGGCGCGTCGTGCGACCAGTTCCTCAGGTGCGTCTAACGAGTTTTTAACTCATTTTCTTATCCTAAATCATTTTAAATTGATTATTTTTCTCAATACTTTCTTAGATTCAGATATCCAACACATGTACAATAGAATCTAATGTGAAATAACTCTTAACATCACTAAAACGACTCAATAAAACCCATCAATCACATGTAAGTTCAAGAATGAAAACAAGAACATCAATGTCTAACTCTTTTAGGATGAAAATTGATGAATTAAACATGATTAGCGCGTGGGTGAATAGACCCAACACTATGTGATCTCACATACCTCGTACGGTTCACCCATTGATGAAATCCACAAGCTAAACCCGACGATCTTGACGAATCTTGATTTCTCTTCTACTTTCTCCTCTTTTCTCTGTTCTCCAAGCCCTGGCGTGAATCTTCAACTTTTCTAAACTGACTAAAATCTGATTTTTTTTCCCCAAATAAACTCCTCAAACAAATTAATTAAGTTGGATAAGGAAAAGACCAAACTACCCTTCCAAAATTTGATTAGACTTTCCTTATTCGAACAGTCAAACTTCCAAAAGGCATAACTCTCTCATAAGAACTCGGAATTGCGCAAACTCGCCGACGTTGAAAAGATTATTTCATGAGTTTTCCTACCATATTTGGAATTGCACCTGACTCAATGGCCGTTTGAATTTGACCAAAACTCAACTTTCCTAACTTAACAAAAAAATTCAGTTCTTTCCAAAAATCACTATTTACAATTATTAACTTCTTCCTAGTTATTTCAAATTGCGAGATGTTACAATATCTCCCCCTTGAAAACATTTGTCCTTGAATGTGATTTCTCCTACTAGGCTAATGGTGTAACATGAAACATTCAGTTCAATCAATCACAAGCAAATGCACAGCAACATATCAACTTATAAATAAATACCAAGAAAGGATAAGTACCTTAACTCAGAACTTCTCTGGATTCGAAGAGATGTGGATATCTCTTCTTCATATCCTTCTTAGATCCCCAAGTAGGTTCTTCAATAAATAGGTTCCTCCAACAGACTTTAACTGATACTACTATTTTTGTTCTCAACTTCCAAACTTGGGGATCTAGAATCTGAACAGGAATCTCTTCATAAGATAGGCTATCCTCGATCCCAATATTTCAGCTTCAAACTCTAACTCTCTTCTCCTAACATCAGTGGAGGTTTTTGAAGAATCTGTGTTGTCTTCAACCTCTCTTGAATTATTTTCACCTTCTACATAGCTTGATGAACTAGATCTTTTCCTATAAACCCAACTTCACCAACTTCAAACCATCCAATAGGAGATCTGCACCTTCTCCCATAAAGAGATTCATAAGGAGTCATTTAGATGCTAGAGTGGTAACTATTATTGTAAGTGAACTCGATGAGAAGTAGGCGACCATTCCAATTACCTTTGAAATCAATCATCCATCCTCAACATATCCTCTAAGGTTTTAAAAGTGAGCTCTGCTTACCCATCTGTCTGAGGATGAAATGCAGTACTTAAGTTCACCTTTAAACCCAAGCTTTTGTGGAAAGATTTCCAAGTTATGCAGTAAATTGTGCACCTCTATTTGGAATAATGGAGACCGGAACCCCATGAAGTCTTACCACCTTTTGAAGACACAACTTAGCATAATCTTCTGCTGAATAGGTAGTCTTTATCGGCAAAAGTGGGCTGATTTATTCATTCCGTCGATAATTACCCAAATAGAATCATGTTGTCTGCGAGACCTTGACAACCTTATGATGAAATCTATATTAATCATCTCCCACTTCCATTCCAGAATCTCCATATTTTGAGCCCTACCACCGGGCCTTTGGTGTTCTACCTTAACTTGCTCGCAATTCAAACACTTAGCAATAAATTCTTCAATGCCCTTCTTCATACTACTCCACCAATAGACTTCTCTCAAGTCACGGTACACCTTTATGGAACCTAGATAGATAGAATATCTAGAGCTATGAGTTTCCTCCCTGATCCTCTCTTGGAGTTCATCCACCATTGGTATACACAATCTACCTTGATATCTCAAAACACCATCTCTCCCTTGTTCAAAAGCTGATACTTTTTGCTTATGAACATTTGCCTTCAACTCAAGAAAAATGGGATCTTGGTCTTGCTTCTCTTTTACTTCAGATACTAATGATGATTCAGCTCCAATCATCACCATTACTCCTCATTTTGTGGAATTCATTAGTCAGACTCCTAAACGTGCAAGTTTACGCACATTTTTCGCTAACTCTCTCTTTTAATCCTCAATATCAGTGTTACTACCCATAGACAACTTGCTCAAGGCATCAACGACAACATTAGCCTTACCTGAGTGATAAGAATACCCATGTCATAATCCTTGAGTAATTCTAACCATCTCTTTTGTCTGAGATTAAGCTCTTTATGGGTGAAAAAATATTGAAGTCTCTTGTGATCAGTGAATATATCAACATGAACACCATACGAATAATGATGTCATATCTGTAAAGAAAATACTATAGCAGTCAACTCTAAGTCATAGGATGGATAATTTTTCTCATGAACCTTAAACTGTCTAGAGGCATAATTTATACCTTGTCATTCTACATCAACACACAACCCAAACCGACTCTAGATGAATCACAATACACCACAGAACCTTGAGTATCTTCAGGTAACGTCAAAATTGGAGCAGTAGTCAACCTCTTTTCCTATTCCTCAAAGCTTTTTTCACAAGCGTCAGACCTTTGAAACTTCACTGTCTTCTAAGTCAACTTGGTTAAAAGGGATGAAATAGGTTAGAACCCCTCTACCAACCTTCTGTAATAGCCAGCCAAACCCAAGAAACTCCTAATATCAATTAGAGATATGGGTCTAGGCCAATTCTGAATTGCCTCTATTTTCAGAGCATCAACTCTAATTCTATCATCAAAAACTATGTGCCTCAAGAACGCCACATACTCAAGCCAAAACTCACATTTAGAGAAATTAGCATATAACTCCTTATCTTTCAAAGTCTAAAGAACTATTCTGAGATGACTAGCATGATTTTATTCATTCGTTGAATAGATTAGTATGTCATCAATGATTACGATAACAAACATATCTAAATAAGGATTGAAAACTCTATTCATAAGGTCCATGAACGTTGCAGGTTCATTAGTTAAATCGAACGACATGACCAGAAACTCATAGTGACCATATCGGGTTCTGAAAGTTGTCTTTGGAATATCACATTCCCTTACGCTTAAATGATGGTAGCCTGATCTAAGGAATATTCTAGAGAAAATATTATCACCTTGAAGTTGATCGAAAAGATCATCAATCCTTAGGAGAGGATATTTTTTCTTGACGATAACCTTGTTCAGTTGACGGTAATTTATACACATTCTAAGGAGACCATCTTTCTTTCTCACAAATAAGATCAAAGTGCCCCAAGGTGAGATACTTGGTCGAATAAAACCTTTATCTAGAAGATTTTTCAAGTTCTATTTAGCTCTTTAAACTCTGCTGGTGTCATTCTATATAGAGAAATAGATATAGGATGAGTATTTGGGAAAACATCTACACTGAAGTTTATCTCTCTCTCGGGAGGGACTCCAGGTAGATCATCTGGAAAGACTTCCAGAAACTCTTTTACTATTGGAACTGATTGTATATGAGGTATTTCAACACTAGAGTCATTAACTCGGACCAAGTGATAGACATACCCTTTTTAAACTAACTTCCTTGCCTTAAGGTACGAAATGAAACGTCTCTTAGGCACTGCAGAACTATTTTTCCACTCTAAGACTGGCTCATTTGAAAACTGAAACTTGACAACTCGAGTTCTACAATCAACTGAGTCATAACAGGCATCAGGCCAGTCCATACCAAGAATGACATCGAAATCTACCATGTCTAACTCGACTAAATCAGTCATGGTACTCTTGTAATTGAAGAAAAAGGTAAAATCATGATAGACTTTCTCTGCTAGAATAGACTCACCAACATGTGTAGAAACATTGAAGGTCTCAAGAAATTGCTTCGGGAAAACATTAAAATTAAAGACTTGGATCATACCACTGACAACATTTGTCGAATCCTCTTACTCTCATCGACTAGCGATAGCATAAAGACGTTTTCCTTCCCACCTGCCCTTAAATTAGCTCACCTAGATGCAGCTCTATATGGTGAAGCAACTGAAGAAGACTGGATTTATTACCCTCTTTACCATTACTCTGCTTGTTCTTAGGACACTCTCTTATAAAGTGATCGTTCTGGCCACACTTAAAGCAACAAATGGAGCCATCACGATACATCCTGGAGTGGTTCCACCATACTTAGCATGTGTAGGAGTCTTAGTACCACTTTGTGCCTTAATACCTCGTGAATGCATAGGTCTAACTCTGAAGTTCTGAGAATTCTGACTATTAAAAATACCTTTGTTTCTTAGTGCAGGTGCACTAGCAGATGATGGAGAATGTCTTTTCTTCTTCTGTTAGAAAGAAAACCATTCACATTATTTCTTTGCTACCCGGACTCATTCATTTTGTCTTAGCCCTCTTATTCGTAAAGTCTTTTATATCCCTCAGCTTTTCCTCCTCAACTTGTTGCACATGGATCATTAGTCTTGTTATGCCATGTCATCTATTGTGCATGGCTACCTCACTTTTCTTACTCGACAAACGAGACAACCCAGCAACAAACAAGCTTATTCTACTCCTCATGTCAAAAACCATCTCTTTATTTCTCTTAGCTCAGGGGAATGAAACACCCTAAAAAGACCTCCTCAAACAGAGCCCAACTCACAATCGGTTACGTGTAAGCACGAGTTAGAAAGAAATTTTTTTAGAGATAAATCTAAGAACGAAGTGAGTATGAAAGAAGTGAGGAATTTTCTAAATGTTGCAGCCTCTTAATTATAGATGTGGCGCACTTCACACCGATAACTAGGACTATACAGACACAACTTCATGGACTCCCTAGGACTCTTGAACTCTGTGCTCTGATACCAAGTTTGTCATGCCCCGAGCCTACACCGTGGGAGGGACTGACACTCGAAAACCATTGTTGGCCCCAAGTGAACCCTTGGGTGGCTTACTTACTCAGCGGAAGACTTGAAGCATTAAGGAAAGAAGTCAAATGCTAAATAAATCAACTAACTTAAACTGAACTCAAAATGTTTTAGAAAATAAACATTTAGCTTAGCCAAAATGACAACTCAAATTTGAACATAAGCCAATAACAAAATGATGACAAATGAACTAACATCTGACTGACTATCTATGAAGCCTCTAAACAACTGATATGGATGTCAGGACACGCGCATGACATCCTAATAAACTAACATACTGAAAGTAATAAAAGGATCCTCCAGAAAGTTAGGAGGCTTACCAACTAACTCTGAGTGCTCAATGGATCAACAAAGTGTTGGATGCGGATTAAGATTATCCACATCTGCATCATAAAATGATGCAAATCAACTGGCATCTCAACTGAACTCATCTGATTTCAATATAAAGTAGTGTAAATAAATGCATTATATAGAAAAGTTTTAAAAAATGGTTTTTAACTCTGTATATTTAGAAATACAATGATAACTTTATATGCATGCAAAAAATATGAAATTTTTTTGTATATATAAATACAAAATATTTCTAATGTATAGAAAAATACAAAATATTATTGTGGGAGTTTCTCTAATCGACAACCATCATATAAGAGTTATTGTGATGATATAGCAATTTTCCTCACACTGCAAGAGCATTTTATACCTTGCCAAGGGTATAGGACCTGAACTACTAAGTGGATCCACTAGTCTATGCTAAAAAGCACTAAAAGAATCATCCAAAAAGTATTACCCTTTTCTACCCATGGTGTCTACATGGTTTATGGCGGCTCGGAGTTTTCTAAATTCTCCCCCATATGTGTTCTCAATACTACTCCCAAAATATACTAGCTCTTTATGTTTAAAAACATAACTTCATTTGAGATAATTTCTCAAAACTTAGTTCAAAGTCTATCTTGGAAATCTCAGTTTCCTCTCTTGCTTGATCTGAAAACTAGCTCAAAGGCTCTTTAAGAAATCAAAATTTCCTCTTTACTAAAAAAACTAGCTCAAAGTCTCTTTTTTGAAATCTCATTTTCCTTTCTTGTTTAAATGTGAAAACATTTACTCTTTGGGAATACATAGCCCAATATACTCTTTTGAAGAAATGACTTCAATATTTACTCTTTACTCAACTCAAAACATAAGTTTTAAAATAAATATTTGTAAAAGACTTTTGAAAACTTTATGAACTTCTCTTTCACTTGCTTCTTAACTTCTAGACTTAACTCGTACTTCTCTTGACTTTGATCTTAACTTTCCTTGAAACAAATTTATGGATTCAAGGTCGTAATTCATATTTATGGATGATTTCTAGATGTTTAGAAGTCATTTAGAGTAGTTAGAATCAATAGAATGTGTTAATACACTTTAGAAAGATTTAAACGGACTCAATGACAAAAACTAGCTGAAAACGACGATTTAGGCGCATCCCGACGGGCCGCGCCAGCCCCATTTGACTGAGGCTCAATCCAAGCGCGTCGCGCGTATGTCTGAAAAGTTTTTCAACTCGTTTTCTGATCCGAAATCATTTTAAATCGATCATTTTTCTCAATTCTTTCTTAAATTCAGATACCCAACACATGTACACTAGAATCTAATGTGAAAAGAATCTTAACATTACTAAAACGCCTCAAGAAAACCCATCAATCACATGTAAGTTCAAGAATGAAAAAAATTCAAGAACACAACTCAAGAACATCAATGTTTAACTATTTTAGGACGAAAACTGCTAAATTAAACATGATTGGAGCGTGGATGAATGGACTCAACGCTATGTGATCTCACATACCTCGTACAGATCACCCCTAGACGAAATCCACAAGCTAAATTCGACGATCTGAATGAATCTTGATTTCTCTTCTACCTTCTCCTCTTTTCTCTTTTCGCCAAGCCCTAGCGTGAATCTTCAACTTTTTCTGAACTGACTAAAACTTGATTTTTTTCCCCAAATAAACTCCTAAAACGAATTAATTAAGTTGAGTAAGAAAAAGACCAAACTACCATTCCAAAATCCGGATTAGACTTTCCTTATTCAAACAGTCCAACCTCCTAAGGGCATACGAACTCGAAATCCCGCAAACTTTCCGGTGTTGAAAAGATTATTCCAAGAGTTTTCCTACAATATCGACATTTGAAGTTGACCAAAACTCAATTTTCTCTAACTTAACAAAAATTTCAGATTTCAATTCTTTCCAAAAATCACTATTTACAATTATTAACTTCTTCCTAGTTATTTTAAATTGCGAGATATTTTATTTATTAAATAATTTGCTTATTTAGTTGGTGGTTAATGGGTCAAGCCCATAAGTTATTTAATACCCTATATCACTTGACCTATGTGTTGAAATAAGTTTATAGGGTTTCATAGTTTTAGACCATCTCCAACCCTACTCTATTTTACTCTCCATTCTCAATATTTGTAGAGTAAAATAGAGAATGCCCTCTCCAAGCACTCTTTATTTACCCACTACTCTCCAATTATGGAGAGTTGAATAGTAATTTTCACATTCTCTATTTCACTTATTGAATATTATATTATTATTCTATTATTTTGTAATCAACATATTATTTTTCATATAAGACTATTAAATAAATCTCCAGTATTCATAATTCTTTTAAAATGTAATATACATTCTAAAATTTATAATATTTAATAAGTACTACTTTCATCTCGAATTAATAATATTTTTTTAAAAAATTCATCACTTTGTGATACAATTTGATGTTATTATTAACATTCACTATGAAGAATGCACAAAATTTAAATGATAAGATACAAATTTTAATTTAAAAATACAATATATAACATAACAATTTAAAAACAAGACAACAATACAATACAATACATAACATAATAATTTTAAAAATCACAACAATAATTTAGTAATCCGGTAGTTCATCTTTTAGATTTAACAATATTTGAAAAAGGAAGCATGTAGTGTATGGTTTAGAGAAGTTGTGGTTGTGATTGAGATTGTGCATGTCGATTTCTTTTTTCAATTATTCGTAATTGTTCTTTAGAAATTTAGAATAAAATATAATTTTATATTAAATAAAGAATGTCAAGAAATTGAATTTTATATAACATGAAATTTATGTAGGGTGATTATTAAAGAAAGAAAAGATTTATATTACGAAATAAGAAAATAAAAATAAAATAGAAATAGTAATATAATATTGAGGAGAGAGAGAAAAAAGATTCTTTTTTAGATAGTAAACTAGAGAATTGGGATGGAGTTGATTGTCTGAAAAAAATAGAGAACTCTCTATTTGAAAAGTAAAATAGAGTGCAGGGCTAGAGATGCCCTAAAGAGAAAAGGGACTTATAGAAGTTGAAGACGACCACCGCATATACCACAACCTTTTTCTAGCTTTCATTTTATCTTATCAATTGTCTATGATAATGTGATGTTTAAGGACTATATAGCAAGAAATATAAGTGCTAATAAATACTGAATTTGGACTTATATGGGTTAAAGCCTACGTATTGTATGATTGAGTGGACATTGAGTTTATTATCTATAAGGCGATATGTTTGTCATGACCTGAGTCTACACCCTGAAGTGGTCGCCACTCAAGAACCATTGTTGGTCACCAAGAAAACCCTCATCCTGGTTGATAACAAGCGGAAGACTAAGTCAAGCATACAAAAACTTAAAAACTGAATAAAATGAATGAAACTCAAATACAAAGCTTTAACTCAAATGATTTACTCTAAAGATAAATAAAATATTCAACTAGTCAACAATAGGCAACTCAAGTCATTAAAAGATATAATAAGATAAATGAAACTGACTTCTTGTAACACCTCGCAACTAGAAGGAACTAGAAAAAAGTTTAAAATCTGAAATACTTATTTTTGGAAAGAATTAGAAAATCTGGAAAATTTGTCTAAGTTAGGAAAGTGAGTTTTTGTCATTTTCAAACGACCATAACCCCTAGATCAGGATGGTTTAGGAGTAGTTTTAGATATGATTGTAAATCTCTAAGAACAATCTTTCCAACGCCGCCAAATTTGCGCGATTTTGACTTCATATGAGTGAGTTATGCCCTTTGGAAGCTGGGTTGTCGGAACAAGAAGGGGTAGTTTGGTATTTTCCTAATCTTGTTAATTTAATATGTTTTTGGTAATTAAGTTAGGCATCTAAGTTGGATTAGATCAGTTAACACTTCTACCAAAAGAGTTAGGATTTTGAGAGAAGAGAAAAGAAGAAGAAAAAGAGGAGAAAGGAGAAGGGCGTTCAAGATTCATTAAAATCGTCGAATCAACTTAAGGATTTCATCGGGTGTGATCTCTAAAAAGGTATGTGAGTCTTCCATAACGTTGGGTTTGTTCACCGACGTGGCAAGCATGTTTGATTCAGCGTGTTTTCATTCCAAAAATATTTAGGAGTTCTTTGATGATCTAAGTGTTATTCTTGAATTCATTGAATTATATCATTGTATATATGATGTGGGTACTTGAAATCTAAGTAAATTTGATAAAAGAAATCAAAAATGAACGATTTAAAGTCAGAAAAACAATATGAAAATTCGTCAGGTGTCACCTGGGGGGAGGCAGGCGCGGCGCGCCCCATCTGCGTCAAGGTCCTGGGGCGGCGCGCCTACAGTGCGCCATTTTGGTGCCTCAGTCAGCTGGGGCTGGCGCGGCACGCCTGAACCGGTGTTTTTCGCCCAGTTTTCAAAATTCAATATGATTAAGCCTTTACAAAGTGTTTTAAAACTTCATAATGATTCTAACTACTCTAAATGACTTCTAATGGCATAGAAATCATCCAGAAACATGAAATTACAACCTTGAATCCATAACTTCAAGTTCAAGGAAAGTTTAGAGCCAAGTTTAGAAAGTTCTTGGAGTCCTTTCAAGATGTCTTTTACAAATGCTTTTAAACTTGTTTTAAGACTTAAAGATCATGTTGAGTAAAGAGTAACGATAAGAAGAAGAATTCCATTTCAAGTTTCATAAGTATTTCAAAAACGTTTTAATGTCGTTTTAAGACTTAAGTTTGAGTTCAGTTCAGAGTAAGGTAAAGTCTTTTCTTCAAAGCAGTATATGGGAACTAAGTATTCCCAAAGAAGTATAAAAATGTTTTCACATTTAAAAAGAAGGAAAACTGAGATTTCTAAAGAGCCTTCGGGCTAGTTTTCAAAAAAGAGTAATAGCTTTCAGATTAGAGTAATAGCTTTCTAAATGAAGCAAGCATGGAAACTGAGATTTCCAAGATAGCCTTTGAGCTAAGTTTTGAGTACTAATCTCAAATCACAAATAAGTATGTTTTAAAAACATAAGAGCTAATATAATGATATTTTTGGGATTAGTATTGAGCACCGATATGGGGGAGAGTTCAGATAAATCCCAGCCCCCATAAACCATGTAGCCACTACGGGTAGAAAAGGGTCATAATTTTTAGATGATTCCTTTAGTGCTTTTTAGCATAGACTAGTGGATCCATTAGGCAGTTCAGGTCCTATATCGATGGCAAGGTGTAGGACAGCCCTGGCAGCGTGAGGCATAACGTTATATCATCACTCTAACTCTTAAGTGATGGTTTTCGATTAGAGAAACTCACACAGAAGTTTTATATATATATATATATATATATATACACACACATCAGTTTATTTGTATTTCACATACATCTCAAAGTTAATTGTATCCTTGTATACATTTGGAATTTACAGTATGTTTTCAAACAGCTTTTCTTTATATTGAACTTGTTTTTAATTGCTCTATATTGAAATGAGACAGTACTATTGAGTCAAGTTAATCATGAGTTGAAGAGCCAAGGTAATTGTTTCTTCTTACTCTTTTCAAGCTTAAGTTGTTTTAGCATTCCAACTCGCATACTCGTATATTTAATATACTGATGTCAGTTGGTCTGCATCGTATCATGATGCAGACGCAGGTAATGAGGATCTGCATCCAGCGCACCGTTGATCCATCTTGAGCATTCAGAGTCTATAGGTTAGCCTCCTTGCATTCTGGAGGACATCTTTAATTACTTTTTAGTTATTTCATTAGAATGTTGTGGAGTTTGTCCCAACATCCATTTCAGTCATTTTATAGGCTTCATAGACAGTTATTAGTTTAGTTGTCTTCACATTATTATTTCAAATATTATTTAAAGACTTGAGTTGTCATTTTAGCTAAGTACTTATATATATATATATATATATTTATATATATATATATATATATATATATATATATATATATAGTTCTTATGTTTAAGTCTTCCGGTGAGTTAAGTAAGCCAGGTCAAGGGTCCGGTAGAGGCCAGAAATGGTCATTGAGTGTCGGTCACGCCCAGGGTGTAGGCTCGGGGCGTGACACTTTTCAAACTCTATTGTCTATCTATGAAGCCTCTAACTAATAAAGATGGAATTTTGAGCAATACTCATGACATCCTAACAACTGATATAACTTAAAGTACAAGTCGAACCCTCTGGAAGCAAGGAGGCTCACCATAGCTAACTCAAATTGCATGTGGTATCAACGAAGCGCCTGTAATGATCCTGAATGAATGTATCTACATCATGAAATGATGCAAGCCAAATGGCTCAGTACGTGGAATGTACGAGCATGTAAGGGGAACTATAAAGCATAACATGAGTTTGAACTAGATAAAAAGGATACATACTTACCTCTTCTCAACTCACTCAACTAAACTCAACTCAATAATAAGATACCCAACTCAAACATAAGATATTCAACATAGTGAAATAAGGCTTGACTCAATAATAAGATACTTGACTTTGGGGTCTCAACTCTAAGTACTTAACTCTAGATACTCAACTCGATATAAAAAATAATACAGATGTAATTTATATAAAGCTTTTAAAACAGTAGAAAATAACTCAATGTATTGAAAACTGCAATAGTAACTCAGTTTGTATGCAATGATAGGAGATAAATCTGCTTTTATATAAAAATACAAAGTAAACTCTGTGTATATAAGAACACAAAATATCTCTAATTGACAATCATCATTATGAGTTATGTGATGATACATCATGTTTCCGCACGTTGCCAGGCCATCCTATACTTTTCGGAGTATAGAACCTACTCACTAAGTGGATCCGCTAGTCTATGCTAAAAGCATTAAAAAATCATCTAAAAGTATGGCTCTTTTCTATCATGTTAGCTACACGATTTATGGAGACTTTGAATTATCTGAACTCAAACTCATCCCCATATCGGTGTTCAATACAACTTTCAAAATGTAACTAGCTCATATGTTTACAAACATAAATCTTTTTGTGGTTTGAGTTATTACTCAAAATCTTTCTCTAAAAAGAGATATTACTCGAACTATTCAAAACTCTTTTTAAAATCTCAGTTTTCTCCTCTTGAAAAACATTTACTCTTGGGAATACTTGGTTTCCATATATCATTTTTTTTTAAATGAACTCAACTCTTCTTTTTCTCAAAAACATTTCAAAATCATATTATAATATGATCATTGATCACTCGGGAAGTCATATTTCATGAACATTGATGGTATATCTAGATACCATATTGCTCATACATTGATGGCATACTCGATTGTCATACTAACCATGTTTTAGAAAACTCTTTTCTCAAAACTCGTTTTTACTTTCTCAAAACTGAGTTTAAAAACTCAAGTGATGGATTTAAAAGGCTTTTTAAAATTTATAACTCAAATCATAGGGTTCATGTGTAATTATGAACATGAATGACTCAACTCAAAAAATCTTAATAGCAATAAATTCTGAATGTATAGTGGTCCTTCATCTAGGTGTAGCTTTCACCCATAGAGTCCATTCAAAAGTACTTTCAAAGTTTTCAAGTTTCTCAAAAACCCTAGGTTTTACTCTATATCATGGGTTCCTTCTTCAAACAATTTTAATGGTCTATTAATTACAAATTATGACTGAATTAGTGATTAATTGATGATTTATGGTAAAAATACTCTAAGAACCCATGAGTTTCATCAATTCTTAAATTGTGTCTTTATGAAGTGGGTTTATTGATGATGAATACATATGAATAAAATTTGCCTAAATTGTTTTAGATTATTGAAGTATATCATTACCCATGCCTAAATTGTAGTAAATTATTGGTGTGTTGGTGATTGTGATTTATGGTCCTGAAGGCAAGTTATGATCAAATTACATGTTGAATTAGAATTGTGAATTGATGTTGATCCACTTGAAAGGTTGAGGTGTTTAATTACTATGCACATTGTGGTATGGAATTGATGTATAATTTCCTTGTACCTCTATATATGAAGGATCTATGTATGATCATGATGTGAAGTATAAGTGTGTGATATCCATGAAGGTAAGGTGATCATGTATTGAAAGTAGTGGTGTTATTATTGAAAGGCTATTGCTCAATTTGACACTTATGAATATTAATGATAGAATGTGAAGGGTTATTAAATGTATTGTATATCTTGAATTGGTAGTTTAAGGCACCCTCTTCTTGAATGAATAAAAGTATTGTGGATTATTAAATCTTGAGTTGGTAGGCTTAGGCATCCTCTCTTGTATAATAAATTGTATTGACTTAATGAATATGAATCGATAGACCTATGGCCGTTCATAAATGAATAATGAATGTATCTTGACTTAATGTATTTAATCGGTAGACCTAGTGTTGATAGCCCTTTTCTAAATGAATGGTGAAGTATTTTCTAGGTTATGAAATGAATCAGTAGACCTAATGTTGGTGGCCCTTCATAATGAGTCTAGAAACTAATGAATGGTAAACCTTGAAGCGGTAGACCTAATGTTGGTAGCCCTTTATTGTGTGAAATAAAGTACCTTGAAGTGGTAGACCTAAAGTTGGTGGCCCTTTTTAGGAAAGTCAATGAGTTAACCTTAATGTACCTTGAATTAGTAGACCTAAGGTTGGTGGCCCTTTCATGTGTAATGTACCTTGGGTCGGTTTGCCTAAAGTTGGTGGTTGTCTCAAGTACAAGAATGTAATGTGAATGAAATACTCTATGGGAGTGGAGGCTAAACACCGAGTGGATATGGCTAAGATGTTGATCTCTCAATGTTAGGTTAGATTACAATGAACATCTTTCTTATCCCATAACTATGTGACTACATAGGATACTTACCGTTTCTACCATAGGCAAGTAGACCAACCCTTATGATGTGGAATAGTACATCGGATTTCATGATTTAGCTCTTATGGTCTATGTTTTTTAATGCTTATTCCCATCATGTGAGATGTGCATTATAGTTTCTTGAGAAGTTCTATGAAGTGTGGATAGTAATATGGAATGTTATCCATACATGACATGAGTAGGCTTCAAGAGGGCTATAGTGAGTTCTCTGATGTCTTATGACAAATGAATGAAAGTTCTCTAAATGAAGCTAATGAAGAATTTTGACTCTTATATGCTTAAATGTAATAAAGCATGCTATAATTGGATTATATAATGATTGGAGTTCATTCCTTATCATGACTTATGAAATGTTTATGTCTCTTATGTATGATTAATATGAAAGGACGGAAAGGATAAATGTTAAGTTCGTTTTGGTGACCTTAATGTGGTACTTTGGTGTGAATGGCGGTATGAGAGGCTATTCATACATTGCACAAGGTATAGCATTGGGGTTACTTAAGGTAAAGGCTTAATTTGATGAAATGACTTGTATGATGTGGTTGTATCTTATGCCTCTTTTACTTATGTTCATGAAGATTTAACAAAAATTGGCACATGCATGACTTTCAAATAATATGTCCTTTTTAAGCATGTTTTTGCATGGTCATCATACTTAGTACATTTTTGTGTACTAACCCATATTTCTCTTATTTTACTACAAGTGTAGGTTTCGGCAAGTGAGTTGCTTTCTCTCTAGATCAGGGGCTTGGATTGAGATTCATTCAAGAACGTTTTGGGAAGTGCAGAGGCGTCTTTAGCCGGAAAAAGACTTTTGTGTTGGTATTTTTACCCAATCTTGATAAAGGCGTATAAGAAGCATTAACATTCATTCATGATAATTTCTTGACAAATAACCGCACAGAAGAAATCAATATTTCGCAAACAATGCAAACTAATGCTTCATACATATATAGCGTTTGAAACATAATACATTTGCTTTTAGAGCACGTTTGAGTTGACTTATTTTAAGTACTTGTGGAGTATTGAGGATTTTTATGCCAACAACATATTACACTTTTCTGTCAGTGTTGAAAAGACTGCCCAAAGCTTTTGCTTTCTCTCTCAAGATGAATTTTTGTACCTTGCCAGTTGAAGTTCTTGGTAAATCTTCAAAAACGACTGCTCGAGGCACCATGTAATGTGGCAAATGATCCCTACAATATTTGATTATTTTATCTGAAGTTATTTCTTCAGATCCTTCTTTCAGCTTCACAAATGCACAAGGTGTTTGTCCCCAATGATCATCTGGTCGTGCGACTACTGCTGCCTCAACAACTGATGGATGACTATGTAATACTCCTTCCACTTCGAGTGTGCTTATGTTTTCACCTCCAGATAGTATAATATCTTTCAGCCGATCCTTAATTTCTATATATCCATCTGGATGTTTCACTGCAATATCACCAGTATGAAACCATCCGCCTTTAAAAGCTTCTTCAGTTGCTTTAACATCTTTCAAATAACCACTCATCACAGTATTTCCTCTGCACACAATCTCACCAATGCTCTTTCCATCAGCTAGCACATTTTCCATGGTCTCCGGGTCTCTAACGTCAAATTTTTCTATACAAAGAACTTGCACCCTTTGTCTTGATTTAAGCGCAGCTCGTTCCTCAAGGGGCAAAGAATCCCACTCAGGCTCGTAGCAGCACTATAAGTTTCTGTTAGTCCATATCCATGGGATACTCCAAATCCGAGTTGCTCCATTTTGGAAAGAATTTGTGGAGGCGGTGGTGAACCGCCTGTCAGTATATCGACCTTGTGGGGAAGTGGCTTCCTGTCATTTGGTGAAGAATTTGCCATCATACTCAAGACAATTGGTGCTGCACTCATATGTGTGACCTTGTTGATAGAAATACTTTCAAATATATCTTTCGCTGAGACATGTCTAAGGCAAACATTTGTGCCACCAATTGCAGCCATTCCCCAATTCATGCACCATCCATTGCAGTGAAACATTGGAAGTGTCCAAAGGTACGTTGGCATCGGACCCATGCCATGACAGAGGAAAGTAGAAATAGAATTGAGATATGCACCTCTGTGATTGTACACGACCCCTTTGGGTGAGGACGTTGTACCGGAAGTATAATTGATACTGATGGGATCAAATTCACTTTTTGGCCATCTTATTGTAAAATTGTTAGTCCCACTTGACAAAAGATTTTCGTATTCGTGAATGTTAGATACGGGAGGAGATGAATTGTTAGATTTGGGGATTAATATAAGAATTGGTGGTTTAATTGTTTTTTCTTTTGAAACAAGGTTAAGTGCTTGTTGAGCAATTTGGAGGAATTGTTGATCAACAAATATTATCTTGGTTTCAGAATGTTTGAGCAAATCAGCCACCATTGATGAATCAAGACGAGTATTTAACGTACATAGAACAGCTCCAGCCATTGGTACTGCAAAATGCAACTCCTGCATAGCTGGTACATTCGGAGCCAGAGTTGCAACCTGCAATAATTGTTCAAATTTATATTACGCTACTATCAAGAAAACAAATGAAGTTGAGAAAAGAAAAATCTTAATTACCACATCTCCCCGCGAAATTCCAAGCTGAACTAAAGCAGAGGCAAGTTTTAGACACCTAGAGTGTGACTCTTCCCAAGTATACTTCACACTAGACCCAAACACAACCGAAGTTCTATCGCGAAAAACATCCGCTGCTCTCTCCAAAAAACTTATAGGTCTCAATGGAACATAATTTGCTGGACTTGTAACAACACCCTCCAATAATCTTCGGGACTCATCGGTTAATTCAATACTCCCAGCAAGTTGGCACAGTTGCCGGACCCTATGAGTGGCTGCGGGTAATTGGACTGATCCATTAAAAAATCTTAGTGCAATATTAGAGGTTTTGAAGAATTTATTCATGGTGAAGCAACCTAAAAACTATGTAAATACTCCCTCCGTTTCACAAAAAATGTCCTAGTTTGATTTGGCACGGAATTTAAGAGTATAAAAAAGACTTTTGAATCTTGTGGTCCTAAATTAAAGTTAGGTCAAATGTACAAAACTGCCCTTTGATCTTGTGGCCTTAAACATGCCACGTGGAAAGTTGTTACCTAAAAAAGAAAGAGGTCATTCTTTTTTAAACATACTAAAAAGGAAAGGAAATCATTCTTTTTTAAACGGAAGGAGTATATTTTTTTATGCAGTAATGTATAGATTTGGATTTATATATATATGTGCATAAAGTATACGTATATTCTTCAATTTAGTGTTGCATTAATTGAAGAATGAATTTCGTCTGCTACCTGGAAGCATAGCCAACAAGACTTTAAGGCATTGCCAGTTACAAACTTTTAGCAATTACTAGTGACAATTATAAACTTATAGCAAATTGAATCTAATGGAAATTAACTAAGGTTGATAAATGTTTTAGCATTCGTTATTAACATACATATTTATAGTGACTAAAAGTTATTTTTGTTGTAAGTGATAAGTAGCTAATCATCAAGATTTACTTAAATTTCTAAAAACATTAGTAAATCCTAGTAATCGATCCATTAATATCCTCTCCAACTGGGATTCAGAACATCATTTGATACTTCCTCTATTTCATATTAACTGAATTTGTGGGCAATACACATTTATTAAGAAAAAAATTCAAGGACGAAATTTAAATCATATTTTCAATCATTAATGTAACTTTTTAAAAAGTACAGCTTATCTCATAGAAAATATCAAACTTCATTAAATGAAAGGGCTAAGATGGAAAAAAATTCAAACATTCATCTTGAACTTTGAACAATTCAATTATTTTAAATAATAAGAAAGAAAAAATTAATATAAAATAGAGAGAATATTTGCTCGCATAAAAGTTACCCCGTTTATCATGAAATTCCATTAAAGTAAGGTAAAATTCTAATTAATCAGTTTTAAAAATCTGGTATTTCATTAGCCGTTAGAAGCATGAAATATATTGAATAGCGTCTGCACATTGATTAATAACTTTTTTGCCAAACCAATTTTGGCTGCCTAACAAATAAATTATATTAAGAGGTATCGTTTTATTTAATTAGAATGACTTGTTTTGGCATTTAATAGAGTAAGACTTTTGATAGGATTTGATATAATTTTGATTCCTTTTGCAATTATATAAATTTAATTATTTTCAAACGTTAGTATTACTCTCACTGTTTCTATTTACTTGTCAATTTTGACTTAACACACTTATTTAGAAAATAATAATTGATATAGTGAATTTACCAGTTTACCCTTATTAATTGATATGGTCACAAACATATTTACTCATTACATTTTTCAAATACATTAATTCAATTTTAATAAATTGAGGGTATAATAGGAAAAATAAAATTGTCCTTTCTAAATTTGTCAAAAATAACAAGTAAAAAGGAATATCAAATTAGAAAATATTTGACAAGTATATAGAGACAGTGGGAGTGGTACTTTTCTCAAATATTTTTAAGATGGTGTTCAAGACAAAATTATATTGAATAAATAACTCTAAAGTTTGCTTAATATGATAAAATTTCATATGTTAGCGAGTAGAGTCGTTAATATGCGCTAGGCATGTAGGGCCAGTCTGGCCTTATCTGTGATTTGATAGGATTGGGCTACGATTTTTTAACACATTTAAGAAAAGAGTTTTTTAGTCCGACCTGAATAAGTCTGTCAATTCGTGGGGCTTGAGAAATATGGATAAGGCCGGCCGTGGGCTAAACGAAAATTAATTAAAAAATAAAATAGATGATTAAAAATAGGGTCCTTAAAATAACAAGAATCTAAACTCAAAATCTGTTCAAAGTTTGAATATTACAATGTAAATATAAATTATGTTTATAAAATATGTACTACATAAAATAAAATTTTCTAGAGAATCACTACATATGATGTAACCTATGGAATATCGTCATAGTTTTGTGTTTTGTTATGATCATTAAAAACAATTAGGTTGATATTTCTATTTAGCTATTTATACTTTTAGTTGAAATCAAACTTAACAAATATTATAAAGATAATCTTATTTGTGGATTTGATTAACAAGTAGTAACACTAACACCATCTAATATTGTCTTGTCGATATTTACGATAATATTTTTAAATTATAATTTAATTTAAAAAATTATAAAAAAAATACTTTTAGAAAAAATGAGGGTTGGCCCGGCAAAGCCCGTAGCCTACGTACTTGTGGGTTGGACCGACCATTTTCTGGTCCATACTAAAAATGGACTAGCCCGGCCTGACTCGTAAAATTTCTAAGTATATATGAATGGGAAACTTACATAAATATACTATAATAAAAAAATATTTACTATTTATAGCAATAATATTTCTTTTTCACTTGATCACTTTTAATTCATTTATAATACAAGTTTAATTCATATTACAAAGAATAATTTTTTATTCACATATAATACAAATTTTAATGATAGATAATTCATTTATCGCACATTTTAATACACTTATAATACAATGTGTCAAATTTTTACCAAACAAATCTAATATATTTTAAAAACCAATTATAATTCATATATATTGCATACATAATTCACTTTTAATACATATTGCAGATTTAACATAGTATTACTATAAATGGTAATAAATAAAAAGTATTGCTAAAATCAGTAATTATTTATTAAAATATATCAATTTATGTAATTTTTCCTTTATTAAATTCTCTTTTTCAAAACCAGAGTTTGATTACTTGTTTTTTTCTATACCGCAAATGAATATAAGTGATACACGAGCACATGAAAGTAATCATACATCATGTATTAGTTTGTTTGTATCAGCATGTTTGTATGTATCACACGCTATTCATTGATAACATGTATTCATTGAATACAACATGTGTGTATCATTTTTCCTCTCTTTCATTCTCACTCGCCTATTTCCTCTTGGTATGAATGATAAATATCCAAACTATAGTTTATAGATTTCTAATAAGTTCAAAAGTTACTCAATTTATTAAATTCTCTTTTTCAAAACCAGAGTTTGATTACTTGTTTTTTTCTATACCGCAAATGAATATAAGTGATACACGAGCACATGAAAATAATCATACATCATGTATTAGTTTGTTTGTATCAGCATGTTTGTATGTATCACACGCTATTCATTGATAACATGTATTCATTGAATACAACATGTGTGTATCATTTTTCCTCTCTTTCATTCTCACTCGCCTATTTCCTCTTGGTATGAATAAATATCCAAACTATAGTTTATAGATTTTTAATAAGTCCAAAAGTTACTCAATTTATTAAATTCTCTTTTTCAAAACCAGAGTTTGATTACTTGTTTTTTTCTATACCGCAAATGAATATAAGTGATACACGAGCACATGAAAATAATCATACATCATGTATTAGTTTGTTTGTATCAGCATGTTTGTATGTATCACACGCTATTCATTGATAACATGTATTCATTGAATACAACATGTGTGTATCATTTTTCCTCTCTTTCATTCTCGCTCGCCTATTTCCCCTTGGTATGAATGATAAATATCCAAACTAGAGTTTATAGATTTCTAATAAATCCAAAAGTTACTCAATTTATTAAATTCTCTTTTTCAAAACCAGATTCACCACTATAACACGTAACATTTTTTATAGCAATTTGTCTGTCATTTTAAATTCTGAAATATTAAGGGCATGTTTGGAAAGCCAAATAATTGAATTTGGTGTAATTGGGTCTAATTACATTGTTTGTCATGTTTGATTGGTCATGTAATTACCTGGTCATTCGGTAATTGGGTGTAATTGGCAGGTGGTAATTACACTCTTTAATTCATAAGGGGAGGCTACGAATTGTTGGTAATTACATGGTGTAAATACAAGTTGATTATTTTTATTTTGTTTCTATTATTTTAAATTCTTTTTATTTTTATTATTCTAATATTTTCTAAATATGTTTCTTTATATATATTATTTATATTTCATTTCTTTCTTATTATCAACCTTTACTTCATGTCTGTACAATTTTTCATATTATCTATAAAAAAATTCATTAGTCTAATTTTGCTATGTTCTAATATTTAAGGGAAAATGTATAAGTACCCACTCAACCTATGGCCTAAATCTCAGAGACACGCTTATACTATACTAATGTCCTATTAACCCCCTGAACTTATTTTATAAATAATTTTCTACCCCTTTTCGGCCTACGTGGCACTAGTTTGAAAAAAAATGTCAACACACGTTGGACCCACAAGATAGTGCCACGTAGGCCGAAAAGGGGTAGAAAATTATTTATAAAATAAGTTCAGGGAGGTAATAGGACCTTAGTATAGTATAAGTATATCTCTGGGATTTCAGGCATAGATTGAGGGGATACATATGCATTATCCCAATTTTTAAATTAAAGTAAAATTCATTGGTCAATAAGGTATGGACTTACGTTGGTAATTACTGCCCTAGTAATTACTGTAATTCCAATTAACAGACCCTAAGAGTTTATAAATAGTTTACTTAAAGAAATATTTAATAACAACTTTTTGTGTTATCCTAAAATCCTAAATATTAAAAACAAAATTGTGTTAATTAGCTCAAGAACTTGAGCTTAAAATTGAAATTGTCACAAATGAGCTCTGTTTTGAGTGGGTAATATATCAAAATAATAGAAACGTTGAGAAAATTTATATCTAAAATTAATGGCATTTCGGAGAAGATTGAGGGTAGTTTTGAATCAAATTTTCAAAACAATGGGACGAAGAGGATGAAGAATAGGCACTTGCAAGAAAATAATTCTTGTTGTTCAAATCAATTGTGGTTTGTTGGGAATAAAATACAGATTGAAATTTATTTTAGTATTCAAAGTTTATTGAAGAAAACTATGTGGGTTCCCATGTATTAAGCTTATTCAAGCTTAAATTTACTATGATTTGAAAGATTTTTGATACATAGGTCTTGATTGTGCAAAGTGATGGTGAAACTACTATATACGATTTGTGGTGTATCAATTAATGTAGTGATGGCAATGTTTCAAGATAGGTGTTGTCATAGATGCTCTATCAAATTGCTATGAAGAAGAAAATAAATTAAAAGTGAGATAAAGATAATAAAGAAAAAAGGCGTATATTTAGGGGGGGAAATATTTAAGATAAAAATTTAATATTTATTTTTAGTTTTTACTCTCTCAAAGAAAGTAAAATATAGTCATTTTGTCATGTAAGCATTTAGGGAGGTAATAATTTCAATTTCAAATAGTACGGATGATAGGACCCCCTATAAACTTGAAGTGTGTAATTGAAAATCCAAATATAAATTAGGCGGTATATGACTACTTTTTCTTAAATTAAATCAGAAAATTGGACATAAATTAACTATCTAATAGACGAAACACTGAAAAATAAATTGAAAGTATCTAATTAGAACATTTTACTAAAATTTAAGATTTTCAATTAAAATAGGACTTAGTTCAAATATTCAAACAAAATAGTTCGACAAATCTTAAAAAAGAATATTGAGTCATTCAAAGAAGGGCAAACTACATAAATCTCGTTACTTTAAATCTAAATAATCAGGATTCACGATAGTTTATAATATTAATTACTTTTTATATAATATTTTAACCACAGATATATGTATCATTAAAGGCGAGATATGTGTATCCACCAATTTTAAAAGTTAAGATATACAAGTTATTAATTTGAATTAAGGGGGTGTAACTTATTCCCTTTATCAAAGGATTAATTGATGACAAATTAACAACTCAAACTGATTTACAAGATCCTTGCGTATCAATTCTAGAAAGTTTTCCCAAATAGTGAAATTATAAACCAAAGTAATTTTGTATCCTAAACTTCAGCTTCTTCATCTATTCCTTCTTTGGTAGTAAATGTGAGATACATGTGTTATTAAAGGCAAGATTTGTGTATTCAACCGTTTCAAAAGTTGAGGTACATTAGTTATTAATTTGAAGTAAAGACGAGAACGTGTATCCACAATTTTAAAACGTTTAATTGTGTATTTATTTTGTTAATTAAAGCTTGACGTAATTCTTTCATTTTGATTGAGTCATTCTTAAACTTAGATCTATTTCGACTTGAATATTAGCGGATGAAGACCCTGCAATGACAAAATACATAACAAAATCGTTTATGAAAAAACAAACAAAAAAAATGGGCTTGAATAATTGATATAGAGTTGTTGCTGAGATATACCTTTAACAAAAACCTTCCAATTTTGTGAATAGTTATCCATTAAAATAGTTGAGAAACAACAAAAACAAACAATTTAAAATATAATTTGTAAAAGTTTATAAAATCGAACTTTAGAGCAATATGAATTTTATCTCTAATACATAAATGGGATGTAAACCAAGATCATTATAATATTGAATAAAAAATGATAATTTACCTTTTTAATGGCATAGTGTAAATTACTTGTTTTCTATTATGTCCTCTTTTAGTTTTCTTTTTTTCTTCTAGTAAAGTTTGCAACCACTCATTTGTGCAGATAACACTATCAATTGTACATGTGTGATATTGCATTTGTAAAGAATTTACATGTTCAATAAATTATTTATAAAATTAATTAATTTTAAAAAATTTAATATTATTGCAACTTAGCAAATTAACCAAATCATAATTCAATATATTAATGATAAATATGTAACGAGAATTGTTTAGAAAGAAAAAAAAAGAGGTATGAGAAATATCATAAATTACAGGAAAAAATTATAGCTTGTTGGGGCAAATTTCTTGAATTAGCTTATTATGAAAAGTACTTTTTGAAGAAAATAATATCTTCAAAAGTACTCTCTATGTTTCATATTAATCGATCATTATACTAAAAATAGTTGATATTAGTTGTTTACCTTACTAAATTGAAAAATATTTATATTACTTTACGAAAGCAACTATTTTCTACCAAAAAATTTGGCAAACACATCATCTTTTTAAAAATAAGCATTTTTGAATAAGAATAAGTTACGTTTATAAGCATTTTCGAATAAAAATAAATTTGATCGAACAGGCTATTAGCATTAGAAAGCGAAATTTAGAGATAGACCTTCAAAATTATTTCAAGAAATAATAAAAGGAAATATCTTCATCGATGACGTAGCACTTGGGCCCAATTGACCCCACCCATGTGCAATTTGTTGTACATTTTCGGCCCATTAGTCTTCATCAAAATCAAAGCCCAACCCTAAAAACGAGGCCCCTTTCCTTTCCCAAAAATATCATTGGTTATTTCGTTTTGAGATAAATATTTTTTTTTATGAGATTTTATAGACGTTAAAAGATAATGTAATAATTTGTTAGTTCTAAGGTGATATTTGTACAAATCTTAGAAACAAAGATAAAATACGAATGATCACCTAAAAAAGAAAGAGAGATTTGTGTAACTTAGTCGATAATTGTAACTGAATAATCTTTTACAAAACAAATTATGAATTACTAAAAGTATAAATTTCTTTTTATTTGTCAAAACAATTTAACTGTAATATATAATTTGCGAATGAATGTTAAGTTGAGTCACGTCGAATGACATGAGTCTTGTGTGCAACTCTCAGAAATAATTTTTAGAAAGATTTGATTAAAAATTGATCAACATCGGCCTCATTAAAAATAATTATAATTTAATTGAGTGTGAAACTTATGTTAAACGACCCTATTACGAAAGGTGCTTAATACTTGTACATGTTGACAGCCTAATTCTTTTTTATATCATTGCAAATAATATTTAACAAAAGATAGCACAACATATTAGACTATTAGAAATGAGTTTATTACTTGTACATAACAATTGCCTAATTTTTAAAAAATATTAGTACAAATAAAATAATATTTCATTAAAGATAGCACAACATATTTGATAAGTTAAGCATTGACATATTATTATAATATTCCGTTCAAATTTCACGTATCTCAATTAATTATATGACATGAATGTCAAGAATAAAATATAAGAAAAAATAGCTAATATTTTCTTATCTGTTAAATTTTGAACCTAAAGTATCTAAATTTTTAATCACTTTACTGATCAAATCACACGCTTAATGCTTAACCATTTGCATTTCTCATTAGATAATCAACCTACAATGATTATCAATAGAGACAGCTCAGTAATTCACGTCTCCTTATCTCTTCCAACTACAAGGGCCTCCTTTTTTAACATACACATCAAAGTTTACTTTTTACCCTACAAACTTCTATTCACCTGAATAGTATTTCCTCGAATTCTGAATTGTCAAATTTTAGGGAGCTATTAGTTTTTTCATATTTGTCATTTATCTAATGAAGTTTTTAACTATTTTAACTTTTTAAGAAAATAGTTAGAGGATTACAAAAAAAATAGTGAAAAGGAGTCTCATTTTATTTATAAAAAAAGTGTGTCATATCCCCAATTATTCATTTAATATAAACTAAAGGGAGTATTTTCTTTGTTTTATTTTACTTGACATTGACATTTGAAAAATAGATATTTTACTTTACTTGTTTATTTTAGTTTACTAAGAGAGTCTTCATGTTTTTCTCATGCTAAATCTTAAATAACTATATAAAACAAGAATAATTAAATTTAGAGTTCAACAACAATATATCTTGTAATATTTTAGAAATAGATTTTGACGAGAATAAAGTGTATACATAACGTCTGCATTAATAAGGTGTGTAAATAAAAATTAAGAGCTAAAAGTATCAATTGTAAAGACAGTTGATAAAAGATATCACTAATTAAAATTTTATTTATGGATGTGTATTGTTTCGTGAACCAGAATCAAGTAATATGAAATGGAGAAGGTATCCCCACCCTCGCTCGTAATTTAAATGTTTTACTTTTTTTTTTATTTGTACAAAAACTGTCTTTTTCTATATTTAGTACTTATAAGTTTTTTAACTAAAATATATAACATGACAAGTTTAAGACTACGAAATTTAAAAAATAATATATATTTATAATTTAAGACCTTAAATTGTAAAAATATCTCCTTATTTCTTAAGTTGTATATCCAATTAAACTAAGGGCTTATTTGAAAATTAAAAGTTAGAATGTTTTTGCCTTTTTGGTATGGAAAAAATAATTTTTAATGTAAGTTGAAACAAAATAAATAAATTTCTTAAATAATATTTTATATTAATTATCTTGTCACCTTTTAACACACCCCACTCCCAAGGCACATGTAGAGTGTCAAAATTGAATTTATTTGAACAATTTTTTTTATGTGGATCATAATTTTAGGTGTTAAAATATACCAGAAGTGCAATAAATAGTAGACGATATGAATCTATAATTTTAATAATACTGTGGGTTCAATGCTATAAAAATGTTTCCCTTTCCCTACCCCACCCATTTCTCTTTTTTGCTTGCCTTTATTGTAATGGATCAAAAAATTTTAATTAGATAAAATTGAAAATATCTTCAATTAATAATTTGTCTAAATATATTTTCATTGTCAATAATTTAATTCGAATATATCCATGTTATTATGTAATAGGTCAAAATTATCCCTTTTTAAGTAAATATTTTTCTTTTAAGATGAATTTTTTTTGTTTGAAAATGATTTTCCTACTTCGATTTGAAAAATTAAGGAATAAAATATTTTTATTTTATTAGGAATTATTTATATTGTTATCAAAATAAAAATTATGATTGGTCACTATGATATATGTGTGAACTATATTATCAATTAAAAAGAAACATGAAGTTAATCTATTAAATCATCGAAAAGAGATTAAGAAGAAAAAAATATTATTTTTTACTTTTTGTTAGTTAAAGTAATTTTAAATTTAAAAAAACAAGAATTGAGTGTTTTGGTAATGATATTTTTTATTAGAAGTGAACTATGTTTAAAAGAAAAAGAAGTTAAAATACTACTATTTATTAAGAGAAGGGTGTTATTGATCATTAAGTAACTATAGAGGTATTTCTGGATTAAATTATTAACGAAGGATGATTGATTTAATTTCACATAGTTTGAAGATATTTTTACCTTTTTTTGTAATTTCTATTTACTGTACTCTGTTTTTTCCCTTTTCACTTGTTGAGTTTTGCTTCATCTCCAAAATCCAAATTGAATTAGATTCATTTAATGTTTAAATAATAAAATTCAAATAATAAAACATTGTACGAAAATAGTATGAACTGTAATTTTTTTTCATATTAATATGATAAAAATATACATATGAAAAAATTAATTAAAAAATCATATAATTTGACTCTCGAACAATAAAACTCAACGAATTAAATAGAAGCAAACAAATAGAGTATCAAATATCATAAAATAAAAAACTAACATTAACATTTTTTTTTAATTCAACTTATGTTTGAATAAATATATCACTAGACTAGTAATACTCGAATGAGACCTACCTGAAATTAATGTTGGTATTCAAACTATGAAGGTTAATGCTTTGAATTTTTACATAAATTTAGATATGTATTTATGTACAAATTTTTATTATTAAAAAATAACTATTCAAATTTGTATATAAAAGTACTAAAACCGTGATTTAATATAGTTAAAAATGTTTTTATAAAAAAAAATCAGTTAATTAAAATAATAATTAAAATACCTATAATTAAAATGGTGATTAAAGTATCGATATATTTTATCTTTTGTGAAAAAAAAGAAAAGAAGGAAGTTTCAATGGGTTAAAATAAAGAAAACCCACCCATTCAAATAATTTCAGATAAATGAAATAGAAAATTGTACTGTCCGTTTGACTCGTGAATGATTTATGAAGGAATTTTTAAACAGACATAATTATTATGCAATGAATAATAACTCAAAAATTGTTGTTTTCTATGTGTCATTTTATGCAACATTCTCTTCTAATTTTTTTTTTAAAAATAATATCTTTTAAAATATTTAAAAACTCTTTAAGTTTATGAAGTTTTTATTTTTACACTTTGAAGCATGTTTGGTAGGAAGAAAAATGTTATTTGAAAATAAATGAATTTCTTAATTTTTTTTTTGTATTTGATAAATAAGTAAAGACATATTATTTTAAGAACATTTATATGTAATATAGCAAAATAGTATCATATTAGATGGTGTGGGGTTGGGAGGTGGTAGGGTTGGGATGGTCAAGAAATTAGGGTCATAAGTATGAAGATATCCTCCGTCATACATTTGGGACATTGGTGCTTCCATCGTCAAAAAAGTAGAGCATATATATCCTTTATCCTAACGGACATACACGTGTCATAATATTATTCACCGATCTGACATTTAAGGACAAGATTGAATCACATGTCTCTATTTAGTATTCCGTTGAAGTAAATGACATATATGTTCTAGTTTTTGGACGACAAATACATTAATATCCGAAAAATATGATCGAGGATATCTGCATATCATTTATAATAATTCGGATGTATTTATTCTTTTCCTCCAACTAATTAACATATTACGATAATAAGAGTAAATCCAACATTTGAATATTATGAATTTTTAATTCAAATTTATTTATAAAGTAAAAAAAAATATATTCAAGTTTTCATAAATAAACATGTAACGCTTTAGACCTGTCTATTATAACAAGGTTCTAATAAAAAATTAAGCAACTTTATGCTCAAAATTTTCATGATTTTTTATTAGTTACTACTTAATTATAACCTTCTTAGATGGAGGTTTAATTATTTTTCAGAAGCGTCTAGAAGTTCTCTATTTTTTTTTTTTGTTTTTTTATAATTCATTTTATATATTTAAAAATTATGTAAATAATTCTATAAATTGCAACAAATAACATCTTAAAATATTAAATAGATATATACAAAATTTTGATTTACTCTCAAAATTATATTCGTGCTGCAAAAAAAGGCACAAAAAAATAACATATATTATTTGAAAATAACATAAAAATTATTAGAAATTTCAGTAATCAACAATTGGAAATATTAAAAGGTATATATAAAATTCGTCTTAACTCTTAAAATTCTATCGATATCACATAAAAATGAGATAGAAGAAGTAACATATATTATTTGAATAAGACGTAAAAATTATTACAAATCACAATAATAAATACTTAAAATTGAAAGTCATGTGTTTTAACTAACTCTCAAATTCTATTAATGCCACATAAACTGAACAAAACAACTAACATTTATTACTTGAAAATTATGTAAATAAGTATAATTATAAATTATAATAAGTAACAACTTAAAATATTTTAAATTATTTTAAAATTACATAAAAATAATATAAATCATAATGATTAATTATTTAAAATATATAAAAGAATTAAATACTCCAAATTTCATTTATATTATATAAATTGAGACCAAGAAATTGAGTAATATATATTAAGCCCGCGGTGGTAGCACTGACTCCTCTCATATCTAGTAAGTAGTAATTAAGTATTACCCCATCTACTCCTATTTATACGTCGTTCGTTCGTATTAACATGAGATGATTCTTAATATTTGTCAATTCACAAAATTAATACATAAATAATATATATATTTTTTTTATCTTTGAGAGTTATTAGTTTGAACTTTAGATAATATGAATTCGATAAATATAAGAAAACTAAATGATTAATTTATGTCTATTGATCAATTTAATTAATTAAAATAAATTAATTTATATTCATTTATTAAATACTTAAGTTGAAGAAAATACTATATAAAAATACATAATATAACTTTTTAAAGAACTAAAATCTAAAACAGTGATATATAAATAAAAATGGTGTATTGGCAAATGATGGATTTTTATATGAGTATTGTGTTTTAATAATTCAGAATTGGAAAGGAGTGTAAAGGAACAGTTCCCAAACTTAGCAGCATTTCACAATCTTCACTTCCTTAAATTCTTGGGGTCCCTCTTCCTTTTTCTCTTTCCTTCTTTCTTCTGTAGCTTTCAATATGTGAAAAGAAAATCCAATCAACTCAAAAAAAAAAATAAAGAAAAAAAAAATAAAGGAAAAAAGTACAGCTTAAGAGATCTACTGAATAGCCTACTTGAGCTCTCACTCACTCTGTAGAGCAGTAGAGATCTTGAAGTAACCAAAAAGTTGTTTCTTTTACTACTGTTACTGTTGCTCTTTAAGGGTTTCTAGTTTGTTTAACTTCAAGATCTGTGGTTCTGTTGCTTCTGCAGCTTATTTGAAGAAAAGGGTCTTTAGGGTTTGTGTTGTTTCTTGATTTTGAAGTGACTAATTGAAGATCTGGGACAAGTATGAAACAGCTGTTGATGGTGGTGTTTAGTTGTGGAACTGGGTTTGGATGAGTAAAAATATGGTTTCTTGTTTCTTGGTTTTTGCTTGGGGTGGGGGGTGGGGGGTGTACTAGCAAAGTTTTGATTTTTTTTTGGTGTTTTTACTTTCTGGGGTTGCTCTTTGTTGGCTTAACTACTGAAAAGTAAGTTGCTTGATAGGAGTTTGTTGATTTGCTGAAATGAGGGTATCATCATCTGGGTTCAATCCTCAGCCAGAGGAAGGTTTGTTTGTTGTTATTTCAAGTTTTGGTGAACTTGAAGTGAAGCATTATTTGCAGTCATTAATGAGCATATTTCATATTTTTATGTTTAATTATAGCAGCAGGGGAGAAGAAATGCTTGAATTCAGAGCTGTGGCACGCGTGTGCAGGACCACTAGTTTCACTTCCACCTGTAGGAAGCAGAGTTGTGTATTTTCCTCAAGGGCATAGTGAGCAGGTTAGTAGTAAATATTATGGTTCACATTGTAGCTCATTTAAGTTGAGGTGTTTGATATGGTTCACATTTAATTTTCTTCATGTGATGTTTTGTAAAGCTTGCTCTTCTACTTTTGGTTGTTTGTTGGTGGCTAAATATAGTATGCTCCACAAGCCATTGAGTTCTCTTAAGTTTTTTAGCAAACTGTGTTTTTTGAGACATTCTTCCTGTTTTAGCTGTAAGTAGCTCCAGAGTTATCCTTATGAAACATGGATTTGAGTTTTGGACACCGTTTACAGGTTGCTGCCTCAACCAACAAGGAAGTAGATGCTCATATCCCTAATTATCCTGGTTTACCGCCTCAACTAATTTGTCAGCTTCACAACCTGACAATGCATGTAAGTTTGTTTTTTGGCTGTGATGTGATATTTATGTACCTTTCTGTCGCAACCTATTCTAAACAGTTCTTAAATTACAGGCAGATGTTGAGACTGATGAAGTATATGCTCAAATGACATTGCAGCCACTAAGTCCAGTATGTCACTTCCTATCTTTTCGAATCAGTTTTAGTAATAATCTTCTGCTAATGGACTTATTCTATGTAGCAAGAGCAAAAGGATGTGTGCCTGCTACCGGCGGAACTTGGCATCCCGAGTAAACAACCAACCAACTATTTCTGCAAAACTTTGACGGCAAGTGACACCAGTACTCATGGTGGATTCTCTGTCCCTCGCCGAGCTGCAGAAAAAGTTTTTCCCCCTCTTGTAGGTCCCTTTATTAAAACCCATCAGCATTATGTTTTTCTTTTCCTTTACTTTTTGGTCTTTTTCTTTGTTATGTGTCATCAGCATTGGATTCTGTTGTATTCCTCTAGTGCTCAATGGTGTTAAACAAACTCATGGTGAATGTTCTTTCTCTTTTCAGGATTACTCTCAGCAGCCACCCTGTCAAGAGTTGATTGCAAAAGATCTCCATGGGAACGAATGGAAATTCCGGCATATTTTTCGCGGTGAGTTTCTGTGCAGTCTGGAGCTTAGAGGTAGTGGTTGTGTTTTGGTAGTTGGTACCATGATTCAAATGCACCTGAATGGAGAGCAAATTCAAGCTCGGGATTAGGGTTTCTGGTCTACTGCCAAGTATATGAACTTTAAAGTCACAACATTGAGTTGAGATGTTTATATCCTCATCATAATTACTGACTTGTCCTTCCAATTCAAACCTAAAAGAATATCTGCAGAGAGAGAGAGAGAGAGAGAGAGTAGTCTAGTGGATGAGTGACTTTAGTTTGGGAAGCAGATTTTCTGGACTAGTGAGGGTGTCAGTACGACACCTCATACAGGGTTACTTCCTCTTTTACCTTGTCAATTTGGCTTCCAAAGCCTTGAAGGCCCGACAAGAAGATGAAAATGCAAGAGGTTCTGATATCTGGTTCCTTAAATGTTTTAACTTGTTTCTGTTTTTGTTGTTTGGGAGGGGTTGGCCGGTATTGAGACCATTTGTGAGTGTGTGAAGAGGTTCTAGATTGTTTTCTGAGCAATTTAGCTGGATGGCTCTTGGCTAATTTTAAGGCTAGAGAAGGCGCTGGAGCTTAGTTGCATGCATTACATCTTTGCCAACGTTACGGTCCTTTAAAGCCATTTGGCCTGGAAGTTGCCAGAGATGAGACATACTCTGGTAAATGAACTTAATATGTTATATTAGTAAGATTTTTAAAATCAGAGTGAAGCAACTATACTGAATCTAATGACACAAGTGGAGCATCACTTGATGATTTAAGGGCCTTGAGGAATTCTACTTAACCTGTTTCAGCTTTTACATCTCTTATTTTGAGGTGGAGGGAGTGATTTTAAAATATGCAAACTCTTTGGTTACATGTTTTTCATTTATGAAAATGGGCATTAGCATTACCAGCACTAATTGGTTGCTCATGTTTAGGACAACCAAAGAGGCATCTATTGACAACCGGATGGAGTGTGTTTGTGAGTGCAAAGAGACTTGTTGCAGGCGATGCAGTCATCTTTATCTGGTATAAGATTCAGTCCTATATTTCCTCATAAGATTCAGCTCCAGCATCCGGAACTTTCAAATAATCTATATTTCTCAGATAAATTGCATATGTATTCTTAGTGCAGAATCACATTTGACCATATTAGATGGATAATGGTTTGCAATTGAAGGAACTCACTCTCATTTCTCCCACTCAAATGAGAATCTTCAAAAATTTACAATTAATTTCAATCTTTTACGGCAGTAATTTTATCTGTGAACCTGCATCATTTTCTTTTTTTGGAGAAAGATAGCTGTGGACCTGCATCACGTATTGCGTGGTTTGACAGTAATTAGTTGGATAATCATTCGCAATTGAAGGAACTCACTCTCATTTCTCCCAGTCAATTCGTTGAGGATTTTATCGTTGCTTAAGTACCGTCGTCACCTTTTATCAGGAACGAAAACAATCAATTGCTTTTGGGGATTCGACGTGCTAATCGTCCTCAAACTGTCATGCCTTCTTCAGTCTTGTCAAGTGATAGCATGCACATTGGTCTCCTGGCTGCAGCAGCTCATGCAGCTGCAACTAATACCCGCTTTACAATATTTTATAATCCAAGGTAAAAGTTGTTCCATTTGTTTCATTTGCTGACAAAGTTGAGTCACATTTTACCTTTTAGCTTCATAATTTCAGGGCCAGCCCATCGGAGTTTGTCATACCTCTTGCCAAGTATGCTAAAGCAGTGTATCATACTCGAATATCTGTTGGTATGAGGTTCCGGATGCTGTTTGAAACAGAAGAATCAAGTGTCCGTAGGTAGGTCTTATCTTCTTGGACTTCCGCGTACTATTTAAAGTAATTTGAATGACAAGTTGACTTGCAGAGCCAGGTCTCTAGTAAAAGGGAGGGACATCTATGTGAAAAGGGAAGACTTTGGTGGGTGGTTGAAAAACATTTGTTAGAGCTTGAGTTTGAAGGCACTCTATGCTAAGGTGCCTTCCCGAAGTTTTAGCTGATTTGGAGGCAGGGAAAGCTCTTGTAGGAAGAGAAAACAAACTTAGGAGATCAAAATCTTTGAGCTATTTTTTCCTCTCCTACCAGTCAAAGATATCCAAGTACTTATACTGTTAGTATGCTTACATGCAAAACCTAAATAGTACTGATTGGGTGACTTTCCGATCATGTTTTAACAGTGTCCTATTTCCTGGAAAATAATGGATATGGTCTTGGAAGAAATCTTCTTGTTTATAGAAAGATAGGCCCTTATTATCATATCTCTTATGAATACATGAACGACTTATGATGTCTAGTTGAACTTTCAAAAGCAATTCTTTGTCGACGCTGATTTCAGGATTTTTGGATCATATCATTGGAAGGATAGGTTATATTAGCCCATCGACAAAGAATTGCTTTTGGAAGTTCAATCAATCATTCATGTATTCATAAGAGGTAAAGATAGTAAGGACCCACTTTTCTATAAACAAGAAGATTTCCTCCAAGACCATATCGATTATTTTCCAGAAAAAGTTGAACACTTAAGTTAAGGGCCAGCCGTAAACATATGCCTAACTCATGGCTATATTTTCGAGTCTCGTGGTGAAAATAGTAATGAAGTGGAATTTTTTCATAGATTGCTACCTTTTTTTGAGAGAAAGACGCCAGATACATGCAGAGATGCTTAGTTCTCTAGTCTTAACCTCTCTGATTTGAGTTTATAATGAAGACCATAACCAAGCTTAAGTAAAGATTTCTGAGTTCATTAAGAAATATGAAGGATGCACTGAAGGTGCCAAATATGGCTGTTTGGTTTGTCTACTTAAATAAATGGCTTTCTTTGCCTCAATTCTCTCTCTCACTCACTGACACACACACGCGCGCACACACACATATGCACATTTTAATCATTTTAATATGTTTGGATTTAGGTACATGGGCACCATTACTGGCATCAGTGATTTAGATCCTGTTCGTTGGCCAAATTCACACTGGCGGTCTGTGAAGGTTAGTTTTATAACTGGCGGTCATTTGTATAAACTATAAAGTAATAGATAAACTAAATGCTTCTGGATCTTAGCATAAATTTATAATTTTTCATGCGCCTGCTGGTACCTTCTGTGTATAAATTATAATCTTTTGTAACTGTTCCTGTTGCAGGTTGGATGGGATGAATCAACTGCTGGAGAAAGGCAGCCCAGAGTTTCTCTGTGGGAAATTGAACCTCTGACAACATTTCCTATGTATCCTTCTCCTTTCTCCCTTAGGCTAAAGCGGCCTTGGCCATCTGGACTGCCTTCTCTCCCTGGTAAGGTTTCTCCTTGCTTTTGTTGCCCAGGGAGACCAGAGAGAATTTGGTTGAGTTCTAAATTTCAGTGGTTTGTTTACCTCTCTTTCACTCAGGTTTTCCAAATGGTGATTTGACTATGAATTCTCCACTCTCATGGCTGCGTGGTGACATGGGAGATCAAGGGATGCAGTCGCTTAATTTCCAGGGATTTGGTGTTACTCCGTTTATGCAACCAAGAATGGATGCTTCTATGTTAGGTTTGCAACCTGACATTCTGCAAACAATGGCAGCACTGGATCCATCGAAACTTGCAAATCAATCCCTTATGCAGTTCCAACATAGTATTCCTAACAGTTCAGCGCCTTTGAGTCAGAGTCAGATGTTGCAGCCTTCTCATTCACAGCATAATCTGATCCAAGGCTTTTCAGATAACCACTTAATATCACAGGCTCAGATGCTTCAGCAGCAATTACAGCGCCGTCAAAACTTCAATGATCAACAGCAATTGCTGCAGCCACAGCTTCAGCAGCACCAAGAAGTGAACTCGCAGTTTCAACATCAACAGCAAACTAAGACAATCTCCGGTCTCTCTCAGATGGCTTCAGCCACGCAGCCCCATCTTTCTCATTTGCAAGTCCTAAGTTCGACTGGTTCCCCACAAACCTTTTCTGATATACTGGGTAACCATGTCAATGCATCTAGTAATTCTAATATGCAAAGTCTGTTGAGTTCATTTTCCCGTGATGGAGCATCTGCTGTCCTAAACATGCATGAAACCCACCCTCTAGTGTCTTCGTCCTCATCATCTAAGCGAATTGCTCTAGAATCTCAGCTCCCTTCTCGGGTTACTCCATTTGTGGTGTCCCAGCCTGAGGATGTGATAGCGCACAATACTAAGGTCTCAGATCTTTCCTCTTTACTGCCACCTTTTCCTGGTAGAGAATCTTTTTCTGATTATAGAGGAGTTGAAGATAGCCAAAGCAATGCACTCTATGGATTTACAGACTCTTTGAACATACTGCAGACCGGTATGTCCAACATGAAGGGTAGTAGTGGTGATAATGGATCTTTATCTATTCCTTATGCTACCTCTACCTTCACAAGTACTGTGGGCAATGAGTACCCCCTTAACTCAGACATGACAGCTTCAAGTTGTGTAGATGAATCAGGTTTCTTGCAGTCCTCCGAAAATGGGGACCAAGCAAACCCAACTAATAGAATCTTTGTGAAGGTGAGCTTATACGCTTGTTTGATATACAATTCATTCGTTGTTTTCTGAATTGCTTGGGCTAACGATACTCTGTTTAGTGTAAAAGCTTTTAAAAGAGGGAATGCTCTGCGCATTATGTTGTTTCTCACAGCAATTTTCTTGCAGGTTCAAAAATCAGGGTCCTTTGGACGGTCACTCGATATCTCCAAATTTAGCAGCTATCACGAACTTCGAAGTGAGCTTGCTCGCATGTTTGGGCTAGAAGGCTTGTTGGAGGACCCTGAGAGATCAGGCTGGCAGCTTGTAATTGTTGACCGAGAGAATGATGTCCTCCTCCTCGGTGACGATCCTTGGCAGTAAGAATTTGATCACTTCTTTTCTTTTATAAGCTTTCCAGTACAACCTGTCTCTCTCCCCCTGCCCAGAGTCTCTTTATATTTTTCCCCGTTTTGTGGGGAGTAGGGGCTGGTCAAATTATAGCCCTAGACTCCCTGTCTCTCTCCCCCTGCCCCGAGCTCCCTTTTGGCCATAGATTTCGAGGTTGAAATTTGAAAATTTGAATTTTTAAAGTTGTGTTTGGACGTGCATTTTACCTGAAAAAAGTGAAGTTGCAAGTGGAAGGCCAGTTTTTGAGTGCTTGAAAATATTTGAAGATAAATTTTCAAAAACTACTCCTAAAATCTATGGCAGCATAGTTTTCAAATTGAGAGTTTTTGGATATATATGACATTCTTGTTGCCGCCTATTTAATTCAGTCTTTTGTTATGCTGACTCCAATGGATTATGGGGGATCAAGTTTCAAATCCTAGCAGAGGTGGCAAAAAGTTGGTGATTTGTGTTCATTGGTCATAGTCTCGATGAATAGAATTATCCATTCATTGTCTGTGTTGGTGGAAGATAGTAGGTACCTGATATATTAGATGAGGTGCATATAAGATGGCCACTGCAATTGTTAATGCAAAAGGAAAAAAGACTCTTGGTTTTACATGTCAATCCCTATCATATCGGCTAATATGAATCCTCTCCATCCATTTTGCTTCATTTTGAATTTCTTCATTGCTTAGTGACATCTCAAGAATCTTTTTCAGAACAAAAGGCTAAGTATGTTGAGTTTTAAAGCATTTTTCAGCTTCCACAGATTGTTTTTTTCTGTTGGCCATTCAAAGATTAACATTAGAGTACTTTTTGGTGCGATCATTATTAGGCTTAGTATACTCAAGTTCCGTGGGCCAATCATTGACATTTTGTATGACACACACCATCATATCTCACTTATCTATGTCTGCAATTTTCTTTACACAAGAATACAGATCTGCATAGTTGCACTTAGATGGATGTTTTACTCCACACGTCTGTTTATTTTAGTATATCTAGTTCTTCCATATTTTGACCCATCTCTATCTCGCTTTAGGGAGTTTGTGAACAATGTTTGGTACATCAAGATACTTTCTCCACATGAAGTGCAGCAGATGGGGAAAGAGGGACTTGATCTTCCAAATGGTGTCCAAACGCAGACGCTTCCTGGCAATGTCAATGGATGTGATGATTATATGAACCAGAAGGGCTCCCGAAATACTATGAACGGGATACCGTTGGGGTCACTTGACTACTAATGACCATTAGTGTGACCCTGCCTAAGGTAATTGTACTATATAGTTGCTGTTGCCCTTGGTTAATGTCTGCAAATTTTTTGTACCCTGTTGTGTCTCAAGTGTCATGTATCTTTTCTACCTAAAGACAAGGGCCAAGTCTCATTTGTAGCTTGTTACCCCAGAGAAGTACAATGTAAATTATAAATATTTTATTATTGACAAGACTGGAACTACCTTCTAGTGATCAACTGCAGAAATATCAAGTTTCCTAATCTTCTCAGGTCTCATTTAAACTTCTATGAAAATATTAACTCCCTGTTTTAATTTGTTCGTCTTAATTTTCCGTTTTGTCGGATTCAAAAACTATATCTTTCTCCTTTGTAAATTCAAACTTATTATATGATATGTTTAAGATTGCAAGATTAAAAAAGTTCTTTGATACATTCTACGGAAAACAAATCCATTGTGTGCAAATTTTACCCTTATCATAGACTGTTTTTTAAGACTATAAAATTTACTTTAATCTATTAAATTTCTTGTGAAGTTGAAATCAGATAATTTCAATAAATATAGATAAGATATTCTATTGTAATAATGACAACTATTTTATTCTATTAGAAGTATTCTTGATTTAAAAGCGATGGATTTCGAATAAAAATGAAGTTAAGAATTAATAAAATTATTAAGAATAAAACTAACAAAATATTTGGTCAAGTAGTTACATCAAGTTCTTTATAGGGTAAAGTGTATAATTTATTGAAGAATGTATTTGTGGGGTCCTTCTTAGCTTTTATTTAGCTGGATGCAGCTGTTTTCTATTCACCAAATGCATGGGACACACAGTCATCTTGTCACATTATAGGACTGATGGCACTAAACACGTACGTGTTAAAATTAGCTCATGTAAATATGATGAGTTAATATCTTAAAAGGTTATTCAATTTAAAAAATTTATCTAATAAAGTTATTAAAGTTTATTTTGTATCAATAAAATCTAGACATTTATATCAATAAACCTGACCTTTATTATTAAAATAATTAAATTTGACATGATAAATTAAATGATTTTATTATATCATATTCATTATTAAAATAATACGTAAATAAACCAGAACTCTTATTATTAAAATAAATTATTTTCATCACATATTCATTATTAAAAATAATAAATAAATGACTCAACTCTACCTATTTTTAATCGCTCAACTCTCATTTCTAAGATTATATATTATAAAAAAATTAAAATCCCACCACCTCAACTTTGTTTGTTTCTATTTTTTTTTTTAATTATACCTATCATATTACTATTAATGCATTTTATATGCTTTTTTATATGCAATCTGCACAGACGTCAAATTGTTGTAGGGATTATTTCGTTTTTTTTATTTATGTTTTTCATATATGCAAATGAAAAAAATAATTACTGCTATAACAATTCACAAGCATTGTTGTGGTTCATGGACGTTTCAAATTTTTATATGAGTTTTGACTGAAAATTTTAAATCTGTAAATTAGTGAGGTTCATGATATTTCTATTGATTCTCAATGTGAATGTTGAAATCGATGGTTTTTTTATTATTTTAATAATGAACGTGACATAAAAAATAATTTATTTTGTCATGCTAAATTGATTTAAATAACAAAATTTAGTTAAGTGATTTTATTGATACAAACACCAGTGATTTTATTGATACAAATATCTAAGTTGAGTAATTTTATTGATACAAAACAAAGTTTAATGACTTTACTAGATAATTTCTCAAAGTTGAGTGACATTTTAAGATATTAACTCAAATATGACTCATGTAATTCGTTCATATATATATATATATATATATATATAAAATCTACGACTGTAATAATTTAGTTCATCTTAAAATTAGGTTGATTATAGTTCAAATTGATCCATGATAAAACCTTATTAAAATATTTTAATCCTTTCATTTAATTTGCTTGCACGACATGATAAGTACCATAAGATTAAATACAATATTTTGATATATTCTACCTGTTTTTAGCTTAAGATTACAAAATTTTAAATTTTTAGTTAGGTTCTTAAACTTGATGAAATCGAGGGGTACTCTTTGTTTCAAATGTTAAATAGTCATAATAAAGAAGTCAGCTTAAATTTTGAACATGTTATTATCTCAAAATTCATTTTATTCCGCCCAAATTTAGTTCAAACTCGTCATTTGACCCTTAACTGGAGATGGTTCAGCAAATAATTGTATGATTTTTACCCTTTGTTATATTATTGAGAGGAAGTTAAAGTTGAAAGTAAAAGGTGAAATGCCTTGGAAATAGAGAAAGCTGTCCAAACTCCAAAGTAGTGTATAAACACACTACTACTTCTATTCCATAACAAGAAAATCTTTTTTTAATCACAAAATTTGGTCAGAATTTAGCTAAAATCGTAAAATAACATATTTTATATGATGTTATTTTATATTTTTAATATTTTGTCGTTTAATTTTGATATCTTTTTATTAAAAAATGAAAAAAATATCACTTTATTTTAAAATAAAAAAAATACTATAATCTTTTTAAATTTTTGATCAAATTTTCTGGCCTATTTAAAAGACATAACTTAAATCATATTTTTTTATTATTTTTTGTGAAATCATAAGTACTCCTCCGTTCACTTTTACTTGTCACATTTTGACTTAGCACACTCATTATGATAATAATGAAAATTTAAATAACTATCTCGAACTTTAAACAATTTAATTATTCTGAACACTCGCAAAATTTAATTAATAATGGAATAGACTGGGGAGAGAGTAGTAATACAAATTCTTCTGACCAAAAAAAAAATGTAATAATACAAACTTGTGTGTATTTGATCATTTATATATTTCATATAATAAATTAAAAGGGCAAATTTTATATATAGCAAAGAAAAAATTGACAATTTTAGAATATAGCAAACTATTCAAAATTGCATTCAGTAGCAAATTAAAAATTTGCTACGGGTGTCTTTTTGTGTATAACAATTAAGAAGAGATCTTCATTTTATACAATTCAATTTTTAAAAAATAGGCGGCAGATAAATAAGGAAAAGATCCCATAATTCACGCGAATTCAGTTTCAGTTTCATTCTGTCTTCTTCTCCTTCACTCGAAATAGCTCCATTGTAGACAATTCAAGAAATTGATCAAGCTATTGAAGGTATTAATCAAACAAGTGAGATAATATAGATAAATTATTACACTTATACACACAATTGTATAATGAGGCAGTAAATTAGGTAGTATAAGATATGAATAGAAAGCATATATTAAGATATTATACATTTATACAATTACAATTGTAAAAGCACAAAAACAGATACAAGAATTTATTATACATTTATACAAACAGTATTGTATAAGGTATGAATCAACAGAAACACAAAAACATATACTAATATAGATTATACATTTATACAATTACAATTGTATAAGCACAGAAACAGATACAAGAATTTATGATACATTTATACAAACAGTATTGTATAAGGCATGAATCAACATAAACACAAAAAACATATACTAATATAGATTATACATTTATACAATTACAATTGTATAAGACATGAATCAACACAAAAACAAAACATATAATATAAAATCTAAACATATATGAACAATGATTATACAGATACCTTATGATGCTCGATTGACCCAGAACCAACAGTTTTATTTTTATCATTATGAACGGTATAAACATCAGCTTTATGTTTCCTTTTCTTACTTGACGCAGTAACAACATCGACAGGATTCTTCACACCTCCATCAACAAATCTACTTGGGTCATTATTGAATTTGGATCTAATCTCTTGCATGGTAGTAGATTTAGACAATGAATCTGAAATCTCCCCAAATTCCTGAGTTAGACCCAATGAAAACGATGGGTGTTCAACATCAATTTCAACATGCAATGATATACCTCTTGTGAATCTCTTCGATGGAGATTGGACATTCATTGATTGAACCAAAATTCTGAAGGGATTAACAAGTGAAGTGAAAAAGTAGTTTTAAGAAATTCAAAAAAATGAACAAAAATTGATAATGTGAAATGAGTTTTAGGCGGGGTACCTTGAAATTTTTGAAATAGTTTGAAAAACCGCAATGACGTGCGTGCTAGAAAAAGTTGGTAGTTTGAAATTGCAATTGTGGAGAAAATTATTGAGAAATTGAAGGAAGAAGAATAAATTGTATAAAAAGCGCGAAAAAAGGGGAAAAAGAGGGTTTTGTTTTGGGGATTTTTTTTTTATACAAAACGATGGAACCTGATATACGGAGAATTTGCTTTTTAAAGGAAATAACTGAAAGGAGATTTATTTGATTTAATTACCTTTCTTAGTTTGCCATTCTCCACAATTTTTCTAAATTAAAATTACCTATTATACCAATTTTAGAAAATTACATTGTATTTAGCCTACTTATAGTATGGAAGTCAACCAATGATATTATACCAATTTTGAAAAATATATACAGAAAAAAACTAATTTCACAGATAAACCATGAGTTCAGGAGCCTCATATTTGATCCTATAAATGCACCCTGAGAGCAAGAAAACTTATAGCATACAGATAGTATAATATCATGATATTGAAAACCTTTAGCTGAACATTGCTTGATTTTCAAAGTCAAAATTCATTTTTTGGAGTTTCACATTTTTACTTTCTAAGATAACAATACAAAAGGGGGAGAAGAATAATACTATCAACTAACAAGATTATAAAGATTTACAAAATTTCTGGCTTCATTTTGCAGTACTTTCTTATGTCTGAGATGCAGCACTACCACTAATTATCAGTTGATCCAATTTTTCTCCTGACAAAATGCTCTCTTTTTCATCGATGTCGTCGTCATCATCATCATCACCACTTCCATCATCATCGTCATACTCGTCTTCATCATTATCATTGATGTTACTGGGAATACTGTCGACTATCAGCTCGTTGGCACATCCTGTGATCTGCTTAGCTTCCATCTGTTCTTCTGATGTTTTTGCCAAGGACAAGAGAATGTTCTTTGCTTTTTGATCAGGAGAGACACCTGAAGATGCCATTTCATTGAACCAAGCAACAGCACTGCCAAAATCCTTATTCCTGCCATACGCGTCCATGATTGTAGTGAAGATAGTTTGGTTAGCCTTGATGCCATGGACCCGCATTTCTTCATATTTCTCCATCATCTTTTCGAGGTCATTTGTTTTTGCATATCCCTTAATCAGTGTGCCATATGTAACAACATTGGGCTCCAATCCATCTTGCTTTATTCTTCTGAAAAATTTCTCTGCACCTTCCATATCTGATGCATTAATATAAGCCGATAGCATTGTTGTGTATGAGCAGAGGTCAGGGCTACATCTGCAAGAAAAGACAGAAAATCAGAAGTGGACTCCCTGGTCAGACCTCTGGTGCCAAAAAACAATGCTTAGTAGTTTTTGAATAAATACAAATAGTAATAGTTAAAAGAAGTCTTCGTGGAAAAGTAAACAAAACATCACTGTCTCTTCGCATGCTTTTGAAGACAGTCCGGGCCTGTTCCACCATTCCTGAGATAGCAAATGCATCTAGCAAGATGTTGTAAGACTTTTGTGTTGGCCTGAAAAAAGAGATGACCTCATATAACCCTTGTAACTAAAGGATAAGAAAACACTGTGACTGGCTACAAAGCATCCATAGAAAGATAACATCATCTGGCATGGAGACAGAGAACATATATATGTGTCTCTGAACTTGAGCTGCTACTCTTCCTAAATCAGTAAGTACCTGGCTTAAACACATCTCTTCAACCAGATGATTAAGTTTCAGTCAAAGCTTAAATGTAAGCAAGAAAGTTAATTGGTTTTCTTTCTGAAAAGTGCACTCTGGAGATAGAATGGGTTTCATCTTTTAATGTGATTTCCTTCCAATCACTAGGAGGGAAATGGATAAGATATGTTGAACATGCTGGTAAGTAACTGGTCAGGAGCAATTAGTTCCAGATGATTGAAAGATCACAATGAACTGAACCTATTTGAATAGCTGCCTGGGTGGTCTTATGCAGAGAATCATGTTTTGATGCAGAGCATCTACTTTTGGTATATGAAAGAAGGAAGCTGTAGGAGAGGAAAATGATGTAAAAAATTCTTGGATATTCAGTAGTGTAAAGAACTCAATACCTGACACCAGCATCTAGCATTTCCTCAAAAACAGCTAGTGCCTCCTCTTCTCTTCTAGCCTTTCCATATGCACTAATGAGCAGTGCATAGCTAACAACATCAGGTCGAAGACCAGCTCTTTGCATCTAAAATTAGGCATTTGCTTCAAAATGTTAATGAAATTTCTATATATACAAAAATAAAAGCAACAACAACAACATACGCAGTGTAATCCTACAGGTGGAGTCTGAGGACTATAGAGTGTACATAGACCTTACCCCTGCCTCATGGAGGTAGAGAGGCTGTTTCCAAAAGACCCCTGGCTCAGGTAACACATCAGAAAACTAAAAGCACAGAAGTGATTAACCAACTGTAGAACTGCCAGTGTGTGCAAATTTATGAAGCCATTCCATGTGCCCGTGATTTTCAAAACCAAACATGAAATCACAACTGAAACAGCCAAATCTAATAGTACAAATAATGATGTAAATAAAGATCTCAAATCCAGCAAATTTAGGAATTGTCAGTGAAATATGTCTATAAAGGGGTAGCTTTCAGGTCAAAACTGTGTCTGCAAATGGGCTTAAGCCCCTGCAGGTCAATTTTATCGTCAATAAGTTCTTGAATCAAATACGTTACAGCAAATCAACTCAATAAATTCTTCAGTAAAATAAGTTACAACAAACCATCTGTGACAGAGAAACATGAAGTGTCAAAACCTTAATAAGAAATTAGCAAGAATTTGAGGTTCTTAAAAGACCTCTAATATTTTAAAATTAAAATGCACTGTAATACTATTGCATCAGGGACTAATACAGAGAACTAATGCTAACTGCTGAGGGAAACAAACCTATAATAGCATAAATACATTTTTTTGATAGGAAGCAATACATCAAGCACTTATGGAGTTGTTCCAGCATACCTAAGATCATTTCCAGAACAAAGCAGAACCTATAAATAAATTGCAATTTACCTGATCATAAATGTTTGCGACCTCCTTATAGTTGGTCTCAAATGACATCAAACTGTTGTAAGTAACGGTATTTTGTGGAATTCCTCGTTCGGTCATCAAAGAAAATAGATGACGGGCTTTTTCATATTTTCCTGCCTTCTTATACATATAGATCATCATGTGGAACATTTTCTGATCTGGTTTTAGAGGAGGTGCATCCATATACATAAGGGCTTCAAAGACTTCTTGAGCTTCATTAAATTTGTCACCCTGCATTAAGCCATTAACTCCTTCATTAGCAAGAATGCAAGATACTTAAGCTTTCATTAACCAGTCTAGGCACAGAAATTCACATGGACCCGAGGAACTTCATATAAATGAATAAAGGAACTAGAGAATCAAAAAACAAATTTCCTTGGATTCTTCAGTTAATCTAAAGATCTTTTACCCCCACATAAGCACTGCATGTAAAACGACTTCTTTCTTATATATCATAGCCTGTTTTTATTCCCGGTTAATAATCCTTTGACATTCGCAGATATCGTTCCTCCAAAAATAGAATGCTTTAAAACCACAACCAATCTTACATTGAGAGCTGAATAAGATTCTAAAGTTATCAAAGAAACGGCATTAGCCACTATATTTTCTCAATCTTCTTGATTTCTTAGTGCTCGTTAAGTATAAAGGGTGCTCAGGTTCAGTTCAGTCAACCTTTTCCTTTAGTCTAGTGCCAAATCAGCATCAGCTATTCAAAACCAAGCAAAGGTTTCAGAAATAATTACTTTTGGTTTTGGAGGCACCATTTCAGTTTGACTTGCTGTAGTGGTTTTAAAACTATCTTTTTCCCTCCACAATTAATTTCATCTAGAAAATAGATAAACTTTAAACTACACAAGGCTTCATAGTACCCACTTTCAAAATCTGAACTTAAAAATTCAGATACGGGAAAAACATCCGCCAACTAGTTTCAATTACCCAAGAAAAACAAAGATACAAGAAGATTTATACAACAGCGAAAAAAATCTTATCAGTATAAAGACAACAATTAATTTGAATAATTGGAGAAACAAAATCAAGATTTTGGGTGCTTTTGGTATGGAACATTATATGTGGAACCTGCTAAAGTCTAACTACTGCTACCACTACTAAGTACCGATTTCCTGCATGACACTTCATCTTATTTCAGTAGATACTCTTCGAAAAGATTTCTTTGATGATCTTTGTCAACGTCCCTCAACTTAAGGAAATCCATCAATTAATAAATTTTCGTTTGATCACTTCTCTTTTTCTTGGAATACTTGGTTGGCCATAAAAGTATGTAACACATGGTAATGGTACAAGGTCTACCTCATCCTCTTTTATCACTTTCAATCATGACATTGTCGCATCTACCAACCAATTCCATTTAAATAAATGACTTTAGTAACTAGGTAAGTTTTGGCAAGAGAACAAACAACAAGAGTCGCTAATTATATAAGCAATAGATTTAGAAAGACTAGAATCTTCAGATATTGTTCAGAAGGGTGAGATTTTTCGAAAAGCAGAAAGCCAGAGGAAGTAAACAACAGACTTTGCAAAATGCTCTAGTATGGGACATTTTGTTTTTTTCCCCTCTAATTAGTACTGTCATTGTTAAACATCCTTACTTGAGGATTTGAAGAAGCACAAGACACAAAAAAGTCTAGTCAACATCTGCATCTCAAAGTGTTTCTTTGAACTGCTAAATCAACTCCTCCGGATTAGTCTATTTGACATAAATAAAATGTCCAGATCAAAATCTTACAGTCTAAAGATTCATACAGAAATATCGGTAATGGTCATTTTTTAATAAATAATGTAAGAATAAATTAACGATCTTGATCTTGAGTTTCAGCCAAATGCACAGATCTTCTCAGAATCATTACCAACACTCATCACACAGGATGTTAAAGAATAACACATCCCATCAGATCAGTCAGCAATTATTTCTCTATTCTTCCATTTTATCAAGCTTTTCTTCTCATTCTACCAGATAATGGTAGCGGAACTTACAGATGGACCCTTTGTCTCTTAAATAAAGATCAAGCAATTTTCCATTTTATGATTGCAGCAATCGTTATTAATCCGATTCCATTATGTAGTCTTGGCTGCAAGATACTGGATCTATCTTGCACATGAAAGTCGTGATTTTGTCATTCCAAAGCAGATCATACCAGCCAATGTATGGTACAAATGTTCTTTTCCACCACAACAAGTCATCAGTCTTAAAAGAGAACACTCGATCTCAAGTGTTTAAGTTAACAACTTCACACTCAACATCTTCTCAGAATTATTTGTTCTAAAGTTGGATGAATCAGTAAACCAAATTATAATAGCCTAATAACTGTGTCACACAACAAGCTCAATTCAATTGACGAGTACATTTTAGTTTTACAATGGTACACATAAAATTTCATAGTTATGTTCAGCCATTATCATTCGCCTTCTTATTTCTTTAATAATTGAGCTCCCAAGTCTAACTACTTCCATTGTATAGTTTGCTACATTACCTCAACAAAGATTTTGAGAATGATTTGGTATGTAATAGCAGAAGGCTCGGGGCCTGAAGTTTGCATTCTCCGAAATATCGCTTCTGCCTTGGCATATTGACCTCCTTTACCATATGCCTCCATCAGAGCAGTGTGTGATATCACATTGGCAGGATAGCCCTTCTTATTCATGTAGCCTAAAATCCTTTCAGCTTTACTGAAGTCCCCTTGCTTCCCGTAGGCCGTAATAAGCATCAGAAAGTCCATCTCATTAAAATCCCACCAATGCTGAGTTCGAAGCCATTCAAGAATCTACAACGGAAACAACAGATTAGACTAAAAGGAATCAAGAATCAAAGTATGCATAGACGGGTATTGGCTATAGTCTGCATAAAGGAAGACAACTTAAGTAAAACCTCAAATGACATGCTAGAGAGAAGAGTCCAAACCTCACTAACAAGGTTCCACTTCTTAAGCTGCTTAAATCTAACCAAGCTTCCAAGAACAAGGTTCTTTGGAAGAGCCTGGTTCTTGTCCCTCTGGGTTCTCAGCACTGAAACAGCAGAACCAGCTTCTTCAATTTCATTCATCATCTTTCTCCAGTTTTTCTGGTCTGCTTCATCCTCAGCACTCTTGAAAACCTCTACTTTCCTCCTCTTCTGCATGAACTTTCTCGGCGTCAGCATGCCTTGACACACCACTTCAGCTCTTTTACATATTTTAACATTTGTATTCAATGAATTCTCACCACTATTTGATTTACTGCATTAGAAATGACGGTGTTTTGCTAAGCACAACTTCACAACATGGAATTAAAACTGAAATCCAAAGACAGCCCTTCAAATCCAATAGTGTTTCATATATGTACCAAAATAGCATAAACTGCAAAAATCTTACGTTTCTTTGCAGTAAAAATAAAGGATAACAGCTAAAAGAATCAGGTAGAAGATTCAAGAACCACTTAACCACACCTATCTTGGTTCAATAGAGCCATAACTTGGCAGAGGTTGGATATGGTCAGCCAAAATCAAATCTTTTAACCAATAAATCTTGAAAGATAAGATTTTTATGGTAAATTTACCATTCTCAACTATTTCATACAAATCCAATTCTAAATAGCAAACAAATAAGGCCCAGAATTAAAAAACAAAACAAAAGGGGATATTCAATTTTCTCAATACACAGCTTGAACCCTTTTGAAATAAGAAAATTTCCAAATTTGGTGACCCAGTAAACCCTTTAGTACATATAAGATTTTACAATATGAAGCAGCCCCACAAGAGAGAAATGAGTAAATAATAAGAAAAAGCATACCTCCAAAGAGAAGAAGATGAAGGAGAAATGAATGGTTTGAGCAAAATCATCATTGTTTGAGGCATTTACAATTTACAATTTGGTTTCCCTTATGCTTCACTGCACTACAAGACTTCTATGTTCATGCTCATGGAGTTGAAGGGATATTTCTTCTCATTTGTTTATCCTACTTTAAAGCTAAGCACATAATACTGTTTTAGTTTTAAATTTTCGAAAAGGGTCAAATATAATTCACTATTATCCAAGTTTAAATAGATACACACTCTCTCTACTAATTTATTCTTACTTTTAAATTGATAAGGGTAAAAAATATTCTTAAGTTATTTATTCGCAAAGTTTAAATATTTCTCTTCTTTATTTATTGACTAAAAATAAATCTCAAATTCATTTTTTACCTTAATTTTGTCTTTAAAAGTAGTAATTTTTAAAAAATTGTTACAATATTTTTTTGTTATGTGATATTTTCTTATTGAATAAATTAAAATTTTAATATATTAGATTTTCCGGACCCCAATTCATATAAACCCCTCGATGGGTCTTTTAATTAGTTGGGTTTAAGGGGTTTTGTGGATATAGATTGAAGCGCATTAATTTATTGAGTTGAATATTTAATGTCATCTAGTAGGAAGACACTAGGTAATAATAATAATAATTTTTTTAAAAGCATAAGTTATTATGGTAAAAATAGTTCAAAAGATTAATCTAAGGATATTTTTTAATAAATAAGCGTGCATGGGATGACATAAAATTAAATTAAGAAAAGTCATTTCAATTTTAAATATTTATTTCTAATCCAAAAAACTCGTTTCAATTATTTTACTTGATCCAATTTCTTCAGATTTAGGATAGTAATTAACTGATTTATTGGGGTTTAAAGGAATTAGGGAAGTAAATATTTAGCAATTTTACCACAGTGATATTATGTCCTTTTGTCATCGTATAAAATCGAACCGAAAATCGAATCAAAATGCAAATTTAGTCAAATCGGAAAAAATATGCGACTAGTGATTTAGTTTGACTTGGTTTGGTGTTGGAAAAAAAAAACCCGGGTTTGGTTTTAACTAAAAAAAAATCAACCCGAGAGCAAATCAACCCGACATTATATATAAAATTTTAAAAAATTTATTCTATACGTAAAAATATTTACTTTGATATATTTTTAAATATTTCTTATACTTTTTCATAGTTTTTATCTTTTAATATATTTATTTTTTGTTTAAAAATTAGACTTCTTAATGATCGAATAAATATTATAGTCCATACACGTTGGTAATTATAATAAAACTTAAATCAAAATCAAATTAATAGTAATGCAAAAGGAGAAAATCAATTCAACACTAAGAATGACAATAATATTGAATATTTATTTTTTAGTTTTACATAGGTTTACACAATTAAAATACATAATTTAATGTTACTTTCGTTTAATATTTACTCATGTAACTAATACTTATTAAACTTATTTTAGCATGATTTAGTAGTTTTAAATTATGATCAATTGCATTATGACTTATTAATTTGCAATATTTGTTTTACGCGATTTCATTATTATTTTATTGTTGGATATTTTAGTGTCATTAATCATTTCACATTTGTGTTATTTTATTAAAAAATAACTTTGATAGTTGCATGATGGTACGACATAAGAAATATTTGAAGTACAAGTAAATTATATGTTTGTATGAATATTTTACCAGAAAAACCCGAAATCCCCAAAAAAATCCGAAGTTGAAAAACCCGAATTTTATTGATTTGATTTGGTTTATAAATTTAAAAATCGAACACAAATGATTTGATTTGATACTTGAAAAACCCGAACCAACCCGGTCATGTATACCCTAGACACACACAACACAACCTTATTACAAAGCTAAAAAAAATAGATTAGAAGAACCCTAAAATTCATGGAGTCGAATAGGAGTAAACCTCAATTAAAATACATGATTTTAAAGACGGTGAAATTACGTGGGTTATTTATGTGGGAGGGGAATCAAATGTTTAGATAATAATTAGATGCGTTTTAATTAAAATTTAGGTGAGTTTTTTAAGAGAGAAAAAATCCATGCACCTTTCCCGATTATTTTTCATGTAAAAATACAAAGAAAAACTCAAAAAGTAATTATTATTTTAAAAAACTAAATGTTTGACCGCCAATTTTTTTTTTTTTTATTTTTTAACAAAAACTAACAAGAAAAACATTGATTTTAAAATGCAAAGCTGCAGTTAAAAAGCATAAATAGAAATTCTAAAAAATCGTAAAAGATGATGTTTGAAATTTTAATAGTACATAAAGAAAAAATTGAAAGATTAAAATGAAACAAGATTGAGATAAAATACGAAAATAAAAATTGTAGATAAGTAAAACTATCTATGTCCCAACTTTTAAGTAAAATTTATGCGCATATACATGAAAATTCACACTAACAGCATTAAATTTAGAATGGAAGAAAGTATATTTTACGAAAATACCTAACTTTGTCTTCCACTGGCTCATCAATATCCCCAGCCATTTTTTGCCTCAAAATTGAACCAAACTATAACCCACAAGGACAAAAGTGGACATGTTTCATATTAATTAGGACTATTTAATTACTTAGATATGAATATGGACTGATGGATTCTCTTCATACAATCTTAAAACTGAAGGGTGTTTAGCAAAGTTGACAATTTCGACTCGCAGATCCCATGCATGATGTAATTTCAGAATTCAACTACTAAAATGATGTCAAATGAGGATAAATTGTCTTAGAAAATCACACATTATCTTATACAAGCATAGTTCATGTTACACACAGTAGCTAATAGCTATTAAACTGAAAGGTGCAGTTAAACACCGCGATTTGCAGATGTAACCAGTCTGACCCTATCTCCACGGGTGACTTCCACAGCTGCACCATCGTACAATATAACCTTACATATTAGTAGATCTTGTCCTGTCTCCTAGTTCACTTAGAAATACCATAAACACTGCATACAGTTGGCTATACAAATGCGCTGACGCTTGATCATTCATTGAGGAACCTCGGTTTCCACAATTTTCACTAAGCAGTCAGCACATGATGTGTTAAGCCAATCCCATATGACACTTTAATACTGTGTCTATACATATATAATTGGGAACTAAATTAGTTACATACGGGAGATCAATAAGGGGACAGCAACAGGAGTGTCCTCACCCATGACTGGCTGGAACAGATCCACCTCTCCGTACCGCTCTAGGACACGCATCCTGCAGTCCTCAGCAGCCATTAGTCCTGTTGAATATGCACCATGCACAGAACCTGGGTAATCCATACTCGTCGCCTCCCCAGCAAAAAATATGTTATCCACCGGTATCCTCAGCCTTTCATAGAACTCATGAGGTTTCCCTACTGCATCGTAGCTGTAGGATCCGAGTGAGTTTACATCTGTACCCCAATGAGAAACAAGATGTTGGATCTGCAGAAAGACCAGGAGGAAAAGATAGTTAGCTATTTGAATATCATTACACAATATAAAAGCAACACACAGGCAATATTTGCTTCCTACAGTAATTCTCTTTCTCCTGTAACAAACCAATCAACTAACAGAATCTCAGGCTAACCAAATGCACTCTCTTGAAAAAGTTCAACCGATTTCCAGAAGTCAAGATTGGAAATAGCAGAAGGCTCAACTAGTTTTAGTAAAAAAACATTTCAAATGATTCTTACTAGGTTGATGTGAAACAATATATATTGCATTCAACTATTGCTTTTTTTGTATGATAATACTCAATAATATATATATATATATATTATTGAGTATTATCATACTAAAAAAGCGATAGTTGAATGCAATGAAAGGTCCTGCAGAAACTGAAGAGTTGTAACAGAAGAGAATGGAGAGTCACTGTATTCACTAATCCCTAATGCTTAAAGGTGGAGGATTAATACATTTGGTTCATTCTCAAAAATAGTTCTTCTTTATATTGTTTGCTATATAAAGTTGAAAGATGATTTCGATTTAAATGGATTCCTGCAATTGCTTATCTCTCTTCTGGTTCTATTGAGCAAGTATCTAAGCTGTATTTCGTAGGTTAGTGTACACTCAAGTATGTGGATATCAATCCAAAATGCTATTAGATCACTAGTTTGAACTTGCATTTTTTTTTTCCTTCAAATTTTGTGTAATCATGGCATACTTATTCTAATATAATCTGTATTACTTTACAATATTTATATTGATTAGCATAGGGTACATATGCAGCGCACATGTCCAGAGATAAGAAATTAAAAAACGGGGAGTACAAAGGAATTGTAACATTACCGGAGTAGTCGCATTGGGAAGAATCCTCTGCAGTTGCTTAAAAGCAAAATTGGCAGCATCCTCATCTGATAGTTTCTCAATGTCACGGGCCAGCTGCCCCGCAGGCATATAGACTAGGACAGGATGGCCAGTGGCCTTGTGAAGATTCAAAAAGTAACTACATTCATATGAGCTCTGAGCAACTACCCCCAAGAACTCAACATTTGGCCAAAACACCTTTTCAAAGTGCAGAATAATCTTGTTTTCAATCCCTACACCCAGTTCATTGATGGCAGCCTCCTTCCATTCAGGTAATCTGGGTTCAAACTTTATCCGGTTCGACTTTAAAACACCAAGAGGAACAGCAACAACAGCAGCATCAGCTACAAAAGTTCTCCCATCCTCAACAGTCACTTTCACTCCATTATAACGTCTTACTACTTGTGTAACCCTGAGAAAGGTTCCGGAAAAAACAAATTAGTCATTCAAGACTGTTTTTTTCCTTTTTATTTAGAGAGGAGGAGGTGCAGAAACAGAGATGTCAAGAGGTAGGTTTCTCTAACCTGTGATCTAAGCGAATGTCAAGCCCTTTTGCTAGTGTGTTGATGACAGGACGATATCCCCGAACCATAAGACCATGCCCACCAGGAAGCAATTCTTCCTGTATATTACAAAACTGAATGGGTAAGACAGTAATGTTGGCTAGGACAGGAGACTGAACAGGAATTTTTTTGACCTTTTCCTTTTATCTACTGATACAAGCATAAAAATACGGGTATATCTATAACACACGTAAAAACATTTTTATCTTCCAGAACCTTAAACATCTTACATTAAGGTTACTTTTGACACAAACAGGTTACAAGATCTGAGCTTTGCTTAGTGTAGTATCTCTAATTTTAGGAAGACTCATTCAAATACATGGGCTTTGCATTTTAATCGATCAACACGATACCAAGTAGGAGGATTCATTCTATATATATGCAGAGACATATATGTCAAACTTCTCATAACAACAGAAATACAAACTAGAACCTGGAAATACGAGAAAAGCTATTGGTCTTACAATGAAATGACTCTCACCTACTATCTGTATGAATTATTAAGTATCATTATCCTCCTACTCATAGACACATGTTGGATATAGTGGACCTAAGCAAAGGAAGAGATTGACATAAATTTAGAATGGTTAAATTATACAAGCATGTACTTACCACTGACCACAATCGAGGTACAACAGAACCCCTTCCTTCTGAAAGGAAGGTACTTAGGTAGTAATGAATCTATTATCACAAGGTAATCATTAGTAATTGGTCCTTATTTGGTCAAAGCGATAGTCTTCTTACATAAGCTAATGTCAGACCAGGGTTTACCAGTTTGATGGTGCCATAACCATAAGAGGTGTAGGCCGTAGGGCATACAGGGTTGCATGTTGGGAGTCGCAGCATATCTGTATTGGGTAGAGATGTGACAATGGGTGCTAGGCTTTATATACCAAGAAGGGTAACCCTCAAACTTAACTTGCTCCTACTACTGAACAAGAACTAAAGATATTAAACAACCAAATACAACAATTTTTAGAGCTGAAATCTTGTGAAAATAGCAGAACTAACATTATGCATCAACATGGTAGACATTAATTTTGACAGTCAGTTACCAGAATAGAACTTGGAACTATTGTTGTTAATATAGGCTTTCTCTACCCTAATGATATTCAATCTTTGCCAACCATTATGCTCCACTAATATCAAATCCAATTTCTACCATATATCATTATCAAGGTGCTTCTTTCTTCATCCAATGATATCATTTCTAATGAGCTTTGCGAACATATGTCATAGATGATAGAATCCATATGCAAAAAGGGAAGAAATGTCGCACTCTTTCTGAACAAACTGTTTTACTACATCAAGAACATTTCTACACATTAACCTTGTTAACCAGTGGTCTCAGCAAGTAATACTCTGTTAGATATGAGCATCGTCTTTATCCTAAAAGGGGGCAAAGAAATCTACCTGGTCCCAATACTTGAGTGAGATGGAATCAGCATCTGCAGCAAACCAGCCTTCCATTCTGCAAAGGTACCACTGCAACACCTTATGAGCAATGCCTTCGAGCCTGTAGCAAAAAATGTCACTTAGCCGAAGTGGTACTCTTCTTAATCTTTTCAGTTAAGTTTAGGGGGAAGAGATCAGTATATCAATAAAACAATACTAGATGGTACCTTAAGTCGGGTCTCCTATCAAAAACCATTGATATAGCTCGACCAATAGATATGTCTTCGCTGAATTCTTGCCTAATTCTATCAGTCTGCAACAAAAGTGAATCAGCTCTCATCAGAAAATATCTATAGCACCACACATTTTAAAGACATGTAACAAACACTTCTTTTCCATGAAGAAGGAAAAGATATACAACAATTCAAAGTTTAAAGAAATGAAGGTGCGGAGAGAGAGAGAGAGAGAGAACATGCCTCTTTCAAAATGCTCTCAAATGTTTCGCCAACCTTAGTCACTAAGTCTTGGGGAACTTGATTACCATCCATGTCAAAAAGAGCATAGCTGAAGAATTAAAGCCAGGTGAAATGAGTATGCGTTTCTTAATAAGGTCAGGGAAATAGTTATGCAATCAATAATATAACCCAACTTAGATATATATTATTTGTGTGTGAATCTGATGTGCGTTAAGAAAAACTGGCATGCGAGAGGTAAGAAGGGCTTGAAATACAAACCTCTCTAGATCATGGTCATACAACACAGAATTATCACCACTTGTACGATAGAGAGGGAGTCCTAGTCTTCCAATGAGAGGTGCCAGAGGATTCTCTTTGCAGACACCATGTAACCTAAAACAATCGGCAAATAGCCAATTAATTTCCAGCAAGCAAAGAGGTTGTACTTAATTTTCTTGGTTGTAAAGCAAAAGCAAGAGTAGAAGTCATTACCAGGATGCACCCAAGTCAACAGGAAAACCAAACGAGTAGTCAGTGTGCACACGGCCTCCAATCCTATCTCGTGATTCCAAAACAACCACCTACAGAAAAATACTTATCTTTGTTAAACATAAACATTACCACTTACACCAACCAAGTGATAACAAGTTCTTCTACATGCATACCTGAAATGATGCATCATAAAGTGCCCGAGCAGCTGCAAGGCCAGCAATTCCCCCACCAATCACAATGACAGATGGTGAAGCCTCAGCCCTCTGTCCAGCACTTGAGAAGCAAGGAGCTAGAAGACAAAACCAAAAAACTCTGTTAAAAAAGTTGCTAAAGTAACAGAGAAGACAGCAAGAAACCTGTAATTAGGCAAGCATACATATTTGAGGTCATTAAATAAACGGCAAATGACTCAAAAAGTGACAAAGTGACATGCAAATCCTTCAAATAAAAGCTTACCATATTGTTTGTTGTTATATTATCTAAATATATTAATGTGCTTCTTAAAATAAACGACTAAAATTCTGTACTAGGACTAACAATCACATTTAAAAGTGGGATTAGATAAATCTCACAATGATCAGATGCTCCGGGTATCAGGATTTAGATAACAAAGGGTCATTTTGTTAAAAGAACAAAATATAACTTGAAGGACACCAATGATCCTTCATAGTCCAGTAAAATCATAACGCCGCGGATCAAAGTAATTTATTCTTCATTAGTCAATTCGTAGAAAACCAATATAGCAGACCGAAAATTGACGCCATATTCATTTCCCTAAGGAAAAAACTTACCCGCACCGGGTGTTTACACCAAGCAAATGCAATTTCCATTATTACATGATTTAATAAAGTAAAATAAACTATAAATTTAAACACATGAGCCGGTGCTACTAACATTTACCCTTTGCCTAATTATAGTCATCTAACTAAAGTAAAAGTTATAGAGATGTAAGCGAGATCAAAAGTAGCCAATAAAAGATTTTTAGAGGGTCCCTTGTACCTTTCAGTGGACATTTTTTAGCATACTTTAGTAGCCAAAAAAGTGTTTTGATTATAAAAAACAAAAGCAGCCCACGTCACAATAACAGGTATACTAAAAAACATATCCTTTGCAACATGAAAACAGCAAAAGGTTTAGTTAATTTTATGTACAATAACAACTATCTCTCCATCTCTCCAACCCAAACAAATTGAAATCGGCCATATGATTCATCATAGACTAAAGCTTTTAACTTTTTTTATAAAAATTTTAACGGGTTACGCAATCATAGTTCAATGATTTTCCAACTAAAACAATACAAACTTAATTGAAATATTAAAACAAATCCCCCCCCCCCCAAAAAAATTAAGTTTTCTATACGAAAACCCTGCAGAATCTAAAATATCCACACACTATCAAAAAAAATTCAGCTCAATTCAATTCAAAATACTAAAATAAAATAAAAATTCAAATTACAAGCCAGAATCTAATCAATCACTCTAAAAACAACGGAATCAAGTAAAAAAAATCATCGAGAAAACATTAATAAAAAATACGAACCTCTTTGGAGTTGACGATTACTCTTGTGTTGAGAATCCATGAGAGAAGTGTGGATTTAATAAACTAAAAGTCAATAATCTCAATAATAATCTGAGTATAACAGAATTGCTGGCACAATTATTATTATTATTATTATTATTAGTGGAATTAGGTGAATAATGAAGAAGAAAGATCAAAAGACAAGTGAACAAGTGATTATTATTGGAATTTGAAGCGAACCCCAGCTTGACCAAACAGCAGCTCATGCGTGTATAAATTTTCTGATCAAACAATCTCTGAAATCAAATTGGGGATGATCGGAGAGAGAATTTTTCTGATGAAAATTGGGGAAAAAGAGAAGATTCTAGAGAGAGAGAAAAGGAGAGAAAGCAAGTATTTGGTTGGTGATGTTAATGGAGTCCAAATTGGATTCTTCTTTGTACATAACGAAAAAGTGTGGTTTGGGATTTATTTATACACAAAAAAAAAACATCTTTGCCATCTGTTTTTTTTTAATAAAAAAAGTATTATTTTTTTATTCTGGGTTTAATTTGAAACTTTTGACTAAGGATAAATCAATCTCATGAATTCATATTGGTTATTAGTTTGAATTTTGATACATAAACTATGTTATAGGTTTAGGTAAAAATGGAGATTTTACTAACATGTGATTCATTAGTGTGAATTAATATATGTATAATAGTAATAAATGTAGGTAACAAAATAAACTATTGATTTAGAGGAAGGTTTTCAACACGGATAACTCGAGATTAATTTCCTCTCAATGCCTTCTGAATTGAGTTTGTCTAGTGCGATTTACATATTTGCTGTGGGGTTTGTAGATTATTACACAATAAGGATTTACCCAATGTGCATAAAGTGCTCACTACAGAGTATTCACCCAAAAGGGATGAATTATCCTAGGGTTTAAGAAAAAATAAACTAATGTTTATGTGTTATATTATTAAGTATAATTTTTTTAATTAGAAACCGTAAAATTCTTAGGTAAAAAAATATAGTTAGAGATATGTTCCTTTTGTTTCTACTTCTTCTTGTATTAGTTATATTAGTTTATTAGTATATATAAACATTAATTTAATTATTATTTTTATCGGATGTCCCCGAAGGGACATTAATTTAATTATATATAGACCAAAAAAATTGTATCAAAAATGATAAAAGGTCCCCCTAGCCCCTTGTAGATTGAAAACCCATGTGGATTGTTCATTGTCTTGAACAAAACACTACTGTTGGAAATTAATATCCAAATTATTTTTATAGTTTATTAAATAAAATAACAATTATTCTTATAATTTCTTACACAAAATATCAGTTGTTGAAACTCCTAAAAATAACATAATGTTTTGAAATTAATTTTTTTAAAATAAAAGTTAAATAAAGAATAAAGAAATAGAGAGATGAACTTTTTAGGGTGTGTTTGGTATGAAGGAAAATGTTTTCCATGGAAAATGTTTTCCTAGAAAATGTTTTCTTGGAAAAAAGTAGATTTTGGATTTATTTTCTCTTGTTTGGTTGGTGAGTAGAAAATATTTTCCGAAAATGATTTTTAGTGTTTGATTTATGAATGAAAAATATTTTTGAAAGACATCTTTTATTTTTACTAGAGTAAAAAATAATTTATGAAATTAAAAATATTTTTTAAAAACAAAACTATTATTTTTTTAGGGTGGGGGTGGGGGTGGGGTGGGGTGGAGGGTAGTGGGTGGGGGCAGGGTATAGGGGGTAGGAGTGAAAAAATAAAAATTTGAAGTTGATAGTATTTTTAAAAAACAAAATTATTTTTTGGGGGTTTGGGGTGGGTGGGGGGATGGCGGGGGGGGGAAGGGGGTTAGGAGTTAGGAGTTTAAAAAAATAAAAATTTTAAGTTGAAAATATTTTTAAAAAGCAAAATTAATTTTTTGGGGAGGGGGTAGGATTTGGGGGGGGGTCAGGGATCGGGTGAAAAAATAAAATTTTGAAATTGAAAATATTTTTTTAAAATTGATAGTTTTTCCAAAAAAAAAAATGTAATTTGAAATTGTAGGAGAGTTTTGGAAAATGTTTTCCTTAATTTTTTAAGGAAAGTCATTTTCCTTAATTTTGAGGAAAATGAGTTGATTTGGAAAATATTTTCCAAAACTTTTATCCCAACCAAACATGGGAAAATTGGAAAATATTTTCCGGAAAATATTTTCCTTCATACCAAACACACTCTTAATCTCTACACTACTGAATACTATTGTTAAAAGATGTGTCTGTTTAAATAAAATATAAATTTATTTTAAGTTAAAAATAAAAAGTTAAACATAAATAATTTGAAGTTAATCATAGATTAAAAAACAGAGGAGATCTATTTTTGATTGTGACTTACTTTTCAGTCATTTAAAATACATAATCAAAATTAACTTAAATATAGGTTTGATTAATTTTTAAGTCAATCCAAACACCTTTTTAATCATGGTTAAATATATATTTTTTACCAATTGATTTTTTCGTTCCTAACAAAATTTTACCACTCATTCTAAGTGATTCGCGGATATCAAAGACTCACCAGTTTTATCAAGGGCCTGTTTGAAAGGATACCATGGTAATTAAATTTGGTATAATTACACCTTCTTGTCTTGTTTGGAAGGACAGATAATTACTTGATCAGTAGGTAATAGATATAATTGACAGAGTGTAATTACATTCTACAATTCATAAGCAAAGGCTGTGAATTCCGGGTAATAACATGATGTAATTACCACCTGATTACTTTTTAATTTCTATTTCTATTTATTTTTTTTTATTTTTTTTTACTTCTATTATTTTAAGTTTTTTATTATTATTCTAAAATTTTGTAAAAGTTTTTTTTATTTTTTTATTTTGTATTATTATATTTCATTTTCTTCTTGTTCTCAATCTTACTTTATGTGATTCTATGTAATTTTCTCGTATTATCTATTTATTTATGACATGCTTATTTTATCATTAGCATAATTTATTGATATTCTAATTTTTAAATTAAAATAAAATCATCGCTAAGTAAGGTTATAGACTTATGTTTTCTTTATTAAGAAAAAATAAAAATAAATCATATTTTTGCTATGTTAAAATTTGTTATAAGAGTATTATGTTAAATTTTTTGTTTTGAATTTATAACTTATGTTGTATATTTAGTTCATTTGTTTTAGTAATATTGAATTTACATTGCACGTCATTTTTATATTAGACTTGATAGATTATATTTTTTTCAAACATTTCATAATTTATGACATTTTATTTATATATTATTCTTTTTATCAAAATTCAAACATGCATTTTACGATGTTAGTAGAATCTTCAAGCTTTTTGTTTGTTACGATCAATTCAATTGAAATATTTTAATTTTTTTTAAAAAAAACAATCAATTCTTTTTTCAGAAGATGAGTTACAGAAAATATGTCTATTAATTAATATATTTTTAATAAATAATATATATCTTAAATATTTAATTTAATGTCATTTATAAAGTTTTTTCATTTGTCTAGCATAAATTTAAAATAATTAATTTTATTTTTAAAATTTATTATAATTTATGATTGTAATTATGCATTCAAATAGAACACGTATAATTACACTGTGGCATCCAAACATGACGTGTGTAATTATACTGTGGCAATCAAACAGGTCAATGTAATTACTAGGCTGGTAAATACTACCCTAGTAATTACCCTCCAATTACCAAGTGACTTTCCAAACAGACCCTAAATGAATTTGTTCTAAAATATTTGGAGGTTAAACAACAAATTGTTAAGTTTTAAAAGGTGTGAATAAAAAATGAAGAGTCGTAATTTTTATCAAAAGTTGCGATTTTTTTGTGCAAAGTTGTGACTTTTATGAAAAATTGCGACTTTTATGAAATGTTGTGACATTTCCGAAAGATTATGACCTTTCTGGTAAGGCACAACATTTTCAGACTACCCTTTGTTTTGTATAAATGAGGGATTTCCTATTATTTTAGTTGAGCCGATTTTCTGGACTTTTTTTCTACTATTACTAAATCTAGTATTCTAAGTGTGTTTTACTGCCGTTAGTGGTTCGCTGACAGCGTGATTTTAGGTATCGATACACCGGTGAGTAAGATCGTTCTATCGTGGGAGGATGTATTCTATTAACCTCGGATACTTGAGGGACACTATGCATTTAGTGGACTCGATTTTCTTCTTTAAGAAAAATATTTCATATTCTGTTTCTGATTATTTTCTCTACTTGTTTTAATTTCTAGTTGTGAAAATATTTTTTAAACTCTATTGTTTCTTACTTAATTCTTTAAAATTTTGTTATAAGTATCTTAGGAATACAAAATGAACAATAAAATATAGAAATGACTATTATTATTTTCAAATAGAAGATAAATGAAGTATATTGATTTTAGAAAATATTTAAAAGATACTCCTCTGATCATTTTACTTCTTTCTAGACATTCTTTCAAAAAATAATTTGGTTAAATTATTCTTATTTATTCCTCGAGTTTAATTTAATATTTTTCTTCATCATATTAGTGGCTCCCCCTTATTGCATAAAATAAAGGTAAAAGCGAGAATATTTTTTTTTTGACATTTAAAAATATTTTATTTCCTCCAAATACTTCCTTGCTTGAAAAAATCTTCTGCACCACCATGAAGCCTGTTTTAGCGTGCATTATCAATTATTTTTAATAAATAAACATTACAATTAAAATTGACGAGAAAAAATATCTTAGGCTAATTATAAGATAATTATACTATGAGAATTTATTGCATTTAACTACAAAAAGGCTGGCTATGTGATGGTAATCGAACATACGTATTTGTCAAAATAAATAAATATATATGATTTACCATTTTGCAAAAAGAAATAAATTCACATATATCAAATTATCAGTTCTAGAATAATTTTTCTATATAGTTTGGTAAAATTGATTTTTCTACTGTATGATTGAGTAGACAGGTTTTTTTCATTTTTTTTTTTTTTTGCATAAAACAAAATTATGTCTTTGAAAATTGTTCAAAAATAATTTAATCAATTAAAAATTAAAAAAGATATTTACTAGAAAAGTATATTCCTATATACCAAACACACGTTTAAAAAATGGCGAAAAAAATGATTAAGAAATTTTGTAAAGAATGCACAGGACCTACAAAGTGTTGCTTTATTGAATGATTATTCCACCAGATGATATTCAAAATATAACATGTTTTTTTTTTAATATTAAAAAAAATGATCAAACAAAAATAGAGGTATTTTACAAAATTTAGAAAGAGATGTGCATTGTTGACCTCTTTATAACAATATTTTTGGACTTATATATAGGAAACTATGATATTAGTGAGGCAAAATATTTTGATACATTCACATGGTTACAGATTTAATTGTCTCCTAAAATTTTATTTAGAAAAAAATAATATTTTCAATTTATTAAATCATAATAAAAATATTTTTTAATCAAAATATTAATAATAAGAACATTTTGAAACTAAACAATAAATAAATAACGGTTTAATTATTTTTCACCCTTTTCGTTTAAAAAAAATATTGATAGTCCGTCAATTTTTTTTGTCGGTTTTCCCGACTTTAAATAGTGATATTTGCAGTTTTGTGACTTTGACGAGGAACCAATAAGATATTTGCTAAGATTAAGCTAAATAATAGAGTTATTTTCTTGGACTTAACTCAAATAATTTTATAGTTGGAAGAAGATATACTTATCCAATTCGAAATATTATTTTTTTGGAATTTTCACATATAGTAATTTAAAAATAGCTTAATTATACTTCATACCTATAGTTTGCTAATTACGATTCGTAGCTACATGTTATAGTGAGGAGAGTGGCGAGCAAGATTGGGAGAGGGAGGAGAGACGCGAGCGAGAGAGGGCAGAGAGTGAGAGAGAGGTGAATTGTACATATTAGATAATTATATATATGTAACTGATGTATACATATGTATTTGTATATCTGGCGAGGGAGATTGGGAGAGAGAGGAGAGAGGTGAGTGAGATTGGGAGAGGGAGGAGAGAGGAGAGCGAGAGAGGACAATAATTTGTATAATTCACATCTCGTTTGTATAATTCACGGGCAAATTTGTATAATTCGCGTGTTTTTGTATAACTGAGTAATATAAAGTATGAAATTATACAAATATGATAAAACTCGAAATAACGAATTGATGCAAACAGAAACATATGAACTTTGAACAATTATACAAATTATACTACACAAATTACATTATATAAATTATATTATACAAATTTCGAAAACTACATGTTTATACAAATACAAACCATCGTATACAAAATACAAATCAAACGAAGAATTGTTAGGTGCCAATTATATAAATGGTGACAAATTATATAAACATGGCTAATTATTCAAACTCGGAGGCAGCTCTCGTAATTAATAGTTAATGTTAGTTGCAAGTAGTAATTATAACAAACTATCGCTATAATAACTAATTAAATAATATAAGTTAACTTAACCGCATAATTTTCCTATTTTTTATGACTCGAAAAGGGTAACCTCAATATATTTTTATATGTTAACAATTCATAATAATACGCATTTGTTTTCTATTATAAGTTATCATAATAGTTGATTAGCATTTGACAATGGAGTAAGTATGATAAAATTGGATGGTATTATAAAATGTTCAAATGGGTGGCTCGACAGTGTTAAAAAAAGACATGTGTCTTAGGCCCCCAAATTTAAGGGACCTCTTTTTTAATAATAATAGTTATAAGGAGTATTTTTTTAACAAATATTGAATACTATTTGTAGAAAAAGTAATCTTTTTCATGAAAAATGAAGGAATTATCAGAAGAAATTTGACATATTTGGAGTACTATATCTCATGAAAAATAATTTAAAATAACAATGGTTATATTATCAATTGAAAATTAGAAGAAATCAATTATATAAAATTTATTAACAATTCAAGTTTAAGGCCCGTTTGATTTTTGATTTAGACCACTAATATGCTTGAGCCGCTCTTGTGTTCAATAAAATTGGATGACAATGCGCGCGATGGATGTAATGAAAATAGGTATGATGAAATTGTAAGACTTGATCAATTGGGGATTCATTTATGACTATCTTGTTTGTAACAAATTTTAAATATATGAAAAATAAATCAATCATTTTGTTTCTCCCTTAATTTCTCTCTTTTTAAAGATTTCTTCTTGAGATTTTTTCGTGATTTGAGGATCATGTCATAATGACATATTTCTCGAACCAAAATGATATGAACCTCCTTGATTTTTATTTGATATCCATTAATCTTTGTGAATATTTTATGAATTTGTGGAATATTCAAAATGTACTCTTTAAGAGAATATAATATCTACATGAATTATTGATTGATGATTATGGGTCAAATTCATAAATTATTGATCCCCTTATTTATGAATTGTGTCTGTACATTGTTGGAGAATTATTGTCTTGATAATAAAATAGGCTTTAATTATATCTAAATAGTTGGCGATCTTACTATATCTAACAATCTATCCCATAGATTGCTTTTGTATGAATTTGCATGTTTCTAAATAAAAATTGCTAGAATAAGTTTAACAAATGAATGGGCGTTTTGTGGATTGATGGAAGACATTTCTAAAATGTGTAATGCGACTCATAAATTGGCACGATATTTTATTTAGATATTTTAATAGACGATATTCATTTTAGATACTTTATGTATAATTTCTTCATGTCATTTTGATATTTTTTTAATATTAACAAAATATATAATATGTGCGTGTTACACTTGCGGATGACATATAAAGTGACGAGTTAAACAATTTTTTATTTGTATCAAAAGTAATTATTAAATAATTAATTTTGAATAAAAAATAAAATTTGACCAATGAATGAATATACGTAATATTTTTTCCAAATAATTACAAAATAAAAATAAATAAAAGAACTCAACCCCCGTCATCTTCCCCCCTCCCTCCTCCCCAGACGATCGTCTTCTCCAAAGCGCTCAAAAATACCCTATTGCACACCATTTGAGATTTACATTTTCAAAAATAAAAACCTATCCATCCCTTTTGCAGAAATTACTCCCACCACACATCTACACATCATTGCTGGTTCAAAGAATTTTTAACCTTAGTTTAGAAAAATCAATATTAAATTATTTTTTATAAGAATTTTATGAATGAATTTATTCTTAAATTTTAAAAACATTTTTTGTTATTTTGTTGAAACCTTCCTCTATAATGGATGAAATTTAACTTGGACAAAATGGTAGTTGAAAATGGGGAAGAAGAAGGAAAAAATAATTAAAAATTAATTTAAGTCATTTTACGCGTTGGTCAGTGAGTGTATCACACTCATTTTGCCATGTAAACAGAAAATGTCAAAATTGACAGTGAGACACTATATGAGATTTCTAAAATGAACATCATCCAGTTAAGATATCTTAGTGAAACAATATGCCAATTTTAAAGAAACATCGATAAATTAAGTCATTTTAAAATGCAAGTGGTACAAGTTTTGACACATGACATACTAAATGTTTAATTTTTTTTTTATAGATTTGAAGTTATAAATATTTTCATCTAATGTACCTAACATTGAATTTGTAAACATTTGAGATTTCAAATAACGATCCAGCATATGTCTAACCTATTTTTTAAAAAGGAAAAAGGGTGAAAAATATCTTTAAAGTATGTGAAATGAAAAAAAATATCTCTGCTTATAGTTTGACTCAAAAATATTGTTATCGTCAATATTTTGGCTCAAAAATATTCTTGTGATCAATATTTTGGTTCAAAAATGTCCCTGTAGTCACTAAATGGTAGAAAATATCCTTTTCCGGATAAATATATATATATATATTTTTAAATACATCTTCTTCCTAATTAAAATATTTTTAAAGACTATTATTCTTGATTTCTTTCTTTTAAAAACACTTTAACAAATAAAAATATAGGAAATAATTTTTTTCTTCTTCTTCTTCATCTCATTTTATCAATTTAAATAGAATAACTTAATGTACCCTTGCGGGGATAATATATGTCTCATAGTATATTCATCAATAATTTTTATTTATACAACGATAAAAAATAATAGAAAAAAATAAGATTTTTTAAAAATTGAAGTAGGATAAGCATTTTCTCATTTTAAAAAAATATTATTAGAAAAAGAATGTGTTAAAAGAAAAATAAATAATATATTTATTTAGAATATGAGCATTTTTAATCCCTTAAATAACAATAGAAGTATTTTTTTTTCAAAATATTGACGACAACAATATTTTTGAATCAAATCATAAAGAGAGGACATTTTTATTCATTTCACATTGATTAAAACTATCCTTTATGCTTTTCTTTGAAAAAATGCTTTAGAAAAACTTTGTAAACCGTTATAGCTAATATAAAAAAAGTAAATTTGGTAGGCTTGTATATCAAGTCGTTTTCTGACAAAAGATAATTGCTTAGATAATAAGCATTTTCCATCTCAAATCTTTAAAGTAATGAGTTAAAGTTTTAAAAAAAAGAAAGACGATATACATATTTTGTATATCGAAATATAAGGGCAGCTTAGTATTTTTGCTTACAAATATATATTTTATAAATGTCTATGTTGACACCCAATTTTGACCCTCCCGGATAAGATTTAGTTAACGAGCTTCTTAATTCAAAACGATTTGAAATAATTCGATTATTTATAAAGCTCAAAATACTTTTCAAATTTCTTTTTATATTATTAATCGCATCGTTTTTTTCTTCTTCTTCTTCTTAATATATAGGTTTCACATACTTATGTATATAGTTATGATATTTTAGGATTATTCAAAATCGCCTCAAAAGGTTCTATTTTTTTTAAAAAAATGTGTTTACTAACTAGATTAATTATACAATAGTTTACATTTTTTGAAATTAACTACTTTTACAACTAAATTGATTATTTTATCTCGTTAAAATTAAGAAGCTTATTAATTAATTTATCTGAATTTATCTTATTTATTTATTTTAGCGAAATTCACCGAGCGAGTCAATTTGGTTAATTTACTAACTCTAAGAATAAAGATTTGGGGACACCCTTCTAACTCGTCCCGTCAATATCCCCATTCCCAACCAGAAACCCATTTGAAATTCAGGAAAATTAGGCCCAGATGACCTTTTTATTTTTAAAAGTTCAATCAATTTCCAGCCCATTCTATTTCCAGTTTTCAGAGATTTTTCCCTCTCCCAGCCCACATCCTTAGCTCTTAATTTTGTGACCCGGCCCATCTTCCCTTTCCCTCTAGGAAGACCCAAGGCGTACAGAATCCCAATTCCCAGAAAGAAGCCTAGAAGCATGCATTCAGCTGCAATTCACGGCGTCTACACGGTGTAACGACGTTAATAGCGCGTGTATGACTCCTAACCACCCCATACGCGTTTCACCTCTCCTCACGCGAGAGCAAGCGGCAACAACAGTAAAAGTCACGCATCAAATAGACGAAAATCGCACGGCGCTGGACGGAAACAAGATTTCACGCGTCTTCCTCATTTTGGTACTGCTTCTCGTACGATTTTCTGCAATTTCCGGCTGTTCGTCCGTCCTTGCTATTGCGGGATCTCTCCGCGTGACATAGCAAGGACGATTGAGACGATCTGGGGCGTCAACTCTCCTCCTCCTTTTCTGGAAATGGGACGAATCTTGCAGAAAGTTTTTCCGTCCTGAATAGTGGCGTTTTGGGTTCGAAATTTGAATTTTGTTCCCTCTTAAATTCCCGTTGTACCCCTGTTCCTATCCATTTCGTAAACCCTAATCTCCTGCATATATATTCTCTTATGCCAGCTGAAAAAAGGGAGGGGGGAAAGAATTGTGGTCGGCTATTTATTTTGGGTTATATATTTCCATAGATTTCTGAAAGATCGATAGGGATTTTTAGTTAAAATTCTTGGAGAAAACATAGAGAACAATTTCAAGGAAAATCATACTAAAGGAAAATATAGAGAAACATTCACAGGTAGAAAGTTCTTTTTTTTTCTCGTCAAACTTCAAGCGGAATATCACATCTCCGCTCTACTTGTGTCGGTTTCCTTCAAGTTTTGTTGGCTGGACGTCGTGTTGCTGCTCATTTTGTCCCTTGTTCGCTGCCCGGAGAAGGTAATGTTCTCTTCATGATTTCTTTCGTCTCTTCATTTGTTTAGCCCGTTAATTTTCGAAAAGAAAGATCAATATTGTGTTGGGTGTTCGTTGTATAGTTAGAGTTGGACAGATGTGTTTTGACTTGAAGTATGCATGTTCGGTCGTTCTCTGCAGATTGACCATAATATCATGTAAAGGCTTTGTTGTGCGATTTTGTTCTGATTCGCTGTCCCCTGTCCAAAACTAGCGTCTGTTTGCCTCTTTTAATCGTGATCAACATGCTGAAAATTACTAGCTTATTTTCATCGCCTTAGGTTCTTTTTTTTAGTCAAAGGATGAAGTCTAAATGCTTTGTTCCCTCTTGGGTTGTCGGCGTGTTTAGCCTCATGAGTATGCTATTTCGGAATTTGGTTTGTTGTGTAGTAGTTTTAGCGATCATCTAGAGAGTCACCTAGCATGCTTTGGTTGTGATTTCATGTCATTTAGTGAAAATAGACTTTGGGGTTTGAATGTTCAGGTCCTATGAAAGCATGTGTTACTGTACTATCGTATTGTTGTTCTAATGCGTGGTTTGGGACTCGATGACCCTTTGTTGATAAATATGTTAAAGCAACTGTCGTTATAGGGTCCCTTTCGTAATTTCGTTAAGGATGTCTAATGGTCATCTATCAAGGCTTGATATTTTGGGTTTTCTCTCTATCAAGGCTTGATATTTTGGGTTTTCTCTCTATCAAAGGCTTTGAAAATCTCGTGTTGACTACTTCTCAGCGTTGTCTGAAACTCTCATATGTCATAAATACAATTTTATCTTGCTAAATATATAGTTGCTTGTTAGCATAACCTGTGTTTCTTTAAGATTTTTTATCTGGGGTCAATGGAACCTTGAATCTGTAATGTTCATTTTGTTTTCCTTGTGATGTTGTAGAAAAGTCGTAAGTGATTTAATATGATATTGTTGCCTCCATTTTAGGAGAGGTGGTTTCAGAATGGTCCATATGCATGGTAGTTTGAGTTACATTATTTTCCTGTGCATTTTGAGAAGCTCTAATTAATGTGGTCTTGATCTTTTTTATTTTCTTCTCACAGCTTTAATTAAATTATTCCCTTCCTCTTTCCCGTTTGATTGAAAGTTTGAATCAGTTGCGTGATCGAAGTGTATTATAATATTATATATAAAAAAATCTAAGCCATTCATAATTAATTTGAACTTGAGGTGTTTGGCAGAACCTTCTTTCTCACTTAGCATTATTGATATATTTTATGTTGTCAAATTATGAGAAACTTTGGCTTATAATCCTATCCATCATTCATTGTTAGTTGTTAATTGATCATCTCTATATGCTTTCCCGTCCATAAATGTTCATCATACACGAGATTTTTTCTGTGTATTCTGATTGTTTCGATCTAAATAGTATGCTAAAGTTTTGGGATCTCCACAACTCTAATATTTTGCTTTGTGTTTGTTTGCATGATATGCCACCTGAGTCCATTACGGACACTTCTGAACTCTCATTCCATATCACTAGAGAGCCATCAAGGCCTCAAAGTGTCCTCCCTCGGGTCAATCTATAAAGCCGACGAATAGATCTTGGAGTCAAATGCAAAAGCGAGTGAGAGAGTTGAAGAAGTTGGGCCAAAAAGCCCATATTATTTTATATTTTTTTTTATATTCTGTATTTTAGGCCTAAGCCCTTGTTGTATTTTCTTTTGTATTTGTTTTTTTTATTTAGTTTTAGGACAGGTGGAAATGAGTCAAAAACCCAAAACAGTGGGGTCCAAAAACCGATCAAGGCGAACAGAACCCGGATTTGTTGTTGGATAACCGTATTAACGGATATTTTAGGTGCTTAACACCTTCCTAAATATAATAGGAATTCCCGAACCCCTTTTAAGTTTTCAAAATAATTTTATCTGTTTTTTAAGTCTTTTGGAAAACATAGTTCTTGATTTTTCTTCAAAAATTAAGTGGCGACTCTAAAAATCGAAAACTTTGTAAAAATATCTTTTTCGATAAACAGAAATGACGATCTGCTGTGGAATTTGGAGGATTCTAACCTTAAAACTAACATTATTTGGCTATTTGTGATAAATTGTTTACTTGTTTAGTTTATCTTAGGTTTTTGAATATTGCACTTTCATGCATCTTTCGCTAAAACGGAAAATAGTATGCATTAGTAAAATGGAAGTTACGTGGCTTTTCCACGGCTTCTTTCAAGAAATACACAAGAGTTTCATTTGGAAGTATCAAACGAATAGTTGGAATGCGGTCATCCGACGTCGTTTGGTAGCTTCACCCGGCTTGTTTGTCCGACTCGGGTAACCATCAACTTTGAAAACTATTCTTAGTAAGTCTAAGCTAGAGCGAAACCAAAACCAAAATTAAGCATTAGCCTAGACGGCTTAATACCAAGGTTTATTTAAGTCCATTTAGTAGAAAACCGCCAAAATCGTGTCCAAGTCTTCGAGCCAAACGACACATCATTTTATTTGACATTTGAATGATGTACGTGTGAAAACCAATTTGGGGTGGGTAACCTAAACTAGCTTCTGTTTGTAGATATGGACCGTTTTTCCAAGTTCGAGCATGATCATAGCGGCGCCACCCCAACTCAAAATGTGGCTGCCAATCTCGACGGGAATCATAGAAAGAACCGCTCAACAAATATGTGGTGCTCTGACAGAATTGATCAACATGAACGGTTGGCCTGAATTGGCTGAGGTCCTTACAGGCCTACTGGATAACCAACGAATGGTGTTTCGATTCGAATCGTCGAAAATACCTAATTTGGAGGAAATCCGAGACTGCATAGACATGGTAGGCACGGATAGAAGGAGGCAAGAAAACAAGAAGACATCTTTATCCCTAACAAGCCTCTCTGTTAGAAGATATTGCGGACTGGTTCGGATTGGGGAAAGACTTGCCTACTGGTGCCAAGATTCCCATGTAGCATTCAGAGATCTTTACATCCGATTTGGACATGCAAGCTACTACCCACTTACAACCGAGATTTCAAGGTCTCCTACAGAGAATGGAAGAAATTCGTCCTCTAGCATTTGCTGTAGCGTTGTTGGGAACGATGGCTCTTTCCACATGGTCCAGTTTGAGCATCAATACCCGATAGTAACACTCGCGCATACTTTGTTCAAAGGGTATACGAACCAGGAACAACGAAGTACTACCTATAGCTCGGTCACCTTGTTCGATATGTACCGAGGCTTAGGAAAATGCAAGAAAGGGCATCGATAACTTCCAAGGATGCAACCTACTCCTCAGTGGTGATTCTCAGCCACTTGGCAAAGGTTGCTGGACTCAGGAGCGTGCACTACTCTCGACAACAAGAACACCCTCAAAGATTTGAAGACATGCTGTACTGGTGGAATATGGGCAATCGGAGAACAAGGGAAGATGGCTCAGATTTTTTCCGAATTGAGAGAAGAAGATCTACAATGGATGCTGACCGCTTCATCTCCAAATAAGTCGTTGTAGAGGAGCCGTAGACAGGTTGTGCTTCCGCTACCAGGTATCGGGAATCGCTCTTATGACACCCTTTCGAGTCTTATGACAGTTTGGGAGGAGACAAACTGTACCTGAAGAAGCGTACTATGGCGTTTTATGTATACGAATCGGGGATTATAGGGTGCATGACGCAACTGAGTGTTCAGAAGAATGGAAAGGTGCCAAGCTGGATAATAAAACTACATCGCTCTAGACCAATTCAATGCTGGGTACGATGAGGTTAAAAAATGGTTGAAAAGACATACAAAGTATCTCCTCCCCAACCCCGCGCAGCTTCGGCAGCGTGACGGACAAAGAAGCCAAGGCAGTGGCCGAGCCGCAAGAAGTAAAGAAAGAGGCCCAAGAAATGTACGCTAAATTTTCGAGAACCAAAGACACTCTTGAGAGGACGACGCAGAGGTAAAGACTGAGGCGTAGTTATGATGATTTCGATACTTTGGGTCAGGAGAAAATTGAGAGGATGCGATACGAAAGCTTCGGAAGAGAAGGGACGCCTGGGTGAAGGGTTTTGCTGATGCTAAGATACATGTTTCCAGCAATACAAGACTCAGGGAGACGCAGCAGAGCAGGACCATCAGGCACATCATAGTGAATTTCGCCCTGTGCGGGTTTATGTATTTATGTATTTTTTTTAGCCCTGCGTGGGCCTGCTTTTATTGTACTTTCAAATGTCTCCTGCGTGGGTCTGTCTTTAATGTTTTATCCTTTATTTTCTCCCTTGTGGACATATTATTCATTTGTGAATTATTTTTTTTTATGTTAAATTTTTTGTTTTGAATTTATAACTTATGTTGTATATTTAGTTCATTTGTTTTAGTAATATTGAATTTACATTGCACGTCATTTTTATATTAGACTTGATAGATTATATTTTTTTCAAACATTTCATAATTTATGACATTTTATTTATATATTATTCTTTTTATCAAAATTCAAACATGCATTTTACGATGTTAGTAGAATCTTCAAGCTTTTTGTTTGTTACGATCAATTCAATTGAAATATTTTAATTTTTTTTAAAAAAAACAATCAATTCTTTTTTCAGAAGATGAGTTACAGAAAATATGTCTATTAATTAATATATTTTTAATAAATAATATATATCTTAAATATTTAATTTAATGTCATTTATAAAGTTTTTTCATTTGTCTAGCATAAATTTAAAATAATTAATTTTATTTTTAAAATTTATTATAATTTATGATTGTAATTATGCATTCAAATAGAACACGTATAATTACACTGTGGCATCCAAACATGACGTGTGTAATTATACTGTGGCAATCAAACAGGTCAATGTAATTACTAGGCTGGTAAATACTACCCTAGTAATTACCCTCCAATTACCAAGTGACTTTCCAAACAGACCCTAAATGAATTTGTTCTAAAATATTTGGAGGTTAAACAACAATTTGTTAAGTTTTAAAAGGTGTGAATAAAAAATGAAGAGTCGTAATTTTTATCAAAAGTTGCGATTTTTTTGTGCAAAGTTGTGACTTTTATGAAAAATTGCGACTTTTATGAAATGTTGTGACATTTCCGAAAGATTATGACCTTTCTGGTAAGGCACAACATTTTCAGACTACCCTTTGTTTTGTATAAATGAGGGATTTCCTATTATTTTAGTTGAGCCGATTTTCTGGACTTTTTTTCTACTATTACTAAATCTAGTATTCTAAGTGTGTTTTACTGCCGTTAGTGGTTCGCTGACAGCGTGATTTTAGGTATCGATACACCGGTGAGTAAGATCGTTCTATCGTGGGAGGATGTATTCTATTAACCTCGGATACTTGAGGGACACTATGCATTTAGTGGACTCGATTTTCTTCTTTAAGAAAAATATTTCATATTCTGTTTCTGATTATTTTCTCTACTTGTTTTAATTTCTAGTTGTGAAAATATTTTTTAAACTCTATTGTTTCTTACTTAATTCTTTAAAATTTTGTTATAAGTATCTTAGGAATACAAAATGAACAATAAAATATAGAAATGACTATTATTATTTTCAAATAGAAGATAAATGAAGTATATTGATTTTAGAAAATATTTAAAAGATACTCCTCTGATCATTTTACTTCTTTCTAGACATTCTTTCAAAAAATAATTTGGTTAAATTATTCTTATTTATTCCTCGAGTTTAATTTAATATTTTTCTTCATCATATTAGTGGCTCCCCCTTATTGCATAAAATAAAGGTAAAAGCGAGAATATTTTTTTTTTGACATTTAAAAATATTTTATTTCCTCCAAATACTTCCTTGCTTGAAAAAATCTTCTGCACCACCATGAAGCCTGTTTTAGCGTGCATTATCAATTATTTTTAATAAATAAACATTACAATTAAAATTGACGAGAAAAAATATCTTAGGCTAATTATAAGATAATTATACTATGAGAATTTATTGCATTTAACTACAAAAAGGCTGGCTATGTGATGGTAATCGAACATACGTATTTGTCAAAATAAATAAATATATATGATTTACCATTTTGCAAAAAGAAATAAATTCACATATATCAAATTATCAGTTCTAGAATAATTTTTCTATATAGTTTGGTAAAATTGATTTTTCTACTGTATGATTGAGTAGACAGGTTTTTTTCATTTTTTTTTTTTTTTGCATAAAACAAAATTATGTCTTTGAAAATTGTTCAAAAATAATTTAATCAATTAAAAATTAAAAAAGATATTTACTAGAAAAGTATATTCCTATATACCAAACACACGTTTAAAAAATGGCGAAAAAAATGATTAAGAAATTTTGTAAAGAATGCACAGGACCTACAAAGTGTTGCTTTATTGAATGATTATTCCACCAGATGATATTCAAAATATAACATGTTTTTTTTTTAATATTAAAAAAAATGATCAAACAAAAATAGAGGTATTTTACAAAATTTAGAAAGAGATGTGCATTGTTGACCTCTTTATAACAATATTTTTGGACTTATATATAGGAAACTATGATATTAGTAAGGCAAAAGATTTTGATACATACATTCACATGGTTACAGATTTAATTGTCTCCTAAAATCTTATTTAGAAAAAAAAATTCAATTTATTAAATAATAATAAAAATATTTTTTAATCAAAATATTAATGATAAGAACATTCTAAAACTAGACAAAAATAAATAACGGTTTAATTATATTTCACCCTTTTCGTTTAAAAAAAATATTGATAGTCCGTCAATTTTTTGGTCGGTTTTTCCCGACTTTAAATAGTGATATTTGCAGTTTTGTGACTTTAACGAGGAACCAATAATAAGATATTTCCTAAGATTAAGTTAAATAATAGAGTTATTTTCTTGGACTAACTCAAATAATTTTATAGTTGGAAGAAGATATACTTATCCAATTCGAAATATTATTTTTTTGGAATTTTCACATATAGTCAATAAAAAATAGCTTAATTACACTTCATACCTATAATTTGCTAATTACAATTCGTAGTTACATGTTATAGGGAGGAGAATGGCGAGCGAGATTAGGAGAGGGAGGAGAGACGCGCGAGAGAGAGGGCAGAGAGTGGGAGAGAGATGAATTGTATATGTTAGATAATTATATATATGTAACTGATGTATACATATGTATTTGTATATATAGTAAGGGAGATTGGGAGAGAGAGAAGAGAGGCGAGTGAGATTGGGAGAGGGAGGAGAGAGGAGAGCGAGAGAGGGCATCTCGTTTGTATAATTCGCGGGCAAGTTTGTATAATTCGCGTGTTTTTGTATAACTGAGTAATATAAAGTATGAAATTATACAAATATGATAAAACTCGAAATAACGAATTGATGCAAACAGAAACATATGAACTTTGAACAATTATACAAATTATACTATACAAATAACATTATATAAATTATATTATACAAATTCCAAAAACTACATGTTTATACAAACTTTAAAAACTTATACACAAAAAAGATTGACTGTATATGGTGATAAAACTGAAAAATCAAAGGAAATCATCGTCATATACAAATACAAACCATCGTATACAAAATACAATCAAACGAAGAATTGTTAGGTGCCAATTATATAAATGGTGACGAATTATATAAACATGGCTAATTATTCAAACTCGGAGGCAGTCCTCGTAAGTAATGGTTAATGTTAGTTGCGAGTAATAATTATAACAAGCTATCGCTACAATAACTAATTAAATAATATAAGTTAACTTAACCGCATAATTTTTCTATTTTTTATGACTTGAAAAGAGTAACCTCAATGTCTTTTTATATGTTAACAATTCATAATAATACGCATTTGTTTTCTATTATAAGTTATCATAATAGTTGAATTAGCATTTGATAATGGAGGATGATAAAATTGTATGGTATTTATAAAATGTTCAATAAAATTGGATGACCATGCGCGCGATGGATGTAATGAAATTAGGTATGATGAAATTGTAAGACTTGATCAATTTGGGGATTCATTTATGATTATCTTGTTTGTAACAAATTTTAAATATATGAAAAATAAATTAATCATTTTGTTTCTCCCTTAATTTCTCTCTTTTTAAAGATTTCTTCATGAGATTTTTTCGTGATTTGAGGGTAAGATCATAATGACGTATTTCTCGAACCAGAATGATATGAACCTCCTTGATTTTTATTTGATATCCATTAATCTTTGTGAATATTTCATGAATTTGTGGAATTAATATTCGAAATGCGCTCTTTAAGAGAATAAAATATTTTTTATGTAGGCAAAACTAGGATTTATGATAGATCAGTAACCTTCAAGAATCCTAACTGAACTAGAATATATCTTGTAGATTTCTGACTAAATTAAACACATTTTGCATAGTCAATTCTTAATATCTACATGAATTATTGATTGATGATTATGGGTCAAATTCATAAATTATTGATCCCCTTATTTATGAATTGTGTATGTACATTATTGGAGAATTATTATCTTGATAATAAAATAGGCTTTAATTATACTTAAATAGTTGGCGATCTTACCATATCTAACAATCTATCCCATAGATTGCTTTTGTATGAATTTGCATGTTTGTAAATAAAAATTGCTAGAATAAGTTTACCAAATGAATGGGCGTTTTGGTGGATTGATGGAAGACATTTCTAAAATGTCTAACGCATTGGTGACCTCATAAAGTGACACGATGTTTTATTTAAATATTTTAATTAGACGATATTCATTTTAGATACTTTATGTATAATCTCTTTTTGTCATTTTGATACTTTTTTTAATATTAGCAAAATATATAATATGTGTGAGTTACACTTGCGGATGACATATAAAGTGACGAATTAAACAATTTTTTATTTGTATCAAAAGTAATTATAAATAATTAATTATGAATAAAAAATAAAAATTGACCAATGAATGAATACACATAATATTTTTTCCAAATAATTATAAAATTAAAAAAATAAAAATAAATAAAAGAACCCAACCCCCATCATCTTCCCCCCTCCCTCCTCCCCAGACGATCGTCTTCTCCAAAGCGCTCAAAAATACCCTACTGCGCACCATTTGAAATTTACATTTTCAAAAATAAAAACCTCTCCATCCCTTTTTGCATAAATTACTCCCACCACACATCTACACATCATTGCTGGTTCAAAGAATTTTTAACCTTAATTTAGAAAAATCAATATTAAATTATTCCAAGAAGAATTTTATGAATGAATTTATTCTTAAATTTTAAAAACATTTTCTGTTATTTTGTTGTAACCTTCCTCTATAATGGATGAAATTTAACTTGGACAAAATGGTGGCTGAAAATGGGGAAGAAGAAGGAAAAAATAATTAAAAATTAACTTAAAAGCCATTTTACGCATTGGTTAGTGAGTGTATCACACTCATTATGCCATGTAAGCAAAAAATGTCAAAATTGATACAGTGAGACACTACATGAGATTTCTAAAATAAACATCGTCCAGTTAAGATATCTAAGTGAAACGATATGCCAATTTTAGAGGGATACCAATAAATTAAGTAATTCTAAAATGCAAGTGGTATAAGTTTTGACACATGACATACTAAATGTTTAATTTTTTTTTATATATTTGAAGTTATAAATATTTTCATCTAATGTACCTAACATTGAATTTGTAAACATTTGAGATTTCAAATAACGATCCAGCATATGTCTAACCTATTTTTTAAAAAGGGAAAAGGGTGAAAAATATCTTTAAAGTATGTAAAATGAAAAAAAAAAATCTCTATTTATAGTTTGACTCAAAAATGTCCTTGTGATCAATATTTTGGTTCAAAAATGTCCCTATAGTCACAAAATGAATAAAAAATATCCTTTTTCGGATAAATATATTTTTTATTTCTTTTTAAATACATCTTCTTCCTAAATAAAATTTGTTTAAAGACTATTATTCTTGATTTCTTTCTTTTAAAACACTTTAACAAATAAAAATGTAGGAAATAATTTTTTTCTTCTCATTTTATCAGTTTAAATAGAATAACTTAATGTACCCTTACGGCGATTATATATGTCTCATTGTATATTCATCAATAATTTTTATTTATATAAAGATAAAAAATAATAGAAAAAAATAAGATTTTTTTTGAATTGAAGTAGGATAAGCATTTTCTCATTTTAAAAAAATATTATTAGAAAAAGAATGTATTAAAAGGAAAATAAATAATATATTTATTTAGAAAATGAGCATTTTTAATCCCTTAAATAACAAGAAAAGTATTTTTTCCAAAATATTGACGACAATAATATTTTTTAATTAAATCATAAAGAGAGGACATTTTTATTCATTTCACATTGATTAGAACTATATTTATTATTTCCCCTTTGAAAAATGCTTTAGAAAAACTTTGTAAACCGTTATAGCTAATATAAAAAGGTAAATTTGGTAGGCTTGTATATCAAGTTGTTTTCTAATAAAAGATAATTGTTTAGATAATAAGCATTTTCCATCTCAAATCTTAAAATAATGAGTTAAAGTTTTAAAAAAATGATAATAAGACAATATACATATTTTGTATATCGAAATATAAGGGCAGCTTAGTATTTTGCTTACAAATATATATTTTATAGATGCCTATTCTACTTGTTCACATATATATTAAGAAAATACAAATACTTTATTGTACTCAATTATGTTAGTGTAATTACATCCATTACATTAATTTCTAATTCATTGTGTCTTTTCACACATGCCATTGTAAAGCGTAAAGTATACATAGAATAAACTTGCTTAAACATAATAATTTACAAATTACATTAAAAAATATTAATCACGTAAGATAAGCGTAAAGTTATAAATTCTAACTTAAAAAATTGTGAATAATTAAAACAAATTGATCCAAAATCTCTTGTGTGAATATTTACTTATCCAACTAACTTAGTAAACCACGATAGATGTTGAAATAGTTAATACTAATATCTAATTCTAGAGACAATCCATGTGCAAGTGATTGAATTTTTTTATACACATTTTTTATATTTAACAGCAATAATATAATATTATATTAAATGAAAATAATATAATATGAATATATTTATAACCAACATTCTATATAAGCTCACATAGTTTGATTTGATTTTAAATTTCATATCCCTAAATTAAAATAAAGAAAGATTAGGCATCCACTTTATACTCCCCCCCTACATACCCACTGCTCACTTCTTATCTTCCGTTTTCTTTTTCTATTTGGATTTATCCACCATTTTAACTCTTTTTTTAATTTATGGCAAACAAGAGGAAAAAAAAAGAAAAATAATAATGCATTTATATAAAAATAATTAGTCCAATAAAGATAACTTAATTAAGTAAATATGTATGAGTATTGTATTTTTGTGTACCCAAAATTCAAAATAAAAGAATAAAAATAATCATTTCTCTTATCCATCATGTGAGTTCATTTCAAGTTTGAGTCTTGGATATCCTAATTAAGAATAAGAGATTAAAAAAAGAATAAAAAAAAAATGAACAAGACATTCGTTAATTGAAAGGAAATTTTATATTAATAAAAATAATAATAATATTTTTAGATGAACAACTAGTCGGGGTTGAGTATGGATTTTAGTTGAATCCTTATTTATGAGTTGGATTACATTATAATAAATTGGGGGTTGATTTAAAATAGGTCAATAGAAAGATATCATAAAATTAATTGTTTTTTCAATATTATTTTCAAGTGTATCATGAAATCATATGTGGTTTTATGAAAAAATAATTTTTAAAAAATATGATTTTACTATTTGTTTGAGAAGGGTTTAAATTTGGACCGATCACATTAAGCAACATAAGAAATAAATATTTACTAATTTTACTTTAAGGGAGTTATTAAAAATAAGGGCAAACATGAACCAAAGGATTAACATCAAGGATATTTTTGAGCCAAAAGGTAGACGTCGGTGGTACTTTAAGGCCGAAAGGTGGATAAAAAATAATTTGTAGCTAGTACCAATTTAAATACTTGAGGGGCATTTTAGACCCTTTATTGTATTTTATATATGCCTATTATATTCTACTTGTTCACATATATATTAAGAAAATACAAATAATTTCATTGTACTGATTTTACAAATTACATGTTAGTGTAATTACACTCAATTACATCAATTTTCAATTTCATTGTATCCTTCCAAACAGACCTGTTGTAAAGTATAAAGTATCATAAAATAAACTTACTTAGGTACAATAATTTACAAATTTCATTAAAAAAATATTAATCACATAAGACAAGCGTAATGTGATGAATAACTTAAAAAGATATTGATAATTAAGAAAAATTAATTCCAAATCTCTTATGTGAAAAATTACTTATCCAACCAACTTAGGACATCTTTAATCCTATCTTCTGTTTTACTCTCTAAATATAGAATTCTCTATTTTTTCAGACAATCAACTTCAACCCAATTATCTATTTTACTCTCTAAAAATTTTTTTTTTCTCTCTCTTCAATATTATATTATTATTTATATTTCATTCTTATTTTCTTATTTCATAATACAAATCACTTCTTCTTTTTGAGAATAATCCCTCTATAATCTTTATGTAATACAAAAATTTAATTTTTTTCAAAATTTTTATTTAATATAAAATTATATTTTATTCTAAATAACATAAATTGCGATAAATATTATATATAATACATATTAACGAACAATTCAAATAAAAGTGAAATCATGGATGTAATATAATTGCATCATAAATATTGTATTATCATAAAATTTATTTTAAATTTTACATAAATACTCAACTTTCAAGACTATTACTTACTCTCATGAATGTTCTATTATGTACGACGGAGTTTAAAATGAGCATTTTTGTTTTTATTTTTTATATGTAGCTAAAATTTGTATAAATTAACAATTTCATCTTATATCCAATTATTTTATGTACTAATTTACTTTCCATATTCCATTTTGAACTATTGAATCAAATATTTTCATGCTATTTAAAAAGTGTAGTTTAATAATTTATCACTATAACATAAAAAGTAAATTATTTTGAATTATCATGTAAATTTTGTGCATACTTCATAATGAAAAAAAATTATAATCTAATTACATATTTAAAATGACTAAATAATTAAAAAATCAATAATATGTTTTAGCTGTTATATTACTTAGAAAATAATTACAAATATTAGAGACTTAATTAATAATATTATATAATATAAATATTATTCAATAACTTTTAAGTTACATATTTAAAGTTACAATTTCTTTTAAAGAATAAAATTAAAAATGAATAATTTAGCGGAAGTAGTATTAATTTGTCATATTGCATTAGAAAATAATTACAAATAATAAAGATTAAATTAATAACATAATAAAAATAATATTATAATAATCAAAAAGTAAAATAGATATGGGTTGAAGATGGTCTTAGTAAACCATGATAGATGTTGGAATAGTTAATGCTCCATCCGTTAAAAAAAAATGACCTAGTTTGACTTGGAATGGAGTTTAAGAAAAGATAGAAGAACTTTTAATCTTGTGGTTCTAAATTAAAGTTATGTCAAATGTATCAAAATGTCCTTTAATCTTGTGATTTTAAACATGTAGAAAGTTAAAGTTAAAGTGTTGTAAAAAAAAATGGATCATTTCTTTTGAAACAAACTAAAAAGAAAATAAGAACATTCTTTTTTAAATGAAAAGAGTATTATATAATTCTAGGGACCCATCATGTGCAACAGTGCAAGTGATTGACATATTTTTTTTTTTTGGGTATCTATTCAATATTCTCATTAAAGTTCAAATAAATTCAAATTCATATAAAAAAAATTCAGATTAAAGGTCAAACATTTTTTAACGAAAATGATTATGTACTCTGAATACTCACATTAAAAAAATCTTATTAAAAATAAAAAGATATTTACAGTGCCAGCTCAATGCTTATAAAATTTGAGCATATGCCTTAGGCTCCAATTTTAGGGGGCCTCAAATTTTTACCAACAATAAATTATGTGTTAATTTTTTATATAGAAAAAAATAATTATTTATGATATATATATATATAGAGAGAGAGAGAGAGATTTTTATTCTCCTTAACCTCAATCAAATAGAAGAAATCAAGAGAAATGCTATTTTGTCTTCTTACTCTCTTCACCAACTCTAGCGTTGTAATTTTCTGGACCCCTTTTATACTCTATGTAAGTTAGAGCGCTATCAAAAATATGAAACAATAGTAAAAATCATGTGTTGGATAAAGCGAATTACAAGCATGTCTAGATTGACTTATTTTATGTGCTATTACCAGGAAAAAAATGAAGTTTATAAGCAGTTTAGTCAACTTATTTCTTATAGAATAATGTTAACAATTTATATAATAGTTGCTTAGCTAAAAGATTTTAGGCCTTTAATTTAAATTTCGCTTTAGACCTCCAAGTACGTTGAGCCGCCCTGAATATTTACCGCTTCAGTGCGACCGACAAAGAATTGAAACTTAAATAAACGTGGGAACTTCTTTCTATTAAAAAAGGGAAAATAATAATAATAGTAGAAAAAAAAAACAGATAACAGATTGACATCTGTAACCTAATGTTCTTTTCCATTTTAATTTAATGCAGCATTTGAAGTGACATTTCACTAATAAAAAAATTTCAGTAAATGCCCACGCGGTTTAATTCTGACCACACAATTACTATTCCACGTGTGCACTTTTCATTTCTTCCCTTATTATTTAGGTGTCGTATGATGTTTTCTCTGTCTTAATTTATGTAACATATTTTAAATATTTTTGAGCTATTATAATATGTAATTTTTTTGACATATATTATATTAAAATTTTCATGCTCAAATAATTATCAAATTTAATAGTTGTCACTCTTAAAATTAAATGGCGAGAAAAGAAGTATAAAAAGTAGATTTTGAAAAAGTATTTAATTTTGTGTACTTAAATAAACCTTTCAAGTTAAAGCCAAATATTTTTTTACTTGAAAAAGAATTTCTAAATTTGTGTTTGCAGATGCGTTTAAATTCACTTAAAATATAAAATCGAAACTCACCATCTTCTTCTTTTTAAAGAAAAAATCACATAACTAAATACTATTTTAACTTTTTGGTTGAGAAAATGAAAAAAGTAGTGTCCAAACGAGAGTATTTTTTCATAATATCATTTACAATGATTTTGTTTTTTTATTGGTCTACTCAATAATAAGTTGACGTGAGTGATAGTAGGTAGTTTTTTAAGCAATATAAAAGTCGGTCATAAAATTGACAATTTTTTATTCATGTGTTTTATTCTCATGCTTCGGTCATAAAATTGACATTTTTTTATTTAAGTATTTTATTCTCATGCTTTCTTCGTCTCATTTTGTACGTATAGTTTAACAGTAAAAAATATGATATTTCTGTAATGTTTCCAAATTAATAATAAAGAAACTTTTTGATAAAAGAATACATATTTATGAATTTTTTGGTCAAATAAATGAGGCCCAACATGAAAGTATAAATAGTGATAATATTATTAAATAATGAAATGTATAACTTTTTAAAATAAACTAAATGAAAACGTATCATATAAATAAAAATAGAAAAAATGTTATATTGTCTTGCTTTCCGTAAGTTTAATACATATTTCAAACTTGTGCTCATTTATTAATAAAATTTAGTAATAATAAATATATATTTAGAAGTAACTACTTCTTCACCAAAGTGAAAAAGAAGCTTTCTCCCATGATGATCAAGAAAAGGATGCACAATAGACAAATACTCAGGTATTATTGAGCAGATGCAATGCCAAATAAATGTCACAATCTATATTATTGAATTGTGTGGACCGTGGATTAATATCTATTCAATTTTAATTTGATAGATAGATTCTTATCATATATTCATATCTTAAACAAAATTATAAGAAAAATACGTTTGAGATAAAGCATAATAAATCAAAACTTTTAAAAAAAAATCATTTCTTATTTGCAAATTCATTTTGACACCTTAAAAAAAAAAGGGCAACTTTCACATATAGCAAATAAAAAATTCATATTTGTATGCTATAGCAAAGTTTGCATAATTGCGCTCCATAGCAAACATAGAAACTGTATAATTCGCTATACATATACAGTTGAAGCAAATTGTATAAAACGAAGTGTATAAAAGGAGAAAGAGAAAGACACTTGGGCAGAGAACTGTATAAAAACAAAGTATATAAAACGAATTGTATGATTATAAGTGTATAGAACGATTATATACAATTTGAATTTGTATGAGAAAGAGAGAAAGACAAAAGATACTTGGCAGGGAATATACAATTGAATCAAATTGTATAAAATTAGAAAGAGAGAAATTAGATACAATTTGAAAATTGTATAAAACGAGAAAGAGAGAAAGACAAAAGAAACTGGGCAGGGGAGTATTTTTATTGTAAAATTATAAGTGTATAAGACGAAAATATATGTACTTGCATGTGTATATACAATTTTCTCACGCTTTATACAAACAAAAACGCAACTTATACAATTCGCTTCTGTTTGTATAAGTGAGAAAGGCGAGGGTGACGAGCGAGATTTGGGAGAGTGGCTAGCGAGATCTGGAAGAGGGAAGAGAGGGGAACAAAAATATATGTATTTATACAATTTCCTCTGCTTTATACAATTCGAAACAATTTTTTTACACTTGTGTTTGTATAAAAAGTGAGGAAGCGAGGGAGAGATTGGAGGAGAGTGGCGAGTGAGATATTGGGAGAGAGGCGCCTGGCAATTTTTTTCAAACGTTTGCTATGGATCACAATTAAATCAAAACCTAGCTACTCTATTTATTTTAGGTTATTAGTTTGCTATTATATACAATTATCCCTAAAAAAAAGGAAAACTTTCACATATAGCCACTTAAATATAATTAATTACTCTCCATAGCTATAGTTTGATAATTACAATTTGTAGCTACATGTTATATGGAGGAGAGAGGCGAGCGAGACTGGAAGAGAGAGAGGAGAGAGGCGAGAGAGAGGGGAAAAAAAGAGTGGGAGAAAGGTGAATTGTATATGTATATTGGTTAGATAATTGTATATTATATACATATGTAATTGTATATACGGCAATAGAGATTGGGAGAGGGAGGAGAGAGGGGAGCGAGACAGGGAGATAGAGGAGAGAGGCGAGCGAGAGAGGGCAGAGAGTAGGAGAGAAGTGAATTGTATATGTATATAAGTGTATATAACTGTATATTTTACATATACATTTGTGTAAATGACAAACGAGATTGGGAGAGGGAGGAGAGAGGCGAGCGATATTGAGAGAGGGAGGAGAGAGGCGAGCGAGAGAGGACAGAGAGTGGGAGAGAGGTGAATTGTACATGTATATAGGCTAAAAAATTGTATATTATACATATTTATTTGTATATCCTGTGAATTATATATATACAAACATGACTAATTATACAAAATCGAAGTCAACCCATGTAATTAATATATAATGTTAGTCGCAAGTGATAATTATAGCAAATTATAGCTATGATGAGTAATTAAATAGTTTAAATTTGCTTATCCGCGTAATTTTCCCTAAAAAAAAGCAATTCTAGACAGTTGCAAAACCTTCTATGCTGAATACCAAAAAAAAAAAAAAAAACAATTCGTCATCTTTACATGTATTTCGAATAACCAGAAACATACCGACACCCACTTAAAAGATGCAAGAAAAATAATATCAATACACCACACACGAATTATGAAAACCACATCAAAATATAGTAGTGTGTATGTTCCCTTTTCTAGTATAATAATCTCGATCGATAAATCACAAGTTAGTTTTTTTATCTGCGTATACATATATTAAAAAGTATTTATGATCATCTACTCATAACCCACAAGAAGCCCTCAAAATTAGTTTTTGAGTGACATCTATCTCTTTTTAACAAATTTAAGAGTTGTCATCATTGTATTTGTCTTTAAATACTTTCATATTTTAGGGATTACGTTAAAATAATATTTTACTATGACATAATATATGTATTGCTAAAATAAAAGAGATCAAGTTATTTCTCATGAATAAGTTTAGCTTTGAAGAATTAAATTAAAGCTACAGAGTTTAATTTGTATCATATTTTTCACTTAATTATATTCCGATACAATTTGCAAAGACCTTTTATAGAGACAGATAATAACGGTTTTAAATACTTTGACCAAATATATATATATATATATATATATATATAATATTTATAACTTTCCCCATAAAATAAATATGGGTCCTTAGGAAGGTCTAGTCTTAGATCAAGGATAAGACACGTTTCATATGTAATCAAACTTTTATTTGGCTGAGAATTCAGATAAAATATAATAGCAATTAATTATTTGGTTTATCTTTCAGATGTGATAATTTTTAATTTTTATCTATTAAATAAGTTGGTTTTAATTTTCGTTCTTAGTAATTAAACTTATGCCTAGTGAATAGCAGGGCATAAGTTTTTTAAGCGCATGAACGTGATCTGTGAAATATTATAATATAAAAATATAAATTTTACGTTTCATAAAAAATTATTTATCTTAAAAAACAAAATCATAGACTAGATATCAGACTTAAAAAACCTATAATTTTTATGGATTATTACGTTGATATTTGGTAAAGATAAGGTTCATCTCATTCATGTACATAACATTATTTAAGACTTGACATAATGTCATCTCTTTTACACCATTTAGCTATTATTGAACAAATGGAATTGATTTCTGTTGGGTGAGCCATAATTGAACAAATGGAGCATCATTTACATCACTCAATATCATATACTCTTTCCGTCCGGAATTGTTTGTCATGTTGCGTTTATAGAAAGTCAATTTGACTAATTTTCAAAGATAATTTAAAACTATATAAAAGTACTATAAATTATAATATTTTGCATATTAATATGATGAAAAAAATACATCTTAAAATGTTAGTCTTTATAATTTGACTCTAAAAATAGAAATCATGACAAATAATAACGGACGGAGGGAATACTAGCAATTGCTATTTTCTGATTTTTCTCCCATATCTGTTTGGGCTTAATTGTTTTCTCACTCGGCCCAATAGATTTTATATACGTCGAAGCCCAAGAAGAATGTCAATATTGTATATAATAGCAAACTAATAACCTAAAATAAATGGAGTAGCTATGGTTTGATTTAATTGTGCTCCATAGCAAACGTTTGTCAAAGTTTGTCAGTCGCCTCTCTCCCAAAAATCTCGCTCGCCACTCTCCCTCTGCTCGCCTCTCTCGCTTTATACACAGAAGTGTATAAATTGTTTTCTGTTTTGTATAAAGCGAGAGAAAATTGTATATACACATGCAAAAACATATATCTTCGTGCTATACACTTAATTATACAATTTACAAACATTTTACTTCGATTCAATTGTAGACAAATGCAAATTTTATACAAATATTGCAGCGAAAAAAGGCAATGAATTATACAATTGCGAATTATACAATTGCAGTGAAATACAATTTTCTCTCGCTTTATACAACAGAAGTGTATAAATTGTGTTTCTGTTTTTGTATAAAGCGAGAGAAAAATATATATCTTCTTCATATACACTTATAATTATGCAATATACAAATATTTTACTTCGATTCAATTGTATGCAAAGCAAATTTTATACAGATATTGCAGCGAAATAGGCAGCAAATTATACAATTGCGCATTATACAATTGCAGTGAAATAGGCCAGCGAATTATACAATTGCAGCGAAATAGGCCAGCGAATTATATAATTGTATATGTATAGCGAATTATATGTATAGCGAATTATACAGTTATATGTTTGCTATGGAGCGCAATTATGCAAACTTTGCTATAGCATACAAATATGAATTTTTTGTTTGCTATATGTGAATGTTGCCCTAATATCATATCATACATATGATTATGCGAAGTGGCTATTTCGCCTTTTGCTTTACCAAATAATTGACCCAAATTAAAAACAACTTTCATATATAGCAAATATAAAAATCATATTTGTATGTAATAGATATAGTTTATATAATTGCGCTTCATAGCAAATTTTATGTTTACTAAGGAACATCAAATTGTATAACTCGTTGGCAATGCTTCAGATTTGTAGAATTTTGTTGGCAGGCCATTTTCTATATATCGCTGACAGACTCTCAATTCAATTTTATGTGTTTGTATATTCGCATAAAATTTGAATTTGCATACAAAAGAGAACTGAGCAGGGGAAGATCTATATTTGTATTACTATAAGTGTATATAACAAAAATATATGTATTCGTATATGCATATATAGTTTTCTCTCGTTGTATACAAATTCAAATATATATATACATTTGTGTTTGTATAAAAGCGAGATAGGTGAGGGAGATACTGGCGAGCGAGAAACCCAGAGGCGAATGACAACAGTTTGCTACGGATTACAATTAAATCAAACTGTGGTTATAACATTTAATTTGAATTAATAGTTTGCTATTATATACAATTTTCCCATTTTAAAAAAAGGAAAAAGACAACTTGTACTCCCAGAAGGGAAACTATTTACAAGCGGCTACCTTCTTATTTCATACACCATATTTTAAACTACTAATTTGAATTTATTGTGGAGCCAAAATTTTTGGTAAGGAGTTCAAAATTCGTAGAAATAGTCAAATAAAGTAGCTAAAGGGGGTTCGATATCTACTATATATAGAGAAAAATTATTTAATCATATATAAATAATATAATTTTCCAGCGAAAGAAATTCAGATGAACCCACATAGTATATATATATATATACACACACATCCGATGATATCAACAATGGTTCAGTGAATAGAACGCGGAGGCAATCATGAAAATAGTTTGATTGTGGGTCCAATCAGGATATATTTATTTGGTTTGGTCCAATTCGGGTAAATACTTGAAAGAATTACCTAAATACACAACTTATTTTATTATATTCACTTAGATTTTTTTATCGTTTGAAAAAAAATACAAAAATCTCTGCTCTCTCCTATTCTCGAATACATCACTTTGTATGATGTATTGATCGGATACAATATTTTACGCGATATCGATCGGATACATCACTTTATGCGATATATCAGGATGCAGATACATCATTATACATGATATATCACTTGAATACATCACTTTATATAATGTATAAAATGTACGCGATGTATCGAGGCGTTGAGTGATGCATTTAAAATCAAAATACAATGTATCGGACATTGAGATGTGAATTGACATTTCACTAATTAAAAAATCACAGTAAATGCCCACGCGGTTTGATTGTTATCACACATTTACTATTCCACGTGTTGACTTTTCATCTCTCTCCTTATTTAGGAGATGTGTAATATTCTCTCCATCTTAATTTTTGTAACGCCTTTTATTATAAGTGTTTGAAATTATACAATTAATTCATATAAAGTACTGTGGTACATAAAAAAAAAAAATGTATATAGAACCAAACAACATAAATAAAAGTGTGTATATATACAAAAACGTAGAGACATGTATAATATAATAATTAAAAAAAATGTATTAACACATATATGAACATGAATTTATATAAAAATAGGATTTATACAAATACCATCAATTCTTCATAGCAAATTTCATAACTGTAGTCGTGATTCATAAATATATGAAACAATAGTCTTATTATATAATACACTAGTAAAGATAATATTGAAATCTTATTGCTCAACTAATACATGATTATATTACGTTCAGTTACATATGATTGAAATATTCTTCGTCTATTAATTTTTAATTTTATGTTTTATAAGTGACTAGAGTTCTGCTAAATCTCCTACATTCCATTCGCTTAGGGACCAAATCTGTGAAAGCGATTTAATTAAAGGTCATATATGCTCAATCAAATACATAGGGACTTAAATTTGAATTAAGCAATAATTTAAGGACTAGTCATTAAGTTCCTTCAATATTTGATATACCTACTCTAGTCTAACCTCGTTATAACAATATTTTACTATGCCAATATGATTATCTCTAAAATTATTTTTTCATATGAGATTTTACTTTTTCTATAATAACACTCTATCTATAATACTAATGATGTGTACTATAATGTTACCGTATTTGCAAAATTACCCATATGTAATAGTTATCCCATATATTGTATTATGATACTTTATAAGAAATACATGTATAAAATAAAATATTAAAATACGCATGATAATTATCATTGATGTTATGCTCATAATAAATTTCTTACCCTTTTGCCCCTTATAGTAACAAGAAAAACAAACAATTGATTAAACGTTAAAACTTAAAATTATATACTTCACAAACAGTTATTCTTTCTCTAATCTCTAATAAATAATTGATCACATTATCATGGTTCTTCATGTTACACACTTTGTAAATTTCACATGACTTTTAATAATAATAGATTTCTTTTTATGATTGAGAAATTCAATGATTTCAATTACATATGAAAATTAGGTATACGTGTTAGTATGTTACACATTTTTCAAAATTTCACATTGCCCTTAATAATTATTACCCAGTACGCATTAAAATTGGTATGTTACACATTTTGTAAATTTCACATGGCACTAAATAACTATAGAAAAAGATCTATTTTTTTATGATGAAAAATATGATGATTCCAATTAGGGGTGGCATGGTATATATACTAAATTATCACTTTCTATCTAAATTTTTGATATCGTGATTTTTGGTTTTTTGGTATTTAATATAGTATATGATTTATATTTTAAGTTTTTTTTTTTTTTTTAGATATTTGGTACAATATTTGATATTTAGAAATAACATATCGTATAATAATATATAATACTAACAAATATGCAATATAGTATACTAGAATAAACTAAATTTGCAGAAGTTAAAACTTTGATTCCTGTATTTTGATCGAATGTAATTGATTAACAAAAAGGAGTTATCTGTACGTTCTTTTGAATATATGTTATTTCTACATGTGAAATGTGTTAGTATGATATAATTGAGACCATTTTTTGAATTGTCGAAATTATAATACTCAATCAAGTATATATTAGCCGAAATTGAACAAACTATGATTATCAATTCACCATACCACAAAGTATCAAAACTAAACTTTAAAATACGAAATCATACTGAATTAAATTAGTATTATAATGATATAATAATTTTAACCGAATACCAAAGTTACAATACCAATATTTAAATTCCGGATCATACTATACCATGCCCCTAATTCCAACTACGCATGAAAATTGGTATGTTACACATTTTGTATTTCACACGACTCTTAATAATTATAGAATCCCCCCCCCCCTCCCCAACCCCACACCCTAAACCCCATGATCGAGAAATTTAATGATTCCAACTACCAATGAAATTGGTATGTTACACATTTTGTAAATTTCACATTGTAGAACAATTTTTTGTTTATGATCGAGAAATTTGATGATTTCAACCAAGAGAAATGGTGAATAAAGCATCTATCTTTCTATCTTTTTTGCTTGAAATTATACTCAATTTATACAATAATTAAGATTCAAACTCGCGAGATGAATACAGTACATCCAAACTTGTACGACTTTTGCAGTTAAATTGAAGCTAAGTCAATGTTGAAGTTATGATATTCACTAATAAATTTAAAATATAAAAAAATTGATAAACACACGAAGAAATCGAACAATTTCAACATCTATACATATGGTAAGCTTTTAGCAAAAAGAATCTAAATAAATCCCTTTCGCGCCTCCTAGCTCAGACCAAAAGGCCGAGGGAATATAGAATAAGATTTTTAAGGATGGAAAGGAGGGAAATGTTGGGATATATACTATTAACCATGTGTTAACAAATAATATTTATTAGAGAATAAATATTTGCTCAATTTCAATAGATCATATATTCGTTTATGGTGTCTATTTACTTATATAGTAGATGATTTAGTGTGTAGAGTTTTAGCTTATACACAGATGATTAAATCATCGGTTCTTATAAGTATATAGTTTTGGTTCACAATCTAGGATGGAAATTGGACATGCCATCGGGTACGATTGTAGCACAAGATGATATGTAATTTGTCCTGATTATGGGAACGGTATAATTTCAACTTCTTGTGCTAGTACATTTTGTATGTATTGAACGGGACCGAGTAGAGATAGTTGTTTTTGACTGACTGACAAAAACATATTCTCTAAACTATTAAATGTACTTATATTCTTAATCCTGATATAACTATTATGATCTGTATATATTAATTGTCGTTTTGATTTATTAAAAGGTGAGATTCTGAGATGGGTCAATATGCCTGGTAAGTTGAATGATAATAATATATATTGGTGAAATAATAAGTTAGTTGATGGAATCCATGTCTCGTTATAGAGATTGATTGATATGCCTTTTTGAGAAACTTATAAGTTTTCATTGTGTCAAATCTTGCAAGTGAATTTATGAATCCGACACATGAAATAAGTTAAGTAGTGCTCTAGAGGAAATTAATCATTAAGTTAAATTCGTCAGTAATTTAATTTATTGATTAGTATCTGAAATCTTAACATGGGGAATTACATAAGTGTTTAATGGGGAATTACGAAATAGAGGAGTGCAATTACGAATTTCTAGTGGAATGATTTGTAATTTATTATGGTAAGAATAATTCAAATTAATTATTTGGAATTATTTCCATAATAGAAAGCCTCGGTAATTAATTCTGTGGACCCTATAGTGCCCATATTTAACTAGAACTCAGAATCCTATTTCTATGTAAAAAGGAAGAATAATATGGGTTTTTCTAGTCTACTAGAAAAACTAGGTTTTCTAGTCCTTTTTGGATTAGGAAGACATCTCTATAAATAGGGATTCTCCTAATCTAGAAAGAGGATAATTAGTATTCTATTCAATGCTTGCCCACCCAAGTATTGAGAGAGTTCGGATGTGACTTGGGATCACTGTAGAAGACCATAGCTATCTTGTGGATTCGCTTGAAGATCCGTTTAACTTGGAGATTCGCTTGAAGGTATCCGCTCACGCTTCAAGAGGTATTTATCGAATTAACTTTTAGTTTGTTTATGTGTTCTAGCATAAACGGTATTGGTTGTCTATTATTCATGTAAGCATTAAAGATCCTTGATATGTTTCTGCATATATGTTTTCCAACAATTGGCATCAAGATAAATAACCTAAAAAAAAATATATATATATATATATATATATATATATATATATATATATATAAAATATATATATATATACGATTTTGACTTGATATTGTTCTCAAGTTTAAAGAGAATATGATGGTATAAGTACGTCGAATGAAATCAGAACTATTTTAGTTTTATAATTGATAAGGCGTGAACATTGGTTGCAGCCGACTATTGTCTGCTATTTCACACATTACAAAGTTATTTCTTTGTTGAAAGGTTGAAATCTTATTAATAGTGACGGCTAGGTCTCTTTTGGCTAAGTAAAATTTTTAGAAAATAGTTTGCTAAAATTGTGAATGTCGTGTTCAACTTTTTTTGTTTAAGAAGAAAGTTGATTTTCAATTGGTCTAGCTCAACAAAATAATAAATAATTTTTTTATTCAAAATATTTCAAGAGAGACGCATATGTGTTTTGAATATGTGGTTTTCTTTTTCAATGTGTTTCCTTAATAATTTAGTTTTCTCTTCAAATATTCTTTTCGTTATTTTGATCATAAATTCAAGAGGAAGTAACTTGTTATTTATGTGCTCTAATTGTCACGAAAGGGCAGTGATTACTAGAACGAGTTAAAGTGTTATTTGATTGATTTTGTATAAAAAAGGAATTTATTTGTTAATGAGCATAAAAAATCTTTTCTCACGTGAATATATTAACATGAATATATTGAGAATTTCATGATATAATTAATAAATGGTTACCATTAAGTGGCTTGTTTATTTGAATTATTAGAAATTCTTAATATTTTATATATGTGAGATTACAAGATATGAATTAAGAATTATGAATAATAAATAGGATTTACGAAAGTGATCTATTTATTTGAGTCATTAGAATATTCTCAATGTATTATGTATAAATTGTCCCAACTCCTAAGCGAATAGTAGTGGTGAATATTCATTTACTTAAATGAAGATTCACCTTTTAGATACTAGTAACACTTAATTAATTCATGAAAATAGATATTAAAGATTTTCACCGGTCTAAAAAGAAGAAACGTAATATCTTTAATTCTTAGATGAATTAATAGTAAGGACAATTTGATATAAGAAGGTATTGTGTATCTTAGACAAAGAGAAGACACTGAGAATGCCTTGTGCTCATGAGATACTTATTAAAAAAGAGAATCAAAATGTGAATCAAGTTTTTATTTTAATCTTTAACTATGCCTAAAACAATTATTTTTTCAAATTTGATCATAGTTTAGGTGGTCATGAATTTTATGATCTCTGATTGACTTGAAATTTGATGGTCCCATAAAAAAAAATCGTTGAGATGGGTTTAGGTAGTTTGTCAGATTAAAATTTGATTTGAATATTTGATAAGATCATTCTTTATACCAATTATGTTTATGTTAAATTTGAAACATGGTTGCATATGGTTATTTAACATGAATTGATATAAGAATGTAAGTCATATTGTTTTAATTCATAAAGATGCTTAAATCACTTGAATTTGAATTTGGTCATAGATTTGGAAATAAATATTTTTATAGACTTCAATTGACCTGAAATTTGGTAAGTTCATTAATAAAGGCCTAGTGAAAAGTAGTCATTGCTATGTGATTATATTTTTCTTTGAGGTCGTTAGAATGATTTTAAAGTTCTTCTTTGGAATTAAAATGTGATTTAGTATTAATGACATCCTTTATATTGGTTATATTTATGTTATATGTGGTACATGATTACACATGATGAGTTAACATAAATTGATAAATGATAAGGATGTGAATCTATTCATTTTTCCTTAAATCGTTTGAATCTGAATTTGATCAAGAGATTTGGAAAATATTATTTTCGAACTCCAATTGATCAGAAATTCCGAAGGTTCATCAGAAACGATCAAATTTAAAATGCTCATTTTTATGCAGTGATTTGGTAATTTGAGATCGTTCAGATGATATTTTTAGATAATTTTTATATCTTGAAAAATTAATTTTATCGAAAAATTACTCAACTATAATATAGTGGTGATAGAGTTTGTTCTCTATGGTCTTGATTGACTAAATTTTTGTGAAGTATTAAGTTCATGTGTTGGCTTAGACCTTCCTCCATAACGGATGAAATTAATACAAGTCATTAAAATTTAATCTCTAGTTTTGATTATCTGTATTGACTCTTTTACACTGAGTAATATTTGATTGGATCAATAGATCTAGGATAATGATATTCACTTAACTTAAATTAACATATACTCTCCATTTGAGTTGGCTTTTGTTTAAATTTTGTTGAAGTGAATATCTGAAACTATATATGTATGTTGCATGAGTAGTCATTTTTTCATCAAAATTCATTGTTCAAGATGCTTTGATATCTATGAGGTGTGTTTTGAATTTTAATATTCAATGTATACATAAACATGCTTTCCTTTTGGAATTTTAGAATTTTGTTCTTTATTCTTAATTCATTTATCTATTTAACAAAATGATGATATATGATAAGAACTACTGAGCGGGAAAATCTTAAATTCTATTATGACCAAACAACGTTTTCAACCAAATTGATCATAGATTTGGAATTAAAAAAAAAAAAAAAAAGGAACTCTGATTGATCTGAAATTTGGTAGATTTATAAGAACGACCTAGTAAGAAATTAATTTTTTTTGGATCGTTATATGATTTTTTGGTCATAATTAATTAAATAGTAGTGAAGTATTAGTTTTATGTGCTGGCTTAGACCTTCCTCCCTAACGGATGAAATTGATACAAGTCATTATGTATTTAATTGTCTAGTTTTGATAATCTATATTAACTCTCCTAAACTGAGTAATATAAGATTGGATCAATGTAGCTAGAGGATTTTCACTTGACATAAACTAACAGTAGATTCTCCAACTGAATTAGGTCTGTATAAGTTTATGGAGTGAATAATCGGTCATTGTACATGTGTATTGCATGAGTAGTTCTCCAATCCCAACGATTGGCTATTCGAGATGCATGGATATATATGTATAAATGAGCCCTGAATTTCGTTATTCGGGATTATTCGAAATATTTTGATCTATTTAAAGTATTGTGTCTCATATTCTCAATAGACTTTACACATTCACTTAGTACTACTTAAAATTTTCTTTTGGTAGAGATAAGATATTAACTTAATGAATGCATTGTATATGTACCTTATGTTAGAAGAAATTATTTTCAGTTTCTAACCAGATAAGAGATGAGTATATAATATATTTTTGTAACTCTTCTACCATTGAGTTTGATAAATATTTTATTTCTTATGGTATATTGATGCATGATTATTTTATAAGTATGACAGAATTAAATTATACTAATCTGTCTCATAAGGGAAAATATCTTTTAAATTGAATGAGACTTATATGTACATTAGGGTCTAAGTCATTTATTCTGAATAGAATTTTGAGGTTGGTTAATGGATGGACATAACTGTTCATTGAAAGTGAAGTCACTACCAACATATACGTTTTGTTTAGAAGGAAAAATGACTAAGATACCTTAGTTTTCCTCTTAAAACGGATTTAAGAGGTAGTGATAAGTTATAATTAATCTATTCTGATTTGTGTAATAAATGAGCACATGGGCAAGAGGTGAATTTGAGTTTTTGAGTTTTCAAGAAAATTACTCGTGATATGAATATATTTTTTTATGTTTTATAAGTCTAAATGTCTTGATAAACTCAAGATATTTAAAACACATGAAAGTATCATCATAAAAAATATATAAAGTCACTACAATCTGATTGTAGTGACGTAAACCTCTTAGCTCATAAGTCACTTATCTTATAGAATAATTGTCTTTCAATTGTCTACACTAGACACTCTATAATAGATTGGTGTAGAAGAGAAAAGAATTAGACGCTTATGAAGATGATGAGATTAATTATTGACTTATTATTAGTTATTTATTTCTTTTGGGATAGGTTCTAATAACTACATATTACATTCTGAATTCAGTTTCTTTCATATTAGTACCTTGAGCAACTATAGAACTAGCTGGATTTGACGTAAGTCTAATCTGTGACATGTTCAGATATATAATTGTCCAGCACATGTGCTGAGTGGGAGAATAAGAAAAAATGGAATTAAGAACGGAATGTGTGTGTTAATTGGATATCCTAAAGAATGAAACAAGGTTTATTATAATGTCCTAAAGAAAATAAGTCAATTGTTAACACAACTTTCTGATTTCTAGAAAAGGATAATTTTAGTAAACCATGTTCCTAGAAGTAAATTATCTTTACGGGAATTGAACAAAAAAATAAAATAACAAATAAGTCAATTGTAAATTCATACGCTCAAGAACATCTAATGGGTATGTCAGAATTGACGTCCCATTGCACTTAAGTAGTGGGAGAAACGTTACTAGACATAAGAAAACTACTATCTCAAGTAGTTGGAGTGATGTTGAGCAAATTAAAAGAACACTTCATCAGAAGTTGTTAATGTTTCATTATTGAAAGATTTTGAAGAAAATATTAAGAACATGAAAGTGTGATTATAATAGTAGTACTTAGTCGTAGTGGGAGAATCATAACGAAGATTGAGTTGTTTTGTATGCTTGAGAGAACTTTTATGATAGAGCTCCTGAAAAGAAGTACACTCTTGGAGAGTTTCATGATAAGGTCTCTAAAGATCTAGTACAAAATCGATTTGTTACGACGAAGCACTACTAGACAAAATTGCATGAGAAAATAGCTTGGTAAATTTTCTTTCGATAAGAAATAAAGGAATGCCTGCGAAAGTTGTAAATGCATAGTTAAGAGTCTAAGTGGGAGATTGTTAGGGTATATACTATTAATCATGTGTTTTGACATAGTATTCTAACAATTTTCAAGATTAAACATCTAAGTGGGAGATTGTTAGGGTATATACTATTAACCATGCATTTAGATATAGTACATTATAACAATTGTGATGGTTAAAAGTCTAAGTGGGAGATTGTTGGGATATATACTATTAACCATGTGTTAACAAATAATATTTATTAGAGAATAAATATTTGCTCAATTTCAATAGATCATATATTCGTTTATAGTGTCTATTTACTTATATAGTAGATGATTTAGTGTGTAGAGTTTTAGCTTATACACAGAGGATTAAATCATCGGTTCTTATAAGTATATAGTTTTGGTTCACAATCTAGGATGGAAATTGGACATGCCATCAGGTACGATTGTAGCACAAGATGATATGTAATTTGTCCTGATTATGGGAACGGTATAATTTCAACTTCTTGTGCTAGTACATTTTGTATGTATTGAACGGGACCGAGTAGAGATAGTTATTTTAGACTGACTGACAAAAACATATTCTCTAAACTATTAAATGTACTTATATTCTTAATCCTGATATAACTATTATGATCTGTATATATTAATTGTCGTTTTGATTTATTAAAAGGTGAGATTCTGAGATGGGTCAATATGCTTGGTAAGTTGGATGATAATAATATATATTGGTGAAATAATAAGTTAGTTGATGGAATCCATGTCTCGTTATAGAGATTGATTGATATGCCTTTTTGAGAAACTTATAAGTTTTCATTGTGTCAAATCTTGCAAGTGGATTTATGAATCCGACACATGAAATAAGTTAAGTAGTGCTCTAAAGGAAATGAATCATTAAGTTAAATTCGTCAGTAATTTAATTTATTGATTAGTATCTGAAATCTTAACATGGGGAATTACATAAGTGTTCAATGGGGAATTACGAAATAGAGGAGTGCAATTACGAATTTCTAGTGGAATGATTTGTAATTTATTATGGTAAGAATAATTCAAATTAATTATTTGGAATTATTTCCATAATAGAAAGCCTCGGTAATTAATTCTGTGGACCCTATAGTGCCCATATTTAACTAGAACTCAGAATCCTATTTCTATGTAAAAAGGAAGAATAATATGGGTTTTTCTAGTCTACTAGAAAAACTAGGTTTTCTAGTCCTTTTTGGATTAGGAAGACATCTCTATAAATAGGGATTCTCCTAACCTAGAAAGAGGATGATTAGTATTCTATTCAATGCTTGCCCACCCAAGTATTGAGAGAGTTCGGATGTGACTTGGGATCACTGTAGAAGACCATAGTTATCTTGTAGATTCGCTTGAAGATCCGTTTAACTTGGAGATTCGCTTGAAGGTATCCGCTCACGCTTCAAGAGTTATTTATCGAATTAACTTTTAGTTTGTTTATGTGTTCTAGCATAAACGATATTGGTTGTCTATTATTCATGTAAGCATTAAAGACCCTTAATATGCTTTCGCTGTGAATATAAGTTTTCCAACAGGAAATAATTGACAAGGAAGAGACTTAACAAAGTGTGATACCTAACTATATCTTTGTTTTAGAAATTACTATAAATTTGTTACGAAATTTATCGATATTATTTTAGTTAATTCATCGTTAAAAGACGCTTAGCTAATTAAATTATCTTAAAATCCATCACTAATCTATAACTAAATGGTATTAGCTTGAAAATTTTTGTTACTTAGCTATAAAATTTTATTGGTCACCGTCATTTTCTAGTATTAGAGTTCCACCATCATCTTTTCTTATTCTTGATCAGTCTTGTCCAAGTAGCTAGAGGAATTGTTGTGAACATGACCTGACATGAAGTTTGAGATGTAACTGGTATAGAGAATTTGTGGACCAATAGAAAACAAATATATATAGCATCAATTTTACAAGTGGTGGATCCCATTATTGAGGCATCAATCTTTTCCAACTCTCTAACATCAAGAAAGAGAGAGACATAATATAGTAGTTGGTCCATACATGACCACTATCTTTGAATTAATGGTTTTTATTATCAACACTTTAGATATCTATAAAAGTAGTGTTGCATGTGAAGCACAACTTGCATCAACACTAGTCAATATATGAATCTAGCTATAGCTAGTTGCACCTTCATAAGGAAATGAATTTGTTTGGATACCTAATTGGACATTAATTGTCAACTGAAATGTATTAGTTATACACCCTAATCGATTCATACAATGATTAGACATAGAAAACCTATGTATACCAATACTATTCTTATTCTAATTCAATCATTTTTAGTATTAGTTCATTCTACTACATCTTATTAATTCATTTAATACAACAATTCAAATACTCATAATGTTCGTATAACTAATCTTAATTTGCATTATTGATATTAGTTTTCCTAATATAGTTTTATTTTTATAGATCGTAAAAGACCTCTTAGAGTGCTTGAGAAACTATTTCTTTTTATAATTTTGGATCGAGACAAATTTAAGAGGAGAAACACAATTAACTGATTTTAATTTGACCAGGACTGAGGCGTGGCTGTTGTAATAGATGTATGTGAGTAGGAATAATATGTTAGCACAATCCTTTTCAGGTAGTTATGTTGAAAGGACTAGTGATTTTCCAATTGAAACAAAGAGTTACTATATAGTTGTTGTTGTGGTTGTTAAATGGAGTAAAATTAAAGAAGATCTATCTCAGATATCTGCCTTGTTTCCCTTTGATGGGATGATAAGAGACAACTTAGGACACCAACACATGATTAAAATTTTAGACAATAGTGGTCACTTCTTCTTGACTTTGGGAAAAAATATCTTTGGAATATCACACAAATCATCTCTTATACGTTTGTTTCTATCATTAACTTTTGCAATGAAAAATAATAGTCATTGAAGATATTTGAGTTGAATGGCCATAGATGATTGAGTCCGGCGTTAAAAACGCACATTTTCAAATTCAATGCACTAAAAAATTATTTTTCCATGAAACTCTCACTTTTTAATAATTCTTGAGATTTAGTATTAGACAATAATATGCATTTGTTCATTTTTATTCGTCTAACGTCTAGGAAAATGGAGTCCGAAGCCTAAAGGGTAAAAAATATTGACAAAAATTCCAAAAGGATATATAAAAAAACTTTTAAACCAAAACGATAAAATCGCTGGTAATGTAGCGATTCAGTTTGCCGGCGTTAGGAAAATCACTGCTATAGCAGCGATTTGTAAAAAAAAAAATTTAATTTGAAATCGCTACCTAGACAGCTTTTTTTTGTTATTTTATTTTTTAAAGTTTTTTTTAACAATTTTTTTTAAAAATTATAAATCGTTGCCTGTGCAGCAATTTTATTTGATTTTTTTTTTTTAAATAAATCGCTGTTTTGGCAGCGATTTTACTTTAATATATATATTTTTTAAATTATTGTGTAAATCCCTTTCGAAGTAGCGAATTAACATAATTTTTATTTTTTAGGTAAAATCGCTACCTTGACAGCGATTTTACCAAATTATTTTTTAGTTAACTTGTTGAAGTTAATTTTTTTAATTTTTTTTTTAAGGCAGCGATTTTACCAATTTTTTTTTACATTTTAAAAGTAAATTAAAAAAATAAAATAAAAAATTAACTTCAAAAAAATAAAAAAAAATCGCTACACTTGGCAGCGATTCACCTCAAAATAATAATAAAAAAAATTATGTTAATTCGCTACTTCAAAAGCTATTTACACAACAATTTTTAAAAAATATATTAAAGTAAAATCGCTGTCAAGGCAGCGATTTATTTCAAAAAAATAAAATAATTTTAAGTAAAATCGCTGCACAGGCAACGATTTACAATTTTAAAAAAATTCATTACAAATTTGTTAAAAAAAAAACTTTAAAAAATAAAATAACAAAAAAGGCTGTCGAGGTAGCGATTTTAAATTAAAAATAAATAAATTTTACAAATCGCTGCTATAGCAGCGATTTGCCTTAACGCCGGCCAACTAAATCGTTACATTACCAGCGATTTTACCGTTTTGGTTTAAAAGTTTTTTCATATACCTTTTGGAATTTTTGTCAATATTTTTTACGGTTTAGACTCCGTACTCTAGGAAAATGTTAATTGCGTGATTTAGATGGCTCGTTTTCTGTTTAATAATAATTATTCTTATTTGTATAATATTTATGGTAAAAGTAAAACTATTGTCAAATTAATGAAGTATTAATCTTTTCTGTTTGTTTGCAATATCTCCCCTCATTATTTTTATATTAAAAATAGGGAAAGGGTCTTGAACCATTCTCTATGTTTTAATTTTAATATTATTTATTTTTAGATGAACCATTGTCTATATTTTAATATTATCTATTTGTATAATCATTGGTGAGATGTTGTTTTACTATTATTATTTTTAATATAGGGTATATGGTACATTGGAGGGAAATAAAATTTGAACAAAGCTCATTAGTTTTTCATTGGATAGAAAGAAAGATCAACACAAGATATGATTGAATAGTGGATTCAAGATTTGAAAATTGCGGGTGTAATCATGCTTATATACTTGCCTCTTGCGACAAAAGACATAACTCAAACACAACATTGTGTATAAATCTATTTTTTACATACATATCGCGAATTTAATGGAAATGTGTGCGTGTCGTGGCACCCCTACCTTATAAGTTAGATCCGCCCGTGGCTAGCACACAAAACAGGCAAACTTTGATCTCCATTGAAATATATATATGATGTGATACACAGGATATACAAAAAATTAAGCAAGAAATGATCAGTATGTAAAGACCAAATGGTTTCTTATTCCTCAGTATATTTAGTCATATACAGTAAGTTACATATGCCAACTACTAATGTGCTCCTATAGAATAAAACTTATAACTTTGCTGTATGAAGAAGTCTCCATGAGTCTCATACAATGAAATTCATGTATTTCATTTACGATGGTGTCGTTGTCTCTTACATCTTTGAACGGTTAGCTCCCAAAATCTTAAGATCTTCCACTAGTGATTGCTAGAGTCTAGTACCATGATAAACATTAAGCAAAATGAAGCAATTTCACTGTCCTGTCAAAATGGAAGAAAGGTACTATAAAATCAGATAACATAAAAGATATTAAACTCTTGGTGCATCAAGTGTTTTTTTCTGAGGTCTACTCAAGCACTACTTGTCGATGAAAATAGAACAGTAATCGAACAATCATAAATCGAGCTGACTCCAACAAAGAAAAGGGGTCATGGTACTCCTTATTATCAGAGCTTATGCAACTTTTCAAATGGTAAAGCAAGAGAAAGTCCCTTACCTAATTTTACACTGATAGTATCCTCAGTGATAACTCTTCAAGTGGCGGGTGCATTACTATTAGTTGGATGTGGTAACTGCTGACTTTGCTGTGCTGTATGTGAACCTAAGCCAAAAATGTTTATAGGCTGCAAAGGAAAGCACAAAATAAAAAGAGAAGAGAATTTAGGATACAATTTTTTCTATTTATATGAAGTGTACATGATGAAAGTAGGTATGTGGGAGATCAAACCTGAGAAGCGCCTTGAAGTGGATGGAACCCCATGTAACTAGCATATTGATCTGGAAAATTGGGATTCTGCAAATGGCGTTGATAGTTAACTTGATTCAACATTGAATTCTGGCACATTGCAGCTGCTTGATTATTAGGGGCAGCTTGTGTCAAAGGGATTGCTGGATCAACCAAAGGAAGCCTAGCTAAATGCATAGCATTGTGCATGGAAGGCACCGAAGGCGGACCCATCCCCATTCCCATTCTGGACATGTAGTGTTGGACACCAGGGAACATCATTGATGCCATGCCACTTCCCATCCACATCATCTGAATATCACCATAAAGGAACATTGTGCTTAACTTATATTCACCGTTAGTGTAAACGAAATTTGCTATCAGGTCATCTAAAGATAAGCACAAATATTGAGATGTTTAACCTTCTATAGCAGGTTTGAATGCATTGACAGTATAGAATATTTTTACATTGTGGTTGTACTTAAGATAAACGTAGAAACATTTGGATCATGGACAAATGAGTCGCTAACTCACCCCGTATGATTTTATGAGTTCATACCTGCAGTTGCATCTGAAGTGACTTCAAGTATTCAATAGCCTCATCCAGCATTGATGCTTTGTCTGTCTGAAAAAAAATAAGCCAGAAATCATAAAATTAGGAATTCCTGAAAAAACAAGCTGAGTAGGTATAAAACAAGCACCAAATAATCCCAGTAACAAGGTTCACTAATACTTTTCTAGCATCAACCAAGAAACGATTGCCGATTGAATCAAGATCGTGTATACTTTCTGAGTTATGAAGGTTATGCCAGATACTATTTGTACTTTTCAAATGCTAACAATTCCATGATCAGATGAAAACTACAAATATTGTCCATGAAAAGTACAATCAGCCTCAGATTCCTCAGTCCAATACCTTAGTAGAGTGAGGAAGAAGTTCTTGCAAGGCCTTCATTTTCTCATTGATTCTATCCCTCCGTCTCTGCGAAGAGAAATCCATTTGATGATTAAGGTATATTTCCTTGAAAAAGTCATAACATATATAAAATGGAAAAGAAGGTCAACAACTTTTACCCTTTCAGAGAGATTATGCACTTCTGCAGCACGGCTCCTTCGGGCAGTTCCAGATTTTTGGGCTGACTTGTTTCCTCCAGCTGATTCTAGCTCATCAGCCTGTATAGCAAATTATGGAACTTCAGATAAATGTAACTTACTTTAAGCCAAGAGACTTAGAAGACAAATTGTAACTTACTTTACTCTGGCATTCTGGTTCTTCACCATCTCTACTCTTCCTTTTGTGGCCCTGGCTATTGGTCGCTGTAGATTGATTGCATGCTCTTGCATAACTACTACCCGATCTTCCTGAAGACGAAGATGTATTAGCTGGTTCAAATGTGTCTCGGTCCATTGTATCACTTTGTGGACTGATTTTTCCGGTATAATCAGTGATCATTGCTGCAGACAACCCTCTATTTGCACTACTTGAAAACCGGCTAGTATCAACTTGATTGCTGCCACAGTGGCTTGAACCAACTGTCGTCACAGACCCCTCTTTGATATCTTGCAGCATCAGATTGCTTCTAGCTTCTTTGCCACCAAGCTGCACATTGGATGACCTTATCGGTGGAGGAAAGTTAACACCTTTCTGATTCCCCCCTACTATATGATGTTTCTGTTGTGCTGATCCAAAGTTGTGAAATCTTGGAGGTGGCATTGGATTTGGATCGAAACCAGAATGATGTGATTGCGGAAGGACATGGTTGATCTCTAAAGAATCAAACTTGAAAACCTTATTATTGTCCTCTGATGGCCTAATTGACTTATCAGGTTCCTCCCCTAGGTGAGGATTTGTTGAAATATCAGATAAGAAAGGGGAACAAAATTCTTTGTCAAACGAATCATCGATAGGGCAGTTTAGCCACGCGACAGTTTCATCATCTTGAATCAAATTAGTCTGATTTCCAGCAACTCTTATTGTTGGTTGATCATGTTTGTTAAACTGTCCGCATTCATTAGGATCATAGCCTGGCTGCTTTTTATGTGTTTGGCTATGTAATACTACCTCCCCATTTCGCCACAACAACTCCACTAGCTCATGATCAAATCTACAGAAAATACCATCCAATGGAAACCAATTCAACATCATTTTTTTTAAAAACAAATTTAATATACTTTGGTTATGTAATCAAGAAAGAGTACACATATATATTTTACCCCATAGGCTTCTTTTGATGTGGAACAGGAAGTTCAGTCTCAATATTCCATTCAGGAAGACATGGATTCATGGCTAAAACTACTGCATATCAAGAAAAGAAACAGTTTTTTGTAGGCACACAGTAAAAGGGCAATCTCAAAATCATCAAATTCAATACTTAATAGTCAAAAGGGGGTTTTAAAAAAATGATTTTTCTATATCAAGAAAAAGTGAATCTCTTGATCACACAAAATAGAGCAAAAAGGAAACTAAATATAGACAAGCATGACATAACTCTTCAAAACTTCAATAGTTCCTCTACTTTTCTTTACTTGTCCTCCCCACCCCCCACCCCACCCCACCCCACCCCCCAAACAAGAAAACCCTCAGAAACAGAAAGAATTGAAAGAAAGATTTTGCCTTATTATACCTTACAGAAAGAAGGAAACAGAGAAGTTAAATAACCAAAACCTGCACACAACATTAACAGAACAAGTCAAGAATGGCTTAAAAAATCAATCTTTTTTAAACCCCATTTCTAAAATCAACATAATATGACTAAGAAAAGAAATGAAGCAAAAAAAAATAAAATCACACCTCTTAGGTTCAGAAATGGAAGAAACACCAAAATTTTATAATGGGAAAACAAACCAAGTCAGGGAAAAAAACTGTGTGGTCTTTGTTTCACTTATTCAAGAATAATAAGAAGGAAACAGACAGCAAATGTGAGCATCATTTTTGGAATTGGACACAATAGTGTAATAAGATTAATGAAAGAGAAAATGACGTCTGAATTATTTTTTGTATACAGCAAGTACCAGTGGCTTTAGCTGTCAATCATAGGGTCCCCATATAGGCCACGGCTATTCAACATTTAAATTTTATGAATTTAATTTATGATTTACTGTTTTTAATTTTCTTCTCTCAAATTCATATGGTATAGTTTTAAAAATTATGATCTGAAATAAGTTTATGTGGCTATGAATCATTTTATTAAGAATATAATTCTTCGTTTAAATTGAGTGATATGTTGATTTGACGCACCGGATAAGAAAGTTAAGAATGTAATTTCTAGTTGTGAAAAATATTTTTTAAACTCGATTGTTTTCTTACTTAATTAAATTTAAAATTTTGTTGATAAGTATCTTAGGAATACAAAATTGAACAATAAAATATAGAAATGACTATATTATTTTCAATAGAAGATAATGAAGTATATTGATTTTAGAAAAATTAAAAGATATCCTCTTGATCATTTTACTTCTTTCTAGACATTCTTTCAAAAAAAATAATTTGGCTTAAATTATTCTTATTATCCTCGAGTTTAATTTAATATTTTTCTTCATCATATTAGTGGCCTCCCCCTTATTGCATTTTAAAATTAAAAGGTAAAAGCGAGAATATTTGTTTTTTTTGACATTTTAAAAATATTTTATTTCCTTCCAAATTACTTCCTTTGCTTGAAAAAATCTGTCTGGCACACCATGAAGCCTGTTTTAGTCGTGCATTATCAATTATTTTTAATAAATAAACATTACAATTAAAATTTGACGAGAAAAATATTCTTAGGCATAATAAGATAATTATACTATGAGAATTGTATTGCATTTAACTACCAAAAGGCTGGCTAGGTTATGATGGTAATCGAACATACCGTTATTTGTCCAAAATAAATAAATATATATGATTTACCATTTTGCAAAAAGAAATAATTTCAATATATCAAAATTTATCGTTCTAGAATAATTTTTCTATATTAGTTTTGGGTAAATTGATTTTCTACTGTATGAAATTGAGTAAGACAGGGTTTTTTTCATTTTTTTTTTTTTTTGCCAGAAAAACAAATTATGTCTTTGAAAATTGTTCAAAAATAATTTAATCAAGTTAAAAATTAAAAAAAAGATATTTACTAGAAAAAGTATATTCTATTATTTTACCAAACACACGTTTTAAAAAATGGCGAAAAAAGATGATTAAGAAATTTTGTAAAGAATGCACAGGACTACAAAGTGTGCTTTATGAATGATTATTCCACCAGATGATTATTCAAAATATAACATGTTTTTTTAATAATTAAAAAAATGATCAACAAAAATAGAGGTATTGTTTACAAATGTTAGAAAGAGATGTGCATTGTTGACCTCTTTATAAACAATATTTTTTGGACTTATATTATAGGAAAACTATGATATTAGTGCAGGCAAAATATTTTGATACATTCACCATGTTACAGATTGAATTGCTCCTAAATTTTATTTAGAAAAAGAATATTTTAATTTATTAAATCATAATAAAAATATTTTTTAATCAAAAATATTAATAATAGAAACATTTCTGAAACTAAACATAAATAATATAACGTTTTAATTATTTTCACCCTTTTTCGTTTAAAAAAATATGATAGTCCGTCAATTTTTTTTTTGTCGGTTTTTCCCGACTTTAAATAGTGATATTTGCCAGTTTTGTGACTTTGACGAGGAACAATAAGATGATTTGCTAAGATAAGCTAAATAATAGAGTTCATTTTCTTGGACTTAACTCAAATAATTTATAGTTGGAAGAAGATATACTTTATCCAATTGCAAATATATTATTTTTTTGGATTTTCACATATAGTATTTAAAAATAGCTTAATTATAACTTCATAAACCTTAGTTTGCAATTTGACGATTTCGTAGCTACATGTTATAGTGAGGAGCACTAAAGTGGCTGAGCAAGATTGGCGAGAGGGAGAGAGACGCAGCGCAAGAGAGGCAGAGAGTGAGAGAGAGGTGAATTGTACATATTTAGATAATTATATATATGTAACTGATTGTTATACATATGTATATTGTAATATCTGGCGAGGGGAGATTGGCGAGAGAGAGGAGAGAGGTGAGTGAGATTGGGAGAGGGAGGAGAGAAGAGGGGAGAGCGATGAAGGAGGACAATCAATTTGTATAATTCACATCTGTTTGTATAATTCACGGGCAAAATTGTATAAATTCGCGGGTTTTTGTATAACTGAGTAATAGAAAGTATGAAATTATACAAATTGATAAAAACTCGAAATAACGGAATTTTGTATGCAACAGGAGAAACATATGAACTTGTTGCAAACAATTATACAAATTATTACTACACAAATTACATTATATAATTTATATTATTTTACAAATTTCTGGAAAAAATACATGTTTACAAATACAAACCATCGTATACAAATACAAATCAAACGAAGAATGTTTAGGTGCCAATTATATAAAGGTGACAAATTATATAAACAATTGTGCTAATTATTCAAACTCGGAGGCAGCTCTCGTAATTAATAGGTTAATGTTATTGCAAGTAGTAATTATAAACAAACTATCGCTATAATAACTAATTAAATAATATAAGTTAACTGAACCGCAATAATTTTCCTGATTTTTTATGACCGAAAAGGGTAACCTCTAATATATTTTATATGTTAACAATTCATAAAATACGCATTTGTTTTCTATATAAGTTATCATAATAGTTGATTAGCAATTTGACAATGGAGTAAGTATGATAAAAGTGGATGGGTATTTAATGAAAATGTTCAAATGGGTGGCTCTGACAGTTGTTAAAAAAAGACATTGTGTCTTAGGCCCCCAAATTTAAGGGACCTCTTGTTTTTTAATAATAATAGTTATAGGAGTATTTTTTAACAAATATTGATTACTATTTGTAGAAAAAGTAATCTTTTTCATGAAAAATGAAGGAATTATCAGAAGAAATTTGACATATTTGGAGACTATATCTCATGGAAAATAATTTAAAAAAACAATGCTTATAATTATCAATTGAAATTAGAGAAATCAATTATATAAAATTATGTTAAACAATTCAGTTCTAAGGCCGTTGATTTTTTGATTTAGACCACTAAATATGCTGAAGCCGCTCTTGTGTTCAATAAAATTGGATGACAATGCGCGCGTATGGATGTAATGAAAATAGGTTATGATGAAATTGGTAAGACTTGATTCAATTGGGATCATTTTATGACTATCTGTTTGTAACAAATTTAAATATATGAAAAAATAAATCAATCATTTGTTCTCCCTTAATGTTCTCTCTTTTTAAAGATTTCTATTCTTGAGGATTTTGTCGTGATTTGAGGATCATGTCATAATGACATATTTCTCGAACCAAAATGATATAGAACCTCCTTGATTTTTATTTGATATCCATAATCTTTGTGAATATTTTTATGAAATTTGTGGGAATAGTCAAATGTACTCTTTAAGAGAATATAATATTACATGAATTATTGAGTTTGATGATTTATGGTCAATCATAAAATTATTTGATCCCCTTATTTATGAATTGTGTCTGTACATTGTTTGGGAGGAATTATTGTCTATGATAATAAAAATAGCTTTAATTATATTAAATAGTTTGGCGATCTTAACTATTTACTCTAACAATCTATCCCATGATGCTTTTGTATGAATTTGCATGTTTCTAAATAAAATTGCGTCTAGAATTAAGTTAACAAATGACATGGGCCATTCCGTTTTGTGGATGATGCGGATAGACATTTCTAAATGATGTTGTAATGCGCACTCATAAATTGGAAACGATATTATTATTTAGACTATCTTTAATAGACGATATTCATGTTAGATACTTTATGTATATGTTCTTCATGCATTTGATATTTTTTAATATTAACAAAATATATAATATAGATTGTTAACATTGCGGATGACATAAAGTACGAGTTAACACAATTTTTATTTGTATAAAAAGTAATATTAAATTACCAATTAATTTTGAATAAAAAATAAAATTTGACCAATGAATGAATATAACATATTTTTTACCAAATAATTAACAAAATAAAATAAATAAAGAAACTCAACCCGTATTTCCTCCTCCTCCGCCAGACGATCGGATCTGCTCTCAAGCGCTCAAATTACCCTATTGACACCATTGAGATTAATTTAATATAAAAACTATCCCCCTTTTTGCACATAGAAATTAGAATCATACTCACACACACATCTCCCATCATTGCTGGTTTCAAGAATTTTTAACCTTAGGTTAGAAAATCAATATTAAATTATTTTTTATAAGAATTTTATGAAATGATTTATTCTTAATTTTTAAAAACATTTTTGTTATTTTGTTAACCTGCTCTTATATAATGGAGAATTTAACTTGCGACAAAAGGTAGTTGAAAATGGGGAAAAAGAAGGAAAAAAATAATTTAAAATTAATTTAAGTCATTTTACGCCGTTGGTCAGGTGAGTGTATCACACTCATTTTGCATGTAAACAGAAAAAATGTCAAAAGTTGACAGTGAGACCTTATATGAGATTTTAAATGAACATCATCCATTAAAGAGTAATGCTTAGTAAACAATATGCCAATTTTAAAGAAAACATCGATAAATTAAGTCATTTAAAAATGCAGAGTGTACAGTTTTGCACATGACATACTAAATGTTAATTTTTTTTTTATAGTATTTGAAGTTATAAATATTTCTAATCTAATGTACCCTAAATTTGAATTGTAACATTTGAGATGTTCAAATAAGATCCAGCATATGTCTAAACTTTTTTAAAAAGGGAAAAAGGCCGTGAAAAACTATCTTAAAGTATGTGAAATAAAAAAAAATCATCTCTGCTTATAGTTTGATCAAAAATATGTGTATCGTCAATATTTTTGGCTCAAAAATATCTTGTGATCAATATTTTGGTTCGAAAAATGTCCCCTGTAGTCTAAATGGTAGAAATAGTTCGCTTTTCCGGATAAATATATATATTATATATCGAATTTAATAATTTCTTTCCTAATTAACAATAATTTTAAAGAATATTACTTGATTATCTTTCTTTTTAAAACACTTAAAGAATAAGAATATAGGAAATAATTTTTTTCTTCTCTTCTTCATCTCATTTTATCAATTTAAAAATAGAATAACTTAATGTTACCTTGCTGGGATAATATATGTCTCATAGTATATTCATTACAATAATTGTTTATTTACAACGATAAAATAATAGAAAAAAATAAGATGTTTTAGAAATGTGAAGTAGGGATAAGCATTTTCTCATTTGTAAAAAAATATATATTAGAAAAAAGATGTGTTTAAAGAAAAATAAAGTAATATATTTAATTTAGAATATGAAGCTTTTAAATCCCTTAAATAAACAATTAAAGTATTTTTTTTCAAATATGACGACAAATCAATATTTTTGAAATCAAATCATAAAGAGAGGAATTTTTATTCATTACATTGATTTAAAACTATCTTTATGCTTTTCTTGTGAGAAAATTTGCTTTAGAAAAAACTTTGTAAACCGTTATAAGCTTATAAATAAAAAGTAAATTGGTAGCTAGTATATCAAGTCGTTTCTGACAAGAGATAATTGGCTTAGATAATAAGCATTTTCCATCTCAAGTCTTTAAAGTAATGGAGTTAAAGTTTAAAAAAAGAAAAGACGATATACATATTTTGTATATCGAAATAATAAAGGGCGCTTAGTATTTATTGCTTACAAATATATATTTTATAAATGTCTCTGTTGACAACCCAATTTTACCCTTCCGCGGATAAGATTTAGTTAACGATGTCTTCTTTAATTCAAACGATTTGAAATAATGTCGATTATTAGTAAAGTTCAAAATCTTTTCAAATTGTCTTTTCTGATATTATTAACGCACTCGTTTTTTTCTTCTTCTTCTTCTTAATATACTAGCGTTCACATACTTATGTATATAGTTATATGATATTTTTAGGATTATTCAAAATCAGCCTCAAAAGGTTCTATTATTTTTTAAAAAAATATATATGTGTTTATAACTAGAAATTATAATAGGTTTACATTTTTTGAAATTACTACTTTTACAACTAAGATTGATATATTTTACTCCGTAAATTAAGATAGCTTATTAATTATTTATCTGAATTTTCTTTTTATTATTTTAGCGAAATTCACGGCGAGTCATTTGGTTAAGTTACTAACTCTAGAATAAAGATTTGGGGACACCTTCTAACTCGTCCGTCAATATCCCATTCCCAACCAGAAACCCATTTGAAATTCAGGAAAATTAGGCCAGATGACCTTTTTATTTTTAAAAGTTCAATCAATTTTCCAGCCCATTCTATTCCAGTTTTCAGAGATTTTTCCCTCTCCCAGCCCACATCCTTAGCTCTTAATTTTGTGACCGGCCCATCTTCCCTTTCCCTCTAGGAAGACCCAAGGCGTACAGAATCCCAATTCCAGAAAGAAGCCTAGAAGCATGCATTCAGCTGCAATTCACGGCGTCTACACGGTGTAACGACGTTTAATAGCGGCGTGTATGACTCCTAACCACCCCATACGCGTTTCACCTCTTCCTCACGCGGAGAGCAAGCGGCAACACAGTAAAAGTCACGCATCCAAATAGACGAAAATCGCACGGCGTGGACGGAAACAAGATTTCACGCGGTCTTCCTCATTTTGGTACTGCTTCTCGTACGATTTTCTGCAATTTCGGCTGTTCGTGCCGTCCTTGCTATTGCGGGACTCTCCGCGTGACATAGCAAGGACGATTGAGACGATTCTGGGGCGTCAACTTCCTCCTCCTTTTCTGAAATGGGACGAATCTTGCAGAAAGTTTTCCGTCCTGATAGTGGCGTTTTGGGTTCGAAATTTATTTTGTTCCCTCTTAAATCCCGTTGTAACCCTGTTCCTATCCATTTCGTAAACCCTAATCTCCTGCATATATATTTCTTATGCCAGCTTGAAAAAGGGAGGGGGGAAAGAATTGTGGTCGGCTATTTTATTTTGGGTATTATATTTCCATAGATTTTCTGAAAGATCGATAGGGATTTTTTGTTAAATTCTTGGAGAAACATAGAGAAACAATTTCAAGGAAAATCATACTAAAGGAAAATATAGAGAAACATTCACAGGTAGAAAGTTTCTTTTTTTTTCTCGTCAAACTTCAAGCGGGAATATCACATCTCCGCTTCTACTTGTGTCGGTTTCTTCAAGTTTTGTTGCTGGACGTCGGGTTCTGCTCATTTTGTCCCTTGTTCGCTGCCCGGAGAAGGTAATGTTCTCTTCATGATTTCTTTCGGCTCTTTCATTTGTTTAGCCCGTTAATTTTCGAAAAGAAAGATCAATAATTTGTGTTGGGTGTTCGTTTGTATAGTTAGAGTTGGACAGATGTGTTTGACTTGAAGTATGCATTTCGGTCGTTCTCTGCAGATTGACCATAATATCATGTAAAGGCTTTGTTGTTGCGGATTTTGTTCTGATTCGCTGTCCCCTGTCCAATAACTAGCGTCTGTTTGCCTCTTTTTAAATCGTGATCAACTGCTGAAAATTACTAGCTTTTTTCATCGCCTTAGGTTCTTTTTTTAGTCAAAGGATGAAGTCTAAATGCTTTTGTTCCCTCTTGGGTTGTCGGCGTGTTAGCCTCATGAGTATGCTATTTCGGAATTTGGTTTGTTGTGTAGTAGTTTTAGCGATCATCTAGAGAGTCACCTAGCATGCTTTGGTTGTGATTTCATGTCATTTAGTGAAATAGACTTGGGGGTTTGAATGTTTCAGGTCCTATGTGAAAGCATGTGTTACTGTACTATCGTATTGTTGTTCTAATGCGTGGTTTGGGACTCGATTGACCTTTGTTGATAAATATGTTAAAGCAACTGTCGTTATAGGTCCCTTTCGTAATTTCGTTAAGGATGTCTAATTGGTCATCTATCAAGGCTTGATATTTTGGTTTCTCTCTATCAAGGCTTGATATTTTGGGTTTTCTTCTCTATCAAAGTTTGAGAAAATCTCGTGTTGACTACATCTCAGCGTTTGTCTGAAACTCTCATATGTCATAAATACAATTTTATCTTGCTAAATATATAGTTGCTTGTTTAGCATAACCTGTGTTTCTTTAAGATTTTTTATCTGGGGTCATGGAACCTTGAATCTGTAATGTGTCATTTTGTTTTCCTTGTGATGTTGTAGAAAAGTCGTAAGTGATTTAATATGATATTGTTGCTCCATTTTAGGGAAGGTTGGTTTAGAAATTTGTCCATATGGCATGA